>OX401421.1:16920033-17027833 GCA_947846245.1 Cerastoderma edule
AGAGTCTGATTCAGATATTTCAATAATGGATGAAGATGAAGGCCTGTGTTGTATTTAGACAAAAGAAATACCATCCTCAGTCAATCTCACATTTGTAATTGGGTTTGCAAAGAGGGCCAATTATGACAGATGTGGACATTTGGCCCACTTGGTATATCACATGAAAGTCTGGGTATTGAATGAAGATCACAGTTTTTCTGCACACACTGTGACCCTGAAACAAGGGTCTAAGCAATGAAAAACACAAAAACAAACTTTTGTATAAAGTGTTATAAGTTCACCATTTGTTCCAAATGTTGATCATATTGCTAAAATAACAAGATAATCATAATTAAGCTGTGAAAACAATAACATTCTTTGGTTAAATAGATCTTATTTTTGTGAGAATTACTTTGAAACACATAAGACTATTGATAGAACTTGATTTCAATGATATTGTCATTGGGACCTTTTAGCAGAGGGGATATTTTATGACTACACCGGTAATAGGTACCAAACTGACCTTGACCCTGATGTGTACATGCCTTAAAATAGACCAGAATAACTGGTGAACGGCGAATTTTTTAATTGTTTCAAAGCTGTTCAATGAAAGACAAGATATTTTTTCATCTAATATGAGTAAGTTAATCAACATTAGCATTATTTTTACTGCTTTTATATTTCGTTCAAATTAAGTGCACCGGTAACTGGTACAAGGAGCATAGTACCCACCTTAGCTCAACTAACTAACGTTTCAGCTCTTAACCACCATGTCTAGCCTACAAGCAACATTTCAAAGTAGAGTGCAAGCAAATTCCCAAAAAACATGATTTATACCTTTTTGATAGGTCTACGAACCATCAATGAAACAAAACCCATTTCAAAACAAAGGTTCTGACTCAACAGCCTTAGTCTGGTGCCCTAAATTCCATGAACATGGCGAAAGAAAAGGGACAGAAAAGAAATGCTTTGGTTACAATAAAGATACATACCTTTAAATCCATGTATCTTATATAAATCCAAGTGTTTGTTCTATAATAAAACTAATTTACAAAATAAGAAATACGTCAGCATTTCTGTAGGTCATGTATTCGTTCGTTCTTTTTCCCTCGCTTCTTAAGCCTTCTTTTTTTACCTCCCCGACTGGAAGAGTTATTAGTTTCGACCAATCAGAACCCGGTGCTTGTCCCGGTTACAAGATCGTAGACAATCGGAACTACTCGGGTATTTCCGTGAGCTGTGTTTTCTATTGGATAAACCCGATGTGTTCAGATTGGATCGTAGAATGAAAAATAACATACCTCCTCTCATTCGGAACACCTCGGCCATTTCTTAAAATAACCTCGGAGGCAATGGGGAGCCATTTTTGAAAGTAGGTCAGCAACGAAGGGCATGTCCGTTTGCAATCGTATCTACTCGGATATCCCCGGCACTAGTCTCAATAATGATCCCAATCTGAACACATTGGGTTTATCAAATGAAAACTCACGGAAATGCCCGAGTAGTTCCGATTGTAATGATCCGTGAACGAAGCTTTTTTCGTCATTTGGACATTTATCGTGCTTCGCTACGTCTCAAGTCCAACGTGATTTTTATGTTACAAAATTTCGAACGACCGACTCAGTGCTTTTAACTTGCGATTTTTTGTGTTCAAAGGGACCAAAAAATAAACGGAAACTTGAAATACATACATAAATCATTTATGAATCGTCTCAACCCACACAAGTATCCAGTACAACTCTTATATGCGAGTTATCTATCAAGAAACATCGACGATGCTAAAAAATAAACAATCGCCGTCCATGTTGTTTACCACCGGCCGCGAGATTCCCACGGATATCTTGCGGGTCAAAGGTCATCGCTTTATGTATACAGTTTGGGATGAAGTACGCGTCTTCCCCCTAAAGTCGAGTTGTACTTAGTTGAGCTCTCTTCAGATACAGATTCGGAGAAGATATGCTTGGATAAGATGTCTTTTGCAAACCAGCATTTGAAGCATAGTCCGTTATGGTTTTTCTAAAATAACATCCTTGTTTTTGTTACCTATTAATTCGCTTATTTTGTTTAAGTAGGCCTATTACGTGATTGTAGTGTTACCAAAAATAAAAAATATATATACTTTTTTTTTCAAAATGAACGGAAATCATTTCATGTTTTGTTTTGAATCGAATCTAACAGGAATAAGGATCATTCAACCCTTTCCCAAATAACAAATTTTCGACTGTCCCAAATTGAAAGAGTTTGCAGACGACATTTCAAAATGTGATGAAATTGGAAAATAATCTTCTGATAGGGCAGAAAACATTGTGGGAAAAGGACAAACTACTCGTCACAATCACTTGCTCCTTTTCCCACAATGTTTTGCACAGTATCTGCAACAAACTGGTCAAATGTCGTTATTGTTTGGGAAAGGGTTAAAAGTTCAATTTATAAAATTGTGATTGGAGTTATATTTACGCCTAGCGTAAAACGCCTGACGTCGGACCGATAAAACTTGTAGTTGATTTCCTTGAAACTATAACAAACTGTTTCCTTCACCTGTGTTGGATCGGTGATGTTCAGTCCTATGTACACCAAACATATATACTTACTGCAACTAGTGTTTAAAAAGTTACTCATGAAGTATTACGTTGGGTGTTCATTGGGTACATGCTATCAGCGACCTGCATGTGAAAACCGCATAACCAGAGCCTATCTATCACGTATTTACACAGTAGATTTAATGTCAAAGGAATAAAACAACACATTTTGACGTAATGAATATTTTACTTAACACCTTCATAACAATATGTCGTTGCACAGTGTTTATAGTGCTTGAAGAAGGGGTGGGGATAAATAGTTCAAGCTTATTATCATCAATCCTTTACCAGACAACAAGAGGAATCTGTGGGTTTGTTTTGCAGACGACGTTATATACATGTGTCGTAAACCTCGCCTCGGGTAGCGAGTTTTACCGGGTTCGGGCTCTGGATCAAAATTGTCTAACTCGGATTAAACAATTAGTTAGTCAGGATCACACCACAAGCTTTTAAATTAAATGACAATTAAGCTAGCTAGAGCCTAACAAGAAAAATAACAAAATCTTAATAAAAGGAAATAATAAAGATTTTAATCCCTTAAAGTTACAAAGTCAAGTTATTAAACCAAAATGAAACAAAGTGCTTTTCTCACAATGTTTTAAGTTCGGACATAAAGCGTTCAATAAAGTTCAATCAAATTATAAAGGATAAATTCACAAAGTCAAAACGATTAAGTCTGTCCAAGCCTATCCATTATCATCAATTCCTCATCAGACACCATGAACAAGGAGGATCTGGGTTTTTTTGCAGACGACGTTAAACGCATGCAATATTGGTATATTAGGAGCAAGTGGTGCGCTGTGTTTCAAATGATATCAGTTCTACAATTCATTCAAATTACGAAGCTATAATGTCAACCTATTTACCAAATGTAGGACCTTTATACATGTACTTGAATCAGGCTTCTGTACCGAAATAAAATGTTGCTCATAAGAAGCGAATTTTCAATTAGTCACATTGATTTTAACTCCTTTTTAATTAAGAACTTTAATCTGTTGTTACAACAATTTGTTCCGCCTGTTGATCGCTGAAATTTGGACTTCTAATAGGTGTTCAATGGAAGTATTATTTTGGAAAAACTGCTCGTTTACAGACCGTTTCCCTGTGCATTCACATAACTTCCTACAAATACTACAACGAGTACATGCAGTGCATTCACAAACGGGACAATCCTTTTAAAAACAATTATTTGACCTCTGTATTTCACCATTCGATGCTTTAGCAATTGACTTAAATCTTTCTCTCCACAAGATCTCTCATATAGTCGTCTGTGATTGATTTCATAAGGGATCTTCCATATGGAAACAGAATTCTGTCCTACACGTCCGCTACGCCTAACTTCTTGCCAGTACGAAAGTACACTTTTGGAAACCCTCAATGAACGATCACTTCAATATCGGGTACGTTGACCCCAATTACCTACAGAACACGAATGGAGGAGGCAGGCGAACAGAATTCCTTTATTATCCATTTTTGTTTGTTTCTTAGTCCTAGAACTGTGAAACATTTCCACGATCCTTCCCCTTGTGGCCTTAATATGAACGAACGAACGAACGAACATTTTATTTAAGTGACATGTGTTATGTACAAACAACATATGATATACAAACAATTTAACAACACCCGGCCACGTTGGGCCTATAGGTCACTTTACAAAGTTTTAAACAAAAGTAAATAAGTTGAATATTCAACATACATATATGTACAAGACAGTGCATGGGAAGGAACGAGATTAAGGAATAGAAATGTAAAAACTAATTATAGATGATTGATTTGCGTCTTTGCAAAGCATTATAAATATATCTTGCTGTGTATATGTAAGCATTATTTAGTAAGAAGATGAGTTTTTCGTCATCGGTAAAAGTATTAAAATCATTGTTTTTATTGTAAGCTTTGATAAACAAGCATTGTCTTAAGTCATTATACTTTGAACATTTTAATAAGAAGTGAAGTTCATATTCTACTTCGTTGGCGTCAGGCCCACATACGATGCATATACGTTCATGTATGGGGCGACCAATATATCTACCAGTTTCTATATGTAAAGGTAAAATACCAAATGTAAATTGTGCTAAATACGATCTTTCTATTTTCGGGATTGAAGTAAGAATATAAGGTTCAGTGTAAAATTTTTGTTTAAATTTTGTGTAGGTCCTTAGTTTTGGTTTATTATAAATATAATACTGTCTTTGTATACTTGAATCAACAAACACCTTTCAAAGGAGGTCACACTTACCCAATTTGTCACTCGAGGCAAACCATCCAAAACAAAGAAGACCAAAGGTATTTCAATTTGTGTCAGTATGACAATCAAAGACCATCACATTTGATTATTAAGTAAGAGAGAACAAATTTTGCCGAAAATAAGAAAATTAACGTCGAAACAACTTTCGCGGCATAATTGACCAAGTGCCATCGGCGTAATAGAGCAAAATTGACAGGTTAGTCTGATCAGAGACATAGATGTTATGATTGTTATCTATGTCTCTAATATATCAAGTTAACTTACGAAAGATTAATATGAGGGGGAAAATGTCCGCCCTCGATCTACATTACAGTGAGGGGACAAATGTGCGCCTAAACCCATTACTAAACAATAACCAAATTGACCGGTTTGTTGTAGACGACTCTAGAAAACATTGTGGAACATGGATAAATTGTTCTTAACGAGCAATTCATCCTTTTCCCACAATGTTTTCTACCTAATAGGAAGATCATTTTCCAATTTCATCACATTTTGAAATGTCGTCTGCAAACCCTTTCAATTTGGGACGGTTGAACATTTAACGTTCGGTAAAGAGTTATACAAAAATGGGGGCAAATGTTCGTGGATGGGGTGGGGGGGGGGGGCAACTTCCCGTATATCATTTTGCAAGTTTCAGCCAATGCGTTGAACTAAGTCTGCAAGAAGCGCAATTTAACTTTCCATGTATTTGGTTTCACTTAGGAAAAATGACGGCCTCAACTTTGTCTGGACTTCTCATTTTTAAAACAAGATAGTTAACACCGTCGAATTCCATAAATGAATCCATTGTTTCAAAAGAAGTAACAAAAACATATATAATCAGTCTGATGATGAAAATGCTGTGGGAATTATTTTAGTCGAAGTACAGTAGCAAGTGCTCACAAATAATGTACTCCTGCCAAACGCGTACAACGTTACTAACAGTGATCGAGTGTAAATCGAGTGTTGACATGTATATCGGACCGTGTAACATAACCCAGAGCGAGACTTAGCATCCGGATGTTTCGGACTTTTACCTCAACGTTTGAAAGCAGGTTTTATGTGTGTGATTTAAATCAAAGTTTTGGATATTTATACAAAAGTGACACTTTTGAGACTTCACACATCGACAGATAAAAGGTTGATCTCCAAATCGGTATGTTTGATTTCATAATCCATTGTATATTTATGGAATGATAGGTGGTTAAACATGCGCAGAAAATCTGTGCGCAAAAATCTAACGTAAAAATCACGATTGACTCTGGACTCGAAGGCGTCAGTCAAAATAGCAATAGCCTTCGAGACCAGTTATCTGGACTACCCCGGCACAAGCCGGGGATTGCCGAGTAGATACGATTGACAAAATATGAATCAAAGATGTGTTGATATGGTCATCTTTAATGAAAAGAGTAAAAACAAACATTCAATTGTGATATATAACCAATTTGTGTGTATTTAAATACATATTTAGTGCCTGTGTGCATTTTGCGTTAGCCGCCGGAAATAAGGCGAATTACCCCAGGATTTTTGGTGTATTCATGTACTGCCTACGAGGTATATCTACCGACTTGTTACGGGGATTGCCGAGTAGATACGATTGACCTCCTCTGTGACGTACCGTCTAGCCTGCACTGACTGGCTTAACACTTAACGCGCTCGAGACAAATTAAGTCATTTTTGATGACGTCATACACATTATATTTGTGGTGTCGCACCTGTTCGTACAATTTAGACAATCTTACTTGCAACGTTCGACGCATTGAAAACATGATTTCATTGGAATGAAAGGGAATTTCAGGATCTCAAATTCAAAGAGTGTGACATCGGCAAAATACATTATCCAACAAAGAAAGCAAAGGACAAAAAACAACGAAAGAAACATTATAGAATATCGGAGAGGCCCCTGATTTAACAAGATCAATGAGACAAACCTTTCAGCACATGGACAAAACAACGAATAAGTAAATCTAAGAACTGAAAATTCAGGTGGTTCATTTCGGGTAGATTTAAGACCCTATGTCTTAGATTAAAATTTCTGACGACAGCAATTAAAATCGATGTGGACTGAACGTGTGCGAGATGGTGACCTCTGTATCCGAGTGGTTTGATTATAAAAATTGACATCACATGGCCCCTTTAGTTTCTGCATGGGTTTAAATCACAGTAACGATAGATCTGGGTTTTCGAAAGAGGCAGTATTTCGGCTGATCATTTACGAAATGCGAATATAGAAATTGAAACACCCCACGTGTGGTCAACATTTTGGGCTCTAGTTAAACTAGTTAAACTAGTTAGGGGTTCTCCTCTATCGATTGTTAGCTGTGCAGCAAGTATAACTGAACTACTGATGCACACGGGCGGAGCTTGTTACAGCGAAAATGGAATACCGACGAAAATTGATACGGTTAACACGACGAAAACTTGAAGACTTTCGCGCGTGTATTGAGGGTTGCATCACTTTCTATTTATAAAAGCGCGGGTTCAGAGCCAGATATACATCCACACTCACCCGCGGTCACTTAGAGAGGTAACACATGGTGGTTAATCAAAACGGCTTCTATGCGTATAATCTTGCGTTGCATGCTTCTATACGAACAAGCACCGGTTTCTATACGTTTATTAACAAAGAAAAACATGAAGATGAACCGGGAAAAAGAAGAATATAAAGAAAAAGAGAAATAATTTATCAAAATGAAGTGTATCACGGAACAATATGAACTATTTTGTATGACGTATGTATTTTGTCTTGTCTCATAACATTTTATTTAATCCACACTAAAGGAAACAAGTTGGCAGCATGCGAGTCCTCAATGTAAACACTTTAATGAAAATATAGTCTTTTGTCTGACTTATAAGAGATTATGTTCTTTTCTGAAATGTTATTCATCAGAAAAATAAAGATCCATGTATGCATCGTTTTATTGGCATATTTAATGTCTGTAAATAAAAGTAATATATAAAAATCCTCAACGGGAGCTACGGATAATGTACGAAAAACCCATAAAGCTGTAATTCGTGGCACCGGCTAATGTACGAACAGATGGCACCGCTTTCTATATGAACACATTCTCACTTTATTTATTCTGTTTTACAGGTTAAAACGAAAAAGAAAATGGTCCATTCTTTGCTTCATCAGAAAAATAAAGAAATATATAAAAATCCTCAACGGGGTTGGCTACGGATAATGTATGAATAGTCTATAATGCATTATCTTTTGGCACCGACTAATGTACGAACATATAGCACTGGCTTCTACATGAACCCCCATTCGTTCGTTTTATACGTTAAAACGAAGATACGACAGTCACTGTTTGGTTATATCAACAATAGGAGAGATGAATAGATGCTACCCACCCATGTTCATCCCCCACGATAATTACTGTCCATTCAAGTCTTTTAAAGCGGTCCTTCCACTGAAGTGTTCAATAGTATCTCGCCCACGTTTGTTTCTACTTTCTATTGTTAATGTCTTTTCCAACGATGTATTGCCCGAGTTTGTTCTTACTGTCATTGTCTTGTCCAACATCGTTTTGTTCGAGTTTGTCACGACCACTTTTGTCTCGTCCAAATTTATGTTGATCATACCAATAAATGATTTAAATCTGTTGACACGAAATGCTAAGTGTTAAATCCTGAACGTACTATCAACAAGGAAAATCATTTAATGTCGAATGCATTGTGTTTCAAAAGCATACACCCTGTTATTGTACTTACACACAAGAAAATGCGGTTCATATAGGCACGGACAAGATAACTCTGAGTGGCCTCTGTGGTCGAGGTATTAATGTCGCAAACTTTTAATAATGGTCCCTCATCACTTTGGGCTTGATTCACTTCCAAGGAAGTAAAACATTAGATACAATAGCCTCGACTATGTGTCTAATATTTCTTGATGAAACTATTTGTAATGATAATGCGAATGCAAATCATAGAGTCTAATAAAAATCAAACCTACTTTCATGAGTTAAACGAATTATCTTATTTCAATTGAAATAACTTAATATAGAAAAAGCCACATCTTGATGCAAATTCCACACACAAAGTGAAAAAATCGGCTTAATTTATCAAGATATTATTTTGAATAAATTATGTCGAAACTATTCTAATGAAAAAAATATGTTTTACAACTTAACTAATGATCAGAAACGGGTTATATAAAATTGTCCGTTTACATCGTTAATAAATTAGCCGGTGCCGTGTACGTATATTATCCGTTGCATTAAAATATCTCTTATATTTACTATGTGTAGGGCTTATCAAACTTTGAAACCCGAAATTATTGACGAGTATCAGTTAATGTGTGTTAAATTTACAATGACAATAAGAGTTTAATACCTTTAGATATGATTGAAATGTTGTCTTTTAAATCAACTTTGAAGAGTTCTCACTTATTTCTGCTTCACATTTTTGGTTTGTTTTTGAATACCGGAACATGTCGAACGCAAATGTCAGTTTATATCAACGAACAAATATATAAGATGTTCCGTCAGATAATTTATACAAGAAACTTTACTTAAATTGTTTGTTTAACAAAACAGTTACTTATCTTCCTGCTTCCTTGTTAATGCAAATACAATTAAGGTCAACCTTAAAATGTATTATAGTCAACACATTTTGCTGTCATTTCTTTTTAGCTACCTTACCATATTACATCAAGACGTTTTGATAAAGCTTTTGCACAAATACAGGTCATGAATTGTAATTTAAGTAAAATTACTTTGTGTCCAGCATTTTCCTTTTATCTTTGTTTATCCCATTTTCAAAAACCCCTGCATCTCGAGAAACATTAAACCAGTCTAAACAAAAATTAAAAAATAATCCGTTTTTCGATCACGATACATTTCTGCATAAATAACTTATTGAGGAATCACTGGCTGGTGTCCATCTAAAAATCGTCCAATGAAATCAACGACGACGACGACGACGACGAACGACGACGACGACGACGACGAAGACGACGACGATGACGATGACGATGATGATGATGATGATAATATCGTTAAGTCATGTTTAATGTACATTTTTGTCATGAAATCTGTTCTTTTATGTTATAGCAAAAGAACTATCATGTATATCATATAAAGAAGCCTTTGAAAAAAAGAAACAATACTTGGGGACGAAATCAAGCACATTTGATGTTTTAAATCAATTTAAAGCCCTTTGCAAAGAAAATTATTCATTGTTAAACTTTGAAGTAAAAAATATTATTCCTCTGACGATGACGATGACGATGACAATGACGATGATGATGATGCTGATGCTGATGCTGATGATCATCATTGATGATGATAATGATGATGATGATGATGCTGATGCTGATGCTGATGATGATGATGATCATCATCATCATCATCATCATCATCATCATCATCATCATCATCATCATCATCATCATCATCATCATCATCATCATCATCATCATCATCATCATCATCATCATCCTCATCATCATCATCATCATCATCATCATCATCATCATCATCATCATCATCATCATCATCATCATCATCATCATCATCAATGATATTAATTGTAATAATTTATTTATTTATGCAGACATAGAATATATAACATCTATGTCTCTGCTAGAATTCATCAAAATGATTCAACCTGAAAACTGTTTTTACATTATTTAGTGCACAATATTTAAACCCTTATTCAATAAGTTTCAGCAACACGCTGCTTGGTAGAACTTTATCATCGGGGCTTTGAGCCATGTTCGAAAAAAAACCCAGTTGAATGCGATTCTGGTTCCCTTCATTTCTGCGGTTTAAGGGGAGGTAACTAAGTAAAACCGACAACAGTAAAAAGAAACCAAAAGAAGCGCCTTGAATTATCGATGATGTCGTTCATACAAGTATCGCCGGAAAGTCACTTTCCCATCGAGAATCTTCCCTATGGCATATTCTCCACGACACAGGAGGTAAGTACGCGTGACATTCTGTAGTACACGTTAAATTGGGCGCGAAGCGAGGTCCCGGGACTTTTTTGTTGCATGTATCGCGAAAACTGATGACATATGAACTCGTTTGAGTTTAATTACATTGGCAAAGTGTTGCAGCTACTGTGTACTGGTCACAAGCATATAAAGTGGATGAAACTGTGTTTGTGACTTTCCGTTTTGAGTATAATTACTAATATACTTGATGAGTAAATATTTTTTTCCGTTCTGAACACCCAGATGTCAAGGTCATTTGTTTCTTACCAATCAAATTTGTTTGTGGTAGACACACCTCTTAACACACCCTTTACTCTTGTTTTTGGGTTATCGCTTTGTCCAATTTGTGATTTGTCCTCCTTGAAAGTAATATCAGAAAAGAGAAAAGTGTGAAAAAATGCAATTAGCTAAAAATCATTTTGAATAGAAACAACTGTTGCCAAACTATACATAATTAGTACCTGATGTTGATCTGTCAGACTTGACAATAGTATTCAATGGTATGAATTGCTCATTTAAAGCAATTACTCCTTTTGCCATATATATATAGAGCTTCTAAAGTTGTCTGCTTTATTTGTGATAACACAAAGTTGTTTGGAATAAGTGGTTATGGATAGCTATCAAGCCTGTACATTTTTTTTAAACTAATTTTCAACTTTCTAACTTTTAAATGAGTTCATCTCTCTAGGTGAAGGTTAGTTCGGTAAATGACTAGTTCGGTAAAAAAGTAAACTAGACTAAAAGGTCTGGCTGGTTCGGTTAAAACCTATACTAGACTAAAAGTAATTGTACGTAGTGTATGAAATGTATTTCTTTTAGCACTTAATTTATGAAATTCCTCCTTTAAACAACTAGTTTGATTGTTCAAATACTTAGGTTGAGAAATTCCTACTTTAATTGATTAATGTGAGTGTTTGCATTATAAAACAAACTGCACAGATTTTACTTTAATCAAATTAGAAACATAGATAACACCCATGTGTGTAAAAATGAAATGACTAAAATAATTGTTGTAAGTATGTAAATTACAGTGTGTATTAATATAGAAATAAACTATTCTGCAAGTATGTAAATAATAGTAAGTGTTAATTAATAAACACTTAATTAATATTGGATTAAACTGTTTTTCAAACCCAATTTAACTGTTGTTCTCTCTAGTATAGGTTTTTACCGAACCAGCCAGACCCTTTACTATAGTTTACTTTTTTACCGATCTAGTCATTTACCGAACCGACCTGTAATCATCTGTCTTACGCTTTCTGTTTGATACAGCTGACTAACTTTCTATTGTTATTCCAGCCCAACAAACGTCATATTGGAGTTGCCATTGGGGATTGTGTTCTAGACTTGAGTGCAGTAAAGCATCTGTTTGACGGACCAGTGTTGCGTAATCAACAAAATGTTTTTGATGAGGTAATCATGAATGTGTGGTTTGACTTTTGGTTGTATTTTAGGGACACTCAGAGGGCCTGCAAGGCCCAGTAGTTAAGGTTATCATCTTAGAACTTGGGGTTTCTTGGGAGTGTCCTTTTGTAAGAAACCTAAGAGCCTTACTAAGCTTAGTACTGGTGAATCCAGGAAAGCTGTTACACAATAAAAAAATTGTTGACACAGAATGAAACCCCATACACAAGATATGAGTGCTCTCTAATGCATCAACATTATGTTATCTATATATTGTGAAGACTGAAGTTATAATTCATTGAAAGAAGGCCTAATGTGTAACTAACTGTTCATAAGAGTGGGGTAGAACCATAGAAATACTGACAGCAAGCTAAGAACTGCCTCTAATGAAAAATTCAAGCACACTGTTAGTAGAATTGAAACCAAACAGAGGAGAATCATCTGATATCAAGGTGCTGAATGTAATGTGTTTTCGTTTGAAATAGTGAAACAAGCTTCCATACCTCTAAGTACTTTGATGGCAAACTCTTTCCCATTTCAATGATCTGGCATGACAGAAATAAAGTTTACACAAGTCATGCAAAGTCAAACGTTTGTGAGAGCCACATGATGACAGTTTCTAGAAATACCGCCGTTTACGTATTGGTGACTCAATTTTAGATCATTGTCTACAAATAAACAATTTACTTTATCTGCAACATAAAAAGGGATATTTCTCCACCACAGCATTGTTAAAGGGGTTGTTAAGTGAATTTATAATCAACTTTAATTTGTAATGAAATTTTAGCTAAAGAAGACATTTCATTTTAACCCTTTACCAAACGCCAAATTGAAAGAGTTTGATGAGATTGAAAAATAACCTTCAGAAAACATTGTGGGAAAGTAAGAAATTACTCATTGAGAGCAATTTCTCCTCCGTTTCCAAAAAAGTTTTTCATAGCCTTTTGGAACAATCTGGTCAAAGGCCCTTATTGTTATGTAATGGGTTAGAATTATTATATCCTAAAGCTATGAGACAGTCACTTTAACAAACCTTTATGCTCTCCTTTCAGCCAACTTTGAATAGTTTCATGGCGTTAGGGAAAGCAGCTTGGCAGGAAGCCAGAGAAAAACTGCAGAAAATGCTGTCTGCTGATGAACCCGTGTTGAAAGATAACTCAGCATTAAGAGAGAAGTAGGTTGAAAAATATGTCAAGTTTTGTAGAATTATATCTTGTTTTAGGAGATTTTCTATGGGTCCAATTTGAAGACATCATCAGTTGACAGCTATGAAGTACGATCCAGGGTTGCCATTAATTTTTGGAGTAAGAGGCTAACTGTCAATTTGAGATCAATGAAGCAAACACCCCAAAAACGTTCGGTGTCTTAACTACTTCTTATGACCGCCTTTCATTTTTTTTTTTTTTTGAGACGACCAAAACGTTATTTTGCGGCCGGCTCTTAAAGACAACCCTGATGATCAGTAAAGTTTACTCTATGATATAAGATAGAAACGAGGGACGAATATGAATTGCATACTCACTATCCGGATATCCATATAAAGTATCTTGATAACATTCGGATATCTGTCAGAGTCGTCTGCAACAAACTGGTCAAATGTCGTTATTGTTTGGCAATGGGTTAAACACATCTTCTCTCTTTACTCTAGGGCCATCAAATATCAGAGTGACGTCACAATGCACCTGCCAGTGAGGATCGGGGACTATACAGACTTCTACTCCTCCAGGAATCACGCCTTCAATGTTGGATGTATGTTCCGTGGAAAGGACAACGCTCTTATGCCTAATTGGTAAGTATGCTACATGGGGGTCTCCTAGACCTGGTGGTTAGAGCACAGAACAGGGTTGTCATTAATTTTTTGAGTGAGAGGCCAATTTCCAATTTGAGGAGGACAATGAAGCAAACACCCAACAAAAATTACTTGTTTTAACTACTTCTTATTACTGCCTTTCATTTTTAATTGTTAAATGAGATGACCAAAAAGCCATTTGAAGCAATCAAATTGGCTGGTGGCCTGACAGAACATGAAATCATAGCGCTCTCTGTGGGTTCAAATCCCAATGTGGGCATGTAGCGTAGATTTTATTTTCATGAGAAGTCGAGTAGATGACTAATGGTATGCCAACCTTCTTACCTGGCTTTACCAGCCCTAGTTAGTGATGGGCCTTTCTATGTCGATTATGAAATTGAAAATTAACTGATCTTAACTTTTCATTGATGTAGATAGTTGCAATCTAATATTTAAAAACCATTCCTTACCTTCATTTCCAAAGCAATTTTGGAAGATGAGGTTTGAAATCAATGTTTACGGAAAGAAATTCTTTTTAACGGTTCGAATAGCATAGAACTATTATGCATTGACTACCCATTCCTAAGAGGTGAAACAATCCATTTCAAATTATTAAAAGATATCAAGTTGATAACAAAAACATCATGGAACCCCAACCTTTTCTGGATCTAGAACACTGTTATTGTCAAATCCTTTATGTTCCAAAAAAGATGAAAGTAATAATAATATTTAGCTGCCCTGTATGCCTATCTCTGTAATGCGGACAGCGATGTGACCATACTATGGATAGTGATACATTTGAAAAGCAAGTTCAAGAATAGAAACAATGGTTCCTGCTTGGCCTTATGGTTAAGGTGTCGGTTTTAGAACTTAGAACTTCCCAGGTTTGAGCTCCACCGATACCCAGACCTGTTTACTATTACGTTTTGTCATAATGATTACGATTACGTATTTTGTTTGTCTTTTACTATACTATTATGATCACAGTCTTTAGAATACACTCATTTATAAAAATAGGGTGTCGCAATATAAATCCGTCACAAAAAGCACCGCGGGTTAGTGTGTATCGCGGGGCCGCATATTAGACATGTGAACTGAAAGTCGCATATCGACTTCCAGAAATTAAAATAAAGCCAGACTACTGTTAAAAGCATACTAGCGCTCAGAAAAACTACAAAACTGGATAAAATGAATAATAAATCATGAAAGAATATGTTGAAACATAGCGAAAAACCACAGGATCATGACAATATAACGCCTGCACTATTTATTATATGTTTTTCAAAGTGATATTTTCACAAATTTGGTGCCCACCAATTTAACTTCATTGTTTACGTTTGAGTAACATTTAAAATAGCAAGGAGCGCTCGGATTAATGATTGGCGATCACCTGGTTAGAAAAATCAAGTGAAACACATAAAAATACTGTCAAGCATAGCGTTAAACCTCATATAAAAGATCCGAAAGGGGAAAAACTTGCATGGATGGTAGAAACAATGTCTATTGTCAGGAAAGTTGATGGAAACTTGTGTTAAAAACTTTAAAATAAACTTTTTTCCAGGACTTATATGCCAGTTGGTTACCATGGTAGGGCATCATCAGTTGTTGTATCTGGGACACCCATTAGGCGCCCAAATGGACAAACAAGGCCTGCTGAGGGTAGGTAGATACCAGATTCGAGGTTCATTTCAGTCTTGTATATGCATATTTCTTTTTAGAAAAAAAAAACCATTCAATTAATCCTTTATTGTTGGTACACATTGGAATTGTGTACCAACAATAAGGGTTTGAATTAGGGGTAGAAATAAATAATAAAATCATCGATTGAATATCCAGTTACTTTTCAAATATATTCTGATAATAGATTTTACACATAATTTTGATGTCCTAATGTCTTCTACAGTCTCTCTGTCTGGTCGAGAAGTCTATTTCAGTCTTGTTCTGAAGTTTTTCAAAAACTTATTCAATACATCCTGTGTTATATATTTGAAATTTGTCATTGCAGTTCATCAAAAACTTATTTATTAAATTCTATATTTCTGTACTCATTAGAATTGCCTTTTTGAGATAATGTGTGTATTTGAGTCTTGTTCATATGCAGTTCATTCAAAACCTATTTGATAAATACTGTTTAATATGTCAGTATTTTAGATCGATTGGATTAATCAAAATGATGGAAAATATAGGGGGAGATTGATATGAAGTAAACATTAGCATGACAGGGTTTTCCTTGACCCCTAATTTACATATATACTGTATATATAGTTAATGACCCCCAATTTACATGTATACTGTATATCTAGTTAATGACCCCCAATTTACATGTATACTGTATATAGTTAATGACCCTTACATGTATACTGTATATATAGTTAATGACCCTTACATGTATACTGTATATATAGTTAATGACCCCCAATTTACATGTATACTGTATATCTAGTTAATGACCCCCAATTTACATGTATACTGTATATATAGTTAATGACCCCCAATTTACATGTATACTGTATATCTAGTTAATGACCCCCAATTTACATGTATACTGTATATATAGTTAATGACCCTTACATGTATACTGTATATATAGTTAATGACCCCCAATTTACATGTATACTGTATGTATAGTTAATGACCCCCAATTTACATGTATACTGTATATATAGTTAATGACCCCAAATTTACATGTATACTGTATGTATAGTTAATGACCCCCAATTTACATGTATACTGTATATATAGTTAATGACCCCCAATTTACATGTATACTGTATATCTAGTTAATGACCCCCAATTTACATGTATACTGTATATATAGTTAATGACCCCCAATTTACATGTATACTGTATATAGTTATTGACCCTTACATGTATACTGTATATATAGTTAATAACCCCCCAATTCCTAAATAGACTAAAGATCATAAGTTTCCATCCACAATTCCATATTTAAGGGGTCAAAAGTACCCAGAATTAGTATAAATCAAGGGGTCACGGGAAAAGACTGTGAGAGTTCATAATTCCAGAGTTTTTATGTGTATGGAGTTTATATTGAGTCTTGACCTGTTTGTATGCATTTTTGCTTAAAACTGATAATTGTAAAGTACTTGTGTCATCTGTTTAAAAGTGTTTACCAACAAATGGGATAATACTCAATGCTAAAGGTGAAAAAGTAAATATAGCAATACCGCAAAAACTTATTTGCCACGAATACCTGTTAATTAACCATATATTCTTTTGAAAAAATATTTAATTTGATAAACAAACACATGTCAAAAAAATTGGGAAATCTTAGTTTTATTCGGTATACATGTAGTTGAACACTTGTATTTATCATTGTCCAACAGAGCAGCCCCCACAGTTTACCACATGTAAGTTGATGGACTTCGAGTTGGAAATGGCGTTTTTGACGGGTCCAGCCACCAATCTGGGAGAACCAGTCCCCGTTGAGAAAGCGGAGGACTACATCTTTGGAATGGTAATGATGAACGATTGGTCAGGTCAGAAAAATTCATTTTGTTTTTGTAATTTTGGCCACGTCACGGGAAAATGGGCACTCTGACATAGCAAACAGTGTAGCCCCACACCAGCCCCACATCACTGACGTGGCGGCTGGTCTGGGGCTACACTGTTTGCCATCTTAGAGGACATGAAGTTCTACCTTTAAATGAATACAAATGATAACTGTTGTGACTAGATGTTGGAATAATAGCGCTAAGAAAGAGCTGAGTCAGCGGTTTTTATTTATGTCCGAGTGCCCCTTTTCCCGTGACGCGACCCATTTATTTTGTTTTTGTAATTTATTGCCTGGTAGGATTTGGGGACCCATAGAAATGAACCCTTATAGGGATGGAACCAACTTCATGCTTTAATATGCAAAGAGGTTGAATCCAGGCCAGCCACTAAGTTAATTGGCGGCTGGCCTGAATCCTGTTTGCTACTCTGAGAATCTTTCCCCATCAAAATTATGCAGATATTTTAGGTTTTGGAGAGCAGACAACACAAAAATCTATTTAAAGAAAAATACCAAGCTTTCTTAGAAATAGATATTCAGATGCGGGAGTACCCTTAGACTTTATTGACTATTTGTGCCATTTCAGCAAGAGATATTCAGAAGTGGGAGTATGTCCCGTTGGGTCCGTTCTTGGGTAAGAATCTCGGGACTACCATCTCCCCCTGGGTTGTCACCATGGAGGCCCTGAAACCTTTTGTCATTCCAAACATCAAACAAGAGCCCAAGCCTTTCCCGTATTTGAGTCACGAAGACGATTACAACTTTGATATCAATCTAGAAGTGGCTTTAAAATGTGAGTGTTATTTTACCATTATTATTAAGCCATATTGGAATTTGTATTTAGTACAACTTTTGGGTAACAGCAGATGACTGATAACTTACAAAATAATGGGCAAAATAAACAAAACATATCTCGTTTTCAATGAAACAAAATATTAACAATCTTAAAATGGTTAAATGGTCACCAGTTTCCAACAATATATGGCAATTAAGAGAACTACTGACCTCATTTAGCGTTTAGCTTTATTTTACTCTTTTAGTATAAGAGAGAGTAATGATGAACAGCGCCAAAGAGAGAATTGAATTACATGTACAAGCGAAAATATTACTTAACCCTTTACCAAACACCAAATTTTCGACTTTCCCAGAATGGAAGAGGTTACAGACAACATTTCAAAATGTGATGAAATTGGAAAATAAACTTCTGTTAAGGTGGAAAACATTGTGGGAAAAGGAGAAATTGCTTGTTATGATCAATTTCTTCCTTTCCCTAAATGTTTTCCAGAGCCGTCTGCAACAAACTGGTAAAATGTCGTTATTGTTTGTTTGGTATTGTGTTTTGACAGTTGGTGAAACAGTCCCAAGGTCTTTTGCCAAGATGAAACTCATAGATATTAAATCACTTCTTGATAGGTATTAACATCATTGTTGCCCACATGTTTCATTTCATGCTGTCAAATTAAGTTCATTATTTTAGACAGATTTTGGTCGGATACATACAATTAGTGATTTTGACACTAAGCGTTGTTGTTCAGGGTACCGTTTTACTAAACAGTTTAAGCTTAAGATTTGCGTAAGTCTAAAACAACATTTCCTCTTATTTCAATATTGGGTGCAGCAATATTGCAAAGTAACACATCATTGGAATCGTCTCTCCGAGACGCTTCCAATGACGTGTCACATTGCAATATTGTACTTTCATTGAAGATACTATCCATGTGTATCAGTTATGACTTACGCAAATATTTTCCGTAACTTGTTTAGTAAAACAGAGGGGCCTCCGTGGCCTAGTGGTTAGAGTACAGAACTTGAAATCACATAGCCCCTCTCCGCGTGGGTTCAAATCCTGAGAGGGATATGGATTTTCATGAGAGGCAGTCTCCCGACTGACTTACGGAATGCCGATGGTTCTACCCGCCTTGACCAGCCCTTATGGGCAGTTGAGTGTTGGGTCTTCCTCCATCATTAATAGTCGGGCATCGCTACATAACTGAAATAATGTTGATGTGATGTAAAACCCATATAAAAAAAATAAAAAAAAGTAAAACAGACCCTTGAACTTGAAATCACATTTGCCCTTTTCCTCATGGGTTCAAGTCCCAGTGATTGCATTTTGATTACAGTCCAACTTGTGTTAAGCAGCTACCCTTTTAAGCAGCCAACCTGTCTTAAACAGCCATTACAGAAAGTCCCATTGTTGGATTTATAGTGTACATCAGGGTCTTCCTCCATCATTAAGAACTAGGCATAACAACATAACTAAATTAATGTTGATGTGATGTAAAAATCATATGAAAAAAAATAATAATCTAAAAGTGGTAGATTTAGAACAATAAACGGAGTCAATATTGGTTTGAATATTTAATGGTACAGTCAAACTTGTGATAAGAGGCCGGTCTATGTACCTGAGAAAATTGGCTGCTTAAGACACGTTGACCGATTAACACAAATTAATATGCACTATGAATCTGTAAAACATTTGTTAAGAGACCAGTCTATGTACCTGAGAAAATTGGCTGCTTAAGACAGGTTGGCTGTTTAACACAAATTAATGTACACTGGATGCAATGATGGGACTTTCCGTAGTGGTTGTTTAAGGCAGGTTGGCTGCTTCAAAGGATGGTTGCTTAACATGAGTTGGACTATATGTGGTTTTTTACTTTTTATAATGATAACACACAATATGCATGTTGGATTAGTTTATGTAAAAATCATATATACAGTTGAGTCTCGTTTATCCGTTCCCAGAAGCAATACTAGGATTATACAATACAATTAAAGAAGGTAAGGACCGTTCCCTACAAATTCTGTCCAGATGACGAAAATTCAAGACTAACGACGACCGGATTATCGAGGTTCGACTGTATGAATTGATTAATGTGTAAGCTTATTCCTTACAGGTGACGGTATTAAGGCACCCAAAACCCTGACGAAGAGTAACTTTAAGTACATGTACTGGTCAATGAAACAACAGCTCGCCCACCACACCATTACAGGGTGTAATATCAACCCCGGGGACCTAATGGGCTCTGGTACCATCTCAGGCGAAGTAAGCTGACTTGGACACATGGAGGGTTCAGTGCAAGACTATAGTAAGTGCTTCATGTTTATGAAGCACTTACTATAGTCTTGCACTGAACCCTCAATTACTGTCATTTTGACAGTCTTCAGCAATTTCCTTTCCTCATATGTTTGGTACCGATAAACCATCAATTAGTATGCAACTTTTTTAATGGAGAATCAAGAAAAATGGTCAGTTAATCAGTTTGCAATTTTTTTAATGGGGAATCAAGAAAAGTGGTCAGCTAACTGACAAATTAACTGACCATTTTTCTCGATTCCCCATTAAAAAAAACTCAAAACGATTTAATGAATTGAGAAAATGTCTTGAAACAGCAAATACAATTTGAAAAATGTGAAATTAATTTCAAAGCATACTAGGGCTGCGTCAAACTCCTCACAGTGATCTCCCTGTATGGGGATGATCACTGCCACCACAAATGTCACGTGACCACCTACTAGAAAAGAAAATGGCATAACAAGATGGCGGCAAAACTAAAACATTGTAATCCATTAGTGCTTTATTTATAAACAAAACAATTTTTTTTTTCAACTTAAATGGTCAGAAATCAATACAACAAGATATTATTACTAAATTAACTAAGATATCCAGTAATCTCTTAACAAAACAGCATCATTTGAATTTCATCCAAATCTGGATAAAAAATCTTGTGGTGGCAGTGGTCGATGCAGCGTAGCAAGGGGAGATAACTGTGAGGAGTTTGGGGCTGTGCTGGAAGCAACCTTATATGCCGGATTTATGCATTTGTGCCAATATACCATACACAGTGCATGACTTTAATACGTTTTACACTTGTACCAAACAACTGGCTTTCATCTTCCATCACCAGGTAACTTACACTTGTACCAAACAACTGGCTTTCATCTTCCATTACCAGGTAACTTACACTTGTACCAAACAACTGGCTTTCATCTTCCATCACCAGTTAACTTACACTTGTACCAAACAACTGGCTTTCATCTTCCATCACCAGGTAACTTACACTTGTACCAAACAACTGGCTTTCATCTTCCATCACCAGGTAACTTACACTTGTACCAAACAACTGGCTTTCATCTTCCATCACCAGGTAACTTACACTTGTACCAAACAACTGGCTTTCATCTTCCATTACCAGGTAACTTACACTTGTACCAAACAACTGGCTTTCATCTTCCATCACCAGGTAACTTACACTTGTACCAAACAACTGGCTTTCATCTTCCATCACCAGGTAACTTACACTTGTACCAAACAACTGGCTTTCATTTTCCATCACCAGGTAACTTATACTTGTACCAAACAACTGGCTTTCATCTTCCGTCACCAGGTATCTTACACTTGTACCAAACAACTGGCCAGGAAGTTACCGGTAAGTGATTTATGATACAACCCTTGTTTGGATTAAGAAGGAAAATTAATTTGGAAGCATGCTTGGGCTGGGCTGGAGAGCAACTGTTTGTGTCATTGTCTCTTGTTTTTTTAGTGATTTATGAGACAACCCTTGTTTGGTTTCAGACTGAAGATTCCTATGGGAGCATGCTTGAGTTGTGCTGGAAGGGGACCAAGCCAATAGACATTGGAGAGGGGCTGACTAGAAAGTTCCTGCAAGATGGGGATGAGGTTATTATGACAGGTAGGGTGAAATATTTGGTCTCACCCATTCCATTTTCTGTGTGTGTGGTTTTAACAACTTTTTCAACAATTATTCTGATAGATTGTGGCAATCCATTGGTCAAAACCAGTGCTTCTATTTTAGTGTAAAACCTGTATTTTCTTTTCTTATCTTTTTACTAAACGCCAAATTTTCGACTGTCCCAAGTTTGTCCCGTATTTTGTTACTCAGAGTGGGACAAGGCCGAAACTTATATTAACTAAATTCCATCGACAAACAGGCTTGTTCCCAAAACAGTGTAGAACTATTCATAATCAAGAACAGTCATTGATCTATAAGTAATCTGTGATTTTGTTCAGCTTTTACGTCCAATTGATCTGTGACCTTATAGAAAAACATCTTTCTGGTTTTGCGTATTGTTTTCTATTGGTTTAAAGGTCATATGTACAGGTTGGGTTTATTTCATAAAATTAAAATATGAAGTAAAAGAATCACATTGAAATTATTTTCAACATTTTAGCATAACGCATTACGTCATAAATCACCGTCATAGCGCACCGATTAATAAAAGTTCGTATGACTTACTTCCCTTTGCTGTGACGTCACTCGTGATCCACTGAATGCGCCATGTAAAGGGCGTGAAGAGCGATCGCTGGTTAGAATTGGTGTTTTTCTTCAAATAAACGATCCTAAAGTCATTGTTTGGATTGACAACGCATTTTCTTTATTGAATATGATTCATTTTATAAGAATATCAATTTGAAAAAAGATAAATTAGTAACTTAACCCGTGAATTTGCATGGATTTGTCATTGCGTAAACCTGTTCATATGAAAGGAACGGCTTGAAATTTGGACGATTTTCCTTGAAATAAATGATTCTTAAGTCATTGTTTGGATTGACAGTGAATTTTCTATACTGGATATTTTTCATATTATAAGAATATCCATTTGAAAAAAATAAATTAGTGACTTAACGCGTGAATTTACAAGGATATGTCAATGCGTTCATATGAAAGGAACGGCTTGAAATTGGGACGATTTTCCTCGAAATAGCAATCCTTAAGTCAATGTTTGGATTGACAGTGCATTTTCTTTATTGAATATGTTTCATATTATAAGAATATTCTTCTGAAAAAAAAGTAAGTGACGTAACGCGTAAATTTGAAAGGATTTGTAAATGTTTTCATATGTAAGAATCGGCTTGAAATTTTGACGATATTTGTGAAAACAGCTATTTTTTTATTAATATTTGTTGAAAAAAAAAAACTATGTACTTTTTCGTCAATGATTGTGTATTTGCATTAAAGTTTTAATTGAGTAGTAAACAAAGACATAGATCTGAATAAACGAATTGTCTTAAAACCGTACATCGTATAACTATTAACTGTCAAATTCGACCTGCATTGTCTTATCAATACATGAAATGAAACGGGAGAAGATCATAAATTGCAAACAAACAAACCGTATTATAACCCAACTTACTTGTGATACGAAGGTTATCCTTTAACTCACATTTTCACCACACATCAACTTACTTGTGATGCGAAGGTTATCCTTTAACTCACATTTTCACCACACATCCAAATTTCAAAACTAAACACTGGCACATTCAAGAGTATTTGTTAAAATTATCCGGCAACTTTCCAGTAACTCCACCCCCAGTAAGAGGTCTATGATTTCGAAATTGATTCCGATGTCGTCTTTCTAGATCAACTGTTTTGACTTAAAAATTGTTCTTCATATTCACTTTACATTTATGCTCGTTTTCTCTCGTGTAAGTAGCCTTGACATATTGAGCATTTAATTTTCGGACAGGTTTAATAATTAACAGCTAAAACAAAAAAATCGTCATAGTTTATTTTACTAACAACCTTAAATAAACATATTTGAATTTATTTTTTATGATTTGGGAATTTAAATATCAATTTGACAAAACTTGATTTTGATGTTAGAAATTTTTTATTGAAAACATAGAGTTAATACCGTTTTGTTGAATACTGATTATCATTTACTTAATGAAGTGTCAAACTATTCTAATAGAAAAGACAACATGTGCACTTCTTTGAATATCACAACGACAAAGTATCACACATAAGTCACATTGAGAGATAAATATGTCCTGACACCTTATCAATCCAAACATCCTGTGAGAGTTTGGTCTTAATTGGTTATATCTTAACAATGGATTTTTTAGATAAATTTAATTGCTGCGCATTGAAAGTGTGAGATTTGCCGCTTGTTATTTCATGTCTGGAATAGCAGAATGTGTCAGACCTGTTAATTAACAACAGAGATATTTAAGAGATTAACGCCAGAGGCTATCTTTCGCCTAAACAATAAAGGACTTGAGACTTGAAACATACTGTGCAAATGTGGCAAATTGGTGTTAGTTTTCATCACGACCCTTAATCCTTGTAATGTCCGATGTTTGTTGATTGACCCTTTGTATGTGAGGTAAACTGACAATAATCAATTAAATTGTAAACAAAAAGATTATGTTCAAATGTGTAAATTATATATTTAGTGATCTTATTACTCAATTATCAATATAAATTTGTAATAATCATGTTTGAACACCTGCATTTCAGTGTGACATACGTCATTTAAACCAATATTACCAATGGCAAAAAAATGAGGTGTGTGATTTAAGTAATTCCGAAAAGCAGACGCTTAAGTTAAGATCGAACCCATTATCATTTGCGTTGATGAGTTCAGAAACAGTTTGCGGATATCAAATATTCATCATTTTGAATTTTCATTCAAAGACAACGGCAGATAAAAGAAACTTGCTTGTTTTAATCGGTTTGTTATCATAGCAATCAACGTACATTTTTCATTTTGTCTCATTTATGTACAATGGCAACGTTTTTAAGATTATGCTAAAACATAAAACAAGTTTTGCAAATAAGAACAAGATGCATTTAAGCATTTAAAACCCAAAGACATGGCAATACAATAACTTATGATGTTGGATGAAATTAACATATTCTTGCAACCCTTTGAATTCTTACGTAATATAATCGTAAAGCAGCCTAATTAAGTATTCCTAACTAAGTATGTAGCATAGTTAATCTGTTCCAAACAAAACTAGTAATTCAAGGGAATTAACTTTCAAAAAAGGTGTAATCAACGTGATATATCCTTTTCTTGAATTTATCTACATTTACACAGTGCAAATTCTATATAAAGTTATAGCAAGACTACACGAGGCTCAAACACCCCAAACTAAAAGTCAGGAATTGTTTTAATCACGAACATCAGTTCACCACAACGTTAATTTTGAAAAATATTTTCCTTTACCTGAGATCATGTGGGAAACAGCGTAACAAAAGGACTTCAGGCTTAAATTATCATTAGCAACTTGGTACATTGGGTAATAAAACAACGACTTTTGATAGATATTTGGGGTCATTCCGAAATACAATGTACACATTCGCGCGTCACACCAATGTCTTGACACATGATTGTATGCTTTATCGCTTGATTGGTGTTTGAAAGTGAGATTAGCTTTGTCTGGTTTGCATTGACAGTCTTGAAACCAATACATCAAGGTAAAGTGAATGTTGTCGGTGTGTTTCAAATAAGGGAAATATAACGGTTACTCAATAAGTAGAATGAATTTGAAGCGTCTTCACCTGTATAAATTACTTTGAATTGAGTCCGATCATTTAAAGATCAATACAATCAATTCTCTAGAAACGCCTAACAATGCGTAAACTTGCCGTCTTCGAAGTGAAAGTAACACAGCCTACTGTTCTTGTTTGGGGAATATATCTTTTGCTTATTTGTAAAATAAACACGGTCCAGTTTACTTATCGAAACTTTTTGCAGCTTTTATGTTCGTCAGAAAACAGGAGAAACTCGCATCCCTGCGACCAAAAGCAGAATAACACCAGAAGACCTGTCAAAATACCATATTCAATATCCAATTTACGTTTCCCAAAACACAATTCAACACTTAAAATGTCCGAAATTTGTGCAAAAACACCGTCGTTACTGAGAACTAGATTCTTCTTACTGATAGTTCATATGACTTTGAAGCACAAATGACGTCACAACAAGGGAGATAAGTCATTCACAAAAATCGATAAAGGTGAATAAAAGTAGTCAAAAACAACATTTTTCGCTTCTGTATGAGAAAAAAATCATTACCTCCGTCATAACGAAACCATAGTCTAATTCAAAAACCATAATTAAAGAAAATTTTGTTTATCGGGAAATTTGACCTTTAAAAGAAATTAATTTTTAATTTCCAAATTTTCTCACAAGCACCTTTAAGCCAATCATCACACTGTAACTTAAGTACTGTAGAAGGAATGTCAACCTTTAATTATGAATATTTTTAGGGCCTCCATGGCCTAGTGTGTAATCATACAAAAATGACATTGCCCCTTTTTGGGTTCAAATCCTGCTGACAGTATTTGGATTTTCATAAGAGCTAGTCTCACTATTGACTTACAGAATGTCGATGGTTCTACCTGACTTGACCAGCCTTAAATGGAATTATGGGGTCTTCTGCCATCATTAACCCTTTACCAAACGCCAAATTTTCGACTGTCCCAAATTGAAAAACCGTGCAGACGACAATTCAAAATGTGATAGGGCAGAAAACGTGGGAAACAAGCATTTTCTTTTTCCCACAATGTTTTCCAGAGTCATCTGCAACATAGTGGTCAAATGTCGTTATTGTTTGGTAATGGGTTAAGAGTCAGGCATAGTAACATAAGTGAAATAATGTTGATAGGATGTAAAACCCGTATTAGATAAGATAAATAATTATGAACATTTCTTTTATTTCAGGGCTGTGTGAGAAGGACGGACTTAGAGTGGGCTTCGGTACATGCTCAGGGAAAATACTCCCAGCTCTACCATTATGAGCTAGCAGAAGACATTTGTAGTATACGAAAAATATTGAAATGTGGTTTTAGAAAGAAATCATTGTGACAGAAGAAGGGGCTAGGTTCATCTAAGTTTGGTTCCATCTTTTATTTGTTTTACTTTTTTTTGTCAGTATTATCATGTATCGAGTCTGAGTTAACATTTGCACAGAATCATTATTTCCTCTGGTCATGGAAAACTTTTTGAGCCTACCACTTGATAAGGAGATAAGTGTCCTTTAATCTTTAACCCTTTACCAAATGCCAATTTTTTCGACTGTCCCCAATTGAAAGAGTTTGCTGACGGCATTTCATAATTTAATGACAGTGGTAAATAACCTTCTGAAACGGCAGAAAACATTGTTGGAAAAAGAGGAATTGCTCGTCACAAGCAATTTATCTTTTCCCACAATAATTTCCAGAGTCGTCTGCAACAAACTAGTATAATGTTGTTATTGTTTGGTAGTTGGTTAAAGTAAGATATGTAGTTGTGCTTAACACTTGATAAAGATAGTTGTGTTAAAATCTTTAAAAGATTTGTGTGCTCATCATTTGAAAAGGAGATGTGTGTGCTTTATTCTCTTAAAAAGTAGATTTTTGTGCTCAACACAAAAAAGAGATCTCTGTTGTTACGTGATCTAGCAACATGTATCAACATTTAACCCTTTACCAAATGCCAAATTTTCGACTTTCCCAAAGTGAAAGAGTTTGCAGACAATATTTCAAAATATGATGGAATTGAAAAGCAATCTTCTGATAGCTTAGAAAATATTGTGGGAAAAGAAGAAATTGCTCGTCACGAGCAATTTCCTCCTTTCCCACAATGTTTTTCAGAGTCATGTGCTTCAAACTGGTCAAATGTCGTTATTGTTTGGTAATGGGTTAAGAATATCCTTTTTAGATTCGTCCCTTTTCTAAAAAGGCAGCTTGATCGATTACAGAATAACTAAGCAACTCTAAAACCTGTATCAATCGAAAAAGGCTTCATCAGGTTATTAATAATATAGGGTCCCTCTAATAGAATTTGTTTGACTTGCCCAAATTCAAAGCAACAACAGACGACAATTACAAACTATAAAACAATAATTTCTGTGTGATTTACTATTTTTGACTTTAAAAACAATGTTTAATGCGTGATTTACTATTTCAACTTTAAAAACATTTTTATTATGTTTTGATAGAACCAATTCGGATAAAAAAAGAAATTGTTTATTTTGAGCAATTTCTTCTTTTGTTACATTTATCTCCTGTGAAGACTTATACATATGATTTTAGAAAGGGGAAACACATTCTCTATGTTTTGATGAAACAAATTTGTTGGTTTGTGATACATTAAAGTGTGAACATTTGTTCTTGGAAAAATTGAGTGATGTATATTTTTCATGTTCTTCGAATCTCATAAAGGAAAGTGAGTGAAAGATTCCTTTAGATTTTATTTTAATTGATCAACCAATCCTGATAAGAAATAAAAAAAATCAGGTTTAACAAAAATGAGTTCATCTTCTGTCTTCAATTCCTAACCCAATCAATCATGTATAACCTTTTTGTTATAGTGGTTAGTGTTCTGGAATTGTTTGTTTGTTTGTTTTGTTTTTCCATTAATGTGCAGGACTCAGTCTTGAGTGTTATAGTACATGTTCCCTGGATGACTACCAGTACTAGGCTAGGAAATGTGTCTTGCCCAAGGACACTCCACGGTGATATAATTGGCCGCCTTCGGGGATCAAACCCAGGGTGACCGGACTCTAGTCCCTGACGCTAACCACTACACCACCGCGGATCTTGACAATTGAGACCAGACAAGCCTGTTGACCAATATACATGTACCATGATTGTTGGTTGATATTTATCCCCAATCACAACCACAGGGGTCTATACTAATAGTTATCCTGGGGTCAGTATGTTATATACTATAGTGGTGCTACTATAGTATATAACATCTACCGACTGACTTACGGAATGCCGATGGTTCTACCCACCTTGACCAGTCCTTATGGGCAGTTGAGTATGGGGTCTTCCTCCATCATTTAGAGTCGGGCATCGCTCGCTACATAACTGAAATAATATTGATGTTATGTAAAACCCATAAAAAAACAAATAGTATATAACATAGAACTGAGGCCCAGGACAACTATAGATCCTGTGATCACAATGACAAAATCAATTAATTTGTCTATTTATGGTTTAACCAAGTTTTATATATATTTTATTTCATCACACCATTTCTTTGATACAAACTATTGCTAAGCATTTATCACTTCATGGAACTAGCTCTGGTTGTTATACAACATTCGCTTCATGTGTTTTATAAGGAAACTATGCAAATGTAGAAGCCTACACGAGCCTTGTGGGAAATCACACCTATTCAGTACATACTGGTAATATTGAGGGTTCAATGCAAGACTATATATAGTAAGTGCTTTATGTTTATAAAGCACTTAATAAAGTATTGCATTGAACCCTCTATATAGGGGAGATTAAAGGCTTTTTTAAACCACTAACCTCAAAACAAGACAGTGTCTAGATGCATTAATGTTTAACTTTTATTGGAAATGCAACACTAGAAAGAAAACATGCATGTTTCTGAAAAATAAGGGAAGGTTAGTATATTATGGCTTGAAAATGGAGATAAGCATCAATTATCGTGTTAATGGCTAAACCAAGACCACAAAGCTAATGGTTATGATTGAGCATTAACACAAACTCTGAAATAGAAATATATAATGGGGAAAGCCAATAAGGAGTCTATATGGGTTAAATCAGGGAAAGCGAAAACAGTTGTCTATATGGCCCACATTGTCCAAAAGAGGTCATGGACAAGTAATGTTGTACTGAAATTTACTATATAATCATTCAATGGACAAGTGCAGAAAAAGAAATGGCCTTTGCCTACAAGAAAATCAAAATCAGATTTCGCCACCTCTGGGTTATACCTGGCAAAGCCCATTTGGGCTTGCCCATACTTGTCCCATGTTAGTATACCATTTGCTAAAAACTCATGATAAGAATTATTTCTATTCTCGGTTTTAAAGAGAAGAAATGTTCTTTGATTAATGGGGTAACCAAATTATTGATTTGACTCTATGAGTAAAATAAGATGGAATAAATCAAATTGGGTAGCACTTATGGGTATCGGCTTGGCTTGGCAGTATAGACTTTTTGCCCATATTGGTGTACCATTGAGAAGGAACTAAACATGGGATCATATTCAAGCCCTCGTGATTGTTAGAGCCATTGACAAAGATGATGTTATATCTATGTCTGGTGGAACCATGGTAATCTGTGAAAGCCAAGAAATCTTATCTAAAACCTCAGGGAAATCACTAAGCCCCAGTTTCAGGATTGTAACCAAAACGGATAGGTGCATTGTGAGTTCATCTTGGTAGGTTTGAGCATCGGCCTTAGGTACTAAGAGTCACAGGTTTGATCCCCATAAGCGATGAGGCAGAAATACTGGGACTAGCCCATAAATCGGCACAAGTTTCCAAGAAGCAGTCATTTAGGGTGAATTTTGTAAGCTTTGAGCTTCCGTCAAAATCGAAGTAAAACAAATAAGCTTATAACTTGCATTTAGCACTAGATCATAAAGGTATCGCCGAAAAAGCTAATCTCTAAACAACCAGAGTATTCAGACCCTTTCCAATGCCCTTCCACAGTTATATGAAACGAGGGATTACTCTGCAAATACTATTGTTTCAATTTATTTGAGTTGTCACCCTTTGCTAATTAAACCTTACTAATCCCATTCGGTAATCTCCGTGGTTTACCGGAAATTCCCGAATCATATTGACCTACGATTACAGACGTAAACAAGCAGACTGCACGTGGAAATTCACCCCTACAAAATCTATACACACTGGCGAAGCGAGGAGTCGAGAAAGAGGAAAAGAATATGTTGTAACCTTTATCGGTAAAATTCCTCAGGCTTCAGTGTATTGACATAGATCTATAAAGGATCTAGTTTATAAATTACGAAGCATAAGGTGAATAAGAAAACCGGTACAGCGGTTTGAAACAGGAAAAAAGTACTGAATGGATTAAGCCCATCCTTGCTTTGTGTGCATACAATTCTCCAACGGAACGACCCTGACATTGTTTATAATCTATTCGCCGGGTTACCACACGAGCAGGCACCTAAACATTTATCACAACCAGCGTAAACTGGAAGATCTATTCAAAACGTAAACTGGATATTTATAAAGTGGATTGTTTTTTGTTGATTTAGCAAGAAGGAAGTTTATAATAAATATCGGGTTGTTGACTTGACATTGTTTCATGTTTGAGGAAACTTCGGAGTGTACTGGTTTGCTTGATTGACGTTCTGTAAGACAAGTTCAAACTTTGAGAATTGTTATTGTAACGTTACGTGATACAGCTTGTGTGATAAATAAACCTGCATTTGTTTTATGCGACTACTGTTTGAGGGAATTTGTAAATTATTATAAGACTGCCTTAATTCAATATAGACCCTAGGGATACTGTATCACAGAAAATTTCATTTCTTGGAAGAAATAGTCAAGATTGAAATTCTGTTATTGTAGAAATAATATAAGAATTTCAAACGTTTCCCTTTCTCCTATAAATAAAAGTTTAATTTTTAATTGTGAAAACATGGAGACTCAAGCAATTTGTGAAACCAACGAGAAATTCCGTGAAATGAATTTAAAAACAAACTCAAACCATAGTGATGAAGCGATGAAAGACTTCACGAAGTTGTGTGACAGTGTGGGATACGGGTCCGAGTCCGGGGCTGCATCGAAAGAGCCGCTGCCCGTACCTAAAACCCTGGACGACTTGGTGAAGGGACTGCACATGATCTTTGATGGTGATAACATCAATGTGGAAATGGTGAAGGCATACATGGCCATGTACAAGAGTAACTACAAGGAGTGGAAGAAATTCGCCATCTTTGATAGATATAGGTGAGTGTCGATTTATTTTTTAGGTAATTTATCACGATTATCGTCCATTTCTCAACTGGTATTGGTGCCTTTTCTGAAACAAATTAAGTACCACCACTTTGAGACGGGTGACGGTTGGTTTGGTAAATGACTAGTTCGGTAAAAAAGTAAACTAGAGTAAAAGGTCGGGCTGGTTCGGTTAAAACCTATACAAGTCGAAAAGTAAATGTACGTAGTGTATGAAATGTATTTCTTTTAACACTTGAATTATGAAATTCCTCCTTTAAACAACTTTTTTGATTGAGAAATGATTCCTTCTTTAATTGATTAATTTGAGTGTTCGCATTATAAAACAAACTGCACAGATTAAACTATTTTGCAAGTATGTAAATAATAGTAAGTGTTAATTAATTAACACTTAATTAGTATGGGATTAAACTGTTTTTCACACCAATTAAACTTTTGTTCTCTCTAGTATTGGTTTTTACCGAACCAGCTAGACCCTTAACTATAGTTTACTTTTTTACCGAACTAGTCATTTACCGAACCGACCTCTAATCTTTGAGACCAGCTGGTCTGGTGGTAGACAAAATAATTTGACATGAAGATTTTCTGACGGGAGATGCTGCCAGATGCAAAAACTTCTCAATATTTCTCGATCACATCAAATTAGCTTTGACTAGTCTTGTGGTACATATACCCACTATTGTAGTACTGCAACCGTAGCGAGCAACTCCTCCTTTTTCCACAATGCACTCTTCTCTATATGGATCAGATAATTACTTTCCAATTTCATCACATTTTGAAAAATAAGTTCTTGAATTCTTTCGCAGGGGTAATTTACATTCATCATCCTTTCCTTGAATTTACACAATCATATCCTGAGACACATCAATAAAAAGTTTTGACCGTGCATTTCGCCTCAAGCACTTTGTTCATTCAACACAATGGCTTCTAGTATGATTCTACCAATATGTTGCAGTCAACATGAAGATATTTCTTTAGAAACTTTATAATTGGCATCTCCTGTTTCTTTCTTATTTGACCTGAGTCACAAAGTCACAAACGAGGGATCCGGTATAATAAGTATGTATGTGCATGTGCGTTTTTATTCAGCTTCAGTGGACATTAATATGATTATATCGCTTAATTGTCACTTTAGATGGTTCTTACTGATAGTCATAACATTAATTCTCATTAAACACTAATTGATTTTCTCCACACCTGCATTAGCTGATCCTTAACCAATTACCATACAATAACAACATTTTACCACTTTGTTGCGAACGACTCTGGAAAACACTGTGGGAAAAGGAGAAATTGCTTGTAACAAGCAATTTCTCCTTTTCCCGCTATGTGTTTTACTTTATCAGAAGATTACTTTCCAATTTCATCACATTTTGAAATTTCGTGTGCAAAGTCTTTCAATTTTGGACAGTCGAAAATTTGGCTTTTGATAAAGAGTGGTTTGCAGAAGACATTTCGAAATGTGATGAAATTAAAATTCAATCTTCTGATAGGGCAGTAAACATTGTGGAAAAAGGAGAAATTGCTTGTAAAGAGCAATTTCTCCTTTTCCCATGATGCTTTCCAGAGTTGTCTACAACAATCTGGTCAAATGTGGTAACTTTGCTTGGAAATGAGTTAAAACAATTTAAACACCTTTCAGGTTTGGACTGTTTTTCAAGGGGATGGGGTAAGGGGATATTGCCTTCCGGCATCAATTTCCTTTTAGATAAACATGATTCCCTGTGGTGTGGTTTTAGGTATATGTTTGAATTAAATGACAAAAAATACCATTTTTAGACCAAATCTTATCACACAATGTGAGAAGTAGAGTGGCTGCAGGACAAGTTTAAAGCGCTGTCGAAAATTTTTAAGCAAAGCAGGATGTGGCATACGACATTTCAAAATATGATGAAATTGTAAAACATTTTCCAGATAGAGCAGAAAACATTGTGGGAAAAAAGGAAAAATTGCTCGTTACGAGCATTTTCTCCTTTTCCCACAATGTTTTTTAAAGTCGTCGGCAACGAAGTAGTCAAATGTTGTTATTGTTTAGGAAAGGGTTAAGAGGCGGCTGCAGGCCAATTTGACCGTCTCAATTAAATGCTTTTCTGGCCGGCTCAAATTACCAAATGCTTAAAAATAAAATGAAAAGTACCTGAAAAGAGGGAAAATTCATATTCAGCCCACTTGCCCCCGGACACCCTAGCCTCCTAAACAGTTCTTCTGGCCCTCTAATCCAATTCTTAAGAAAAACCCTGCTTACCTGTAAACAACATTTGATAAATGTTGAAACAAAAGGGGGCAGCCTTTGTGGCCTTTAGTAGAAGAAAGAGCAGAAAACTAAGAATGACATGGCCCCTCTCTGGGTTCAAATCCCGGTGACGGCTTTTGGATTTTCATGAGAGGTTAAAAGTCACCCAACTGACTTATCGAATTCTGATTGTTCTACCTGGCTTGACCAGGTCCAATGGGCAGTTAGGTTCATGCACTGGTCTTCCTCCATCATTATGAAATTGGCATCGCAACATTACTGAAATATTGCTAACATGATTTTATAGATTTATACCCAATAGATGACTACCTAATTTTGAGTTTGGCATTGTCCATCACAGCATCACTTAAATAATGTTAAAGCGATCAAATAATGATTAAGAAATAAGACAATGTTAATTTTGTTGAATATTTAAAAGGTTGATTAAGGATATTATTTTATCAGACAATTAGATCTACCAAAATAAGCTCTGAACACTTTGTGTGCCTCCTCATATGAAAACATTGAGCATTCAGTGGTTTGAGACGAATAAATCATTAAACCTTTGTAATGACTTAATTGATTTAATTTGAGAACTAATATGAGCTCAGCACCATGCAGTTCTTGACTCCTTTTAAATAAATGGTATAATTGTATATTTAATTTATATCATAATACGATATAAATTAGATATACAATCAGACCATTATGATTTATATATTGCAGTACATTAATAAAGTCAAAAAATGTGTTCAATTAGATTAGGTTTATAATCCTACACCCTTGTTTATATGAATACAGATATTTGACTAATACACTGGTGTAAAGAACCATTAGGCTTTCAGGCAAGAATAGAAGTTGACTATCATAAACGTATTCTCTTTTGGTTGCAATCTATTCAAAATATCTGCAGCCAAAAAAATGTTTGTACATGATATTGTACAATGTCCATATTATGTATAAGATATTTGGTCTTTTAACACTCTTACAAATGTATGCATTGGTAGAAGAAGACTTTTGACATTTCCCCCGCAAAATGCAAAGGATCAAAGCACTGCATCCATGAACTGTATAAACAGACATGTATGAAAAATTGCCGTCCATGAAAATAAAAGATGTACTTGAACACCAAGAACCTATTCATGACATGTTGGAGTATGTGTATGAATGTAATCCAGGGTTGGCAAAATCTTATTTTGATTAACTTGTCTGTAAATGTCAAATCTCTTTCTGCACTTGGTTTATTTTATATAATGGATATCAAGTACATTTCCATTAAAATTCGCTTGTCCGTCAAGGGTATTGGACAAGCTAGGCAATAGGGACAAATGATTTTGCCTCCCCCTTAGGGTTAAGATCAACAAGTGTTACAAAGGATTTGATTTAGATCTGTTATGGTCAATGGCTCTGTTCATATGGAAATCTGCCTCAACAGCCCGTCCAATATAGGATGAAACTTATAACCCTTAGAATGCTGGGTTATTTTCTAAAAATATGTTTTTGTGTTGTCTGCCTTCCAAAACATTGAATATTTGCTTACTTTTGATGAAGAAAGATACCCAGAGTAGCAAACAGGTAAGATCACAGGCCAGCCACCAATTTACTTGGCGGTTGGCCTGGATTTAACCTGTTTGTATAAGCATGAAGTCGTTTCCAGCACTATAAGGGTTAATTGACTATGACGTATCCTTATAAAAAGGTCATATTTTACCTCCTTCCTTAGTTACTCATTTTTCAAATCCTATGTTGTAGGTATTCAATAGAATTGTACCATTGAGAGAATGATAACAAGTGCCTACAAAGAAAGGTTTACATTTTTTTTTCAATATATTTGTCAAAGATATATTTTGCCTTATTACCTACTATAACGCCTATGTTGAAGCTGAGAGGTCTAGAAAAAGAGGTTTGACGTCTTTTACACACAATATTTCTAAGAAACATTTAGACAAATTATGTGAAGTACTTACCTTTGTTTTGCACTAAGCCATTATGTTACTTGTACTTTAATTATCTATTCTGTCGTTGACCTTCAAAAGTTTTACCAACCACCAAATTTTCGACTGTCCCAAATTGAAAGAGTTTGCAGACAACATTTCAAAATGTGATGAAATTGAAAAAAAAAATGTTTTGATTTGGCAGAAAGCATATGATGAAAGCTGATCCTTAACCCATTACCAAACGATAAAGGCATTTGACCAGTCTTTTGCAAACGACTCTGGAAAACACTGTGGGTAAAGGAGAAATTGCTTGTTATGAGCAATTTCTCATTTTCCTCCAATGTTTTCCAGAGTTGTCTGCAACAAACGGGTCAAATGTCTTTATTGTTTGGTAATGGGTTAAACAGGTTGGATTGAATGTGTCCTTACAGGTTTTATATGGATTGGTTGGTCAATAACCTTTTGAATGTTTAAGTTTGAATCAATGTCATTTTTAAACGCTGAAAACCTTCTTTAATACCATTACGAATTATCAAGGCTTTTTTTCCCCCATGAAATTGGAAAGAGGCCTTAAATTGCCTTCTGATTTTGTGATATTATATGTATGAATTTGCTGAAATGGGATTGAACCAAAAAGCTGGAGTGGTTTGAATTTTGGGGATTTTAAAGAAAGTTCCAAATGGAAAGGGGCCTTTTTTATGGACCTTTGTTTATAATATAACCCAAAAAGCTGTGATTATTCATACAGTATATTCATACGTTCTCTTTATTTTTGTTTATTCCTTGGTGTTGGGTTTTCCCCCAAACTCGATCTGTAGACTGTTAGAAAAACATTCTTTTTTAAATAAACATGTTGACCGAGTTTTCGGCTGCAACATATCTCTGTAGGCAAAAATAACCCCAACAGAACATGGGTTTCAATAACAAAACGCAATAACTTGCTTTTCAAGGTCTTCAAAAACTGGCATTCAATAACAATTGCGTCAGCCAACATGATTTTGGCAGAAGTCCTCTTTACCGCATTGTCAACAGTTTGGCACTTAACCAGTTATACCTATTATCACTGGGTTAATGACCCTTTACCAAACACCTAATTTTCGACTGTTCAAAATTGAAAGAGTTTGCAGACGACATTTCGAAATGGATGAAATTGGAATGTAATCTTCTGATAGAGTAGATAACATTGTGGGAAAAAGAGAAATTGCTCGTCATGAGCAATTTCTCCTTTTCCCACCATGTTTTTCTGAGTCTTCTGCAACATTCTGGTCAAATTTCATTATTATCTAATAATGGGTTGATATATAACAAGCCTTGACCCTTTAATGTAATGTCAATAGAATATGTTTGCCCTTCTTACTGTTAAGAAAATTATTTATACCAGATGAATTTTATAATTATCAATTCTTAAAGGGAAATTTTACATCTGATTATTACAACTGTAGGATAAAGATGCAAAAAAACACATCAAAAGCATTGTGGCAAAAGGAGAATTTGCTCATGATGAGTAAGTTCTCCTTTTGGCTACAATCATTTCCGTAGCCACGCTACCTTGCTGTCTAAAGGTATACGTACAGTAAGCTTTGTTTGTATAATGAATTAAAATCAAGTTGAACCCATTCCACTGTACTTTTAAATTTTTTGACTGACCAAAGTTAAATGGCTTAAAAGTACAAATGACATAATTGTTTCTAAAGAAAACCAGAGTAAAATATATATACCAGTAGTCAGATCAGGTTCATAATATCAAGAATGGCTTCATGAATACATTCATGAACCTGTTGTTGGGGTTCATGAATGTATATTCATGAACCTGTTGTTGGGGTTCATGAATGTACATTCATGCATTCATGGACCTGTTGTTGGGGTTCATGAATATACATTCATGCATTCATGAACCTGTTGTTGGGGTTCATGAATATACATTCATGAACCTGTTGTTGAGGTTCATGAATATACATTCATGGACCTGTTGTTGGGATGCATGAATGTATATTCATGCATTCATGAACCTGTTGTTGGGGTTCATGAATATACATTCATGAACATGTTGTTGAGGTTCATGAATATACATTCATGCATTCATGGACCTGTTGTTGGGGTGCATGAATGTATATTCATGCATTCATGAACCTGTTGTTGTGGTTCATGAATATACATTCATGAACCTGTTGTTGAGGTTCATGAATATACATTCATGCATTCATGGACCTGTTGTTGGGGTGCATGAATGTATATTCATGCATTCATGAAGCTGTTGTTGTGGTTCATGAATATACATTCATGAACCTGTTGTTGTGGTTCATGAATATACATTCATGAACCTGTTGTTGGGGTTCATGAATATACATTCATGCATTCATGGACCTGTTGTTTGGGTTCATGAATATACATTCATGCATTCATGAACCTGTTGTTGGGGTTCATGAATATACATTCATGGATCTGTTGTTGGGGTTCATGAATATACATTCATGAGCCTGTTGTTGGGGTTCATGAATATACATTCATGGATCTGTTGTTGGGGTTCATGAATGTGTTCTTAGTATAAACTAATTTATTTTACATTGATTGTGACGGAAGCTTGAAGCTTATTACAATTAATCTCCATGACTGCTTCCTGAATACTACACCAGTACTGAGGCGCCCAATCGTGGGTGACGGAATCGTGGGTTAGTCGCGGCAATTTTCACCTCGCCTAACAGGGATTCGAACCCAGGACCCTCAGACTCAGTACAAGAGTTCCACGCTTTACCTCTGCACCACTGTCACTCACAAGTTTTGAAATTCATGAACAAGTTCAAGAACAGCTTTGTGTTCATTAATGGTCTTTTGTCGTTCATGAAATTCATGAACAAGTTGTTGAATTTGGCAGGGGATCAACATTCTATTTACAAGAGGGAATGAGTTGAGGGAGTCTTATCAAGCAAGCACATGAGATGTTTACTAGGACAATACGATTATAAAGCATGTGAGACAGATTGAACCTGATTCTAATCTACACCCTTGGTTTACTAACTCCATTCCCTTTACAAATTTAAAGGTGCTTGTTCACAGAAGAGAAAATTTGGTCTACAGCATGTAGAGTGTACATACAGTCCAACTTGCATTAAGCAACCACCCTTATAAGCAGCCAACCTGTCTTAGACATCCACTTCAGAAAGTCCCATTGTTATATTTATAGTGTACATCAATTTGTGTTAAGCAGCCAACCTGTCTTTAACAGCCAATTTCTCATTTCAATAGTTACTTTAAAAATCCAGTGGGCGACAGAGGTGCAAAGGTAGAGCTTGCTCTGATGGCCCTGGGTTGAATCCCCGTTAGGGAAGGTGAAGATTTCTGGGACTAACCCACAAATTGACGCAAGTACTGGTTTAGTATTCAGGAAGCAGTCATCAAAAGTGGCTTTGAACAAGCTTTAAGATATCTTCACAATCCATGTAAAACAAAAAAGGTAGGGTAAACTAAACTAAGGTCAATTAAATTAATTATATTTTCCAGGTACACAAGAAATCTCGTTGATGCCGGTAATGGGAAGTTTAACTTGATGGTACTCTGCTGGAACGAGTCGCAGGGATCCAGTATTCACTCGCACGCCGACGCCCACTGTTTTATGAAAGTTCTCGACGGGATGGTACGAGAACAGATGTTTGAGTGGCCGAAAGATTCCGAGGATGAGACGGAAATGAGGTCCATTGGTGTGAATGAGTACGGGAAAAACCAAGTGGCTTATATCAATGGTGAGCGATTATTTCTTTACTTACACAATCAATGCCGACATTCATTACAGCACCAATCAGGAATCCCTCTTCAGTGTTCCTTTTCTTTATATGTTCGGTTCCGTAAAACGGACTCATTCCCAATCAAATCAACTCACTATTTTTCCCAATGTCCCAATGAAGCTTATTTTTGAATCACTTATTCCTGGAAAACTCCCAATTTTAGTCAAAAAAGCTGTGATTTTTCCCAATATGTCCGGTACCGTACCCGGCATTTCCTTAATTCAAAAAAATTGCTGCTCTTATTTTTGTCATTCATGTAAAAGTCCAGATGATTTTAAGCAGGGTCGGCAAATTCAAATTGTCTGTATTGCCCAGCTTGTCCAAAAGCCTGAACTGAAAAGTGATTTTTTACTGAAATTGGCTATGTAACCATTTATATATGGACAAGTGCATTGACAGATTGAGCATTTACCGACAAGAAAATCAAAAATCAGATTTGGCCACCTATGTAAAAGGCATGCATCCTAGCTTAAAATTGTTTATTGCTTCTCTAAACCCTATAATGTTGGTACTCATTTGAATGGCCTAGATGACCTCATTCTAATTGATACCCACAACCTAGATTTTTAAAAAAAAAAATTTGGATTGAACATTTGTAAAAGACCTTAAAGTAGAATACCCATAAACCACCATTTTGAAACTCATTCTCTCTTTGGAATACTTTGGTCTCTCTGTATACATTTGTCGGGGCCGGACCTATTCGGATTAGACCGAATACTTCTGGCCCAAGTCGTTATATATAATGAGAACAACTGAGGTAATCTGACAAAAATATAGATTTAAAAATGGGGGATTATAGGTAACCTACCTTAATAAGCAAATTGTTCTAGACCACTGACCATTTCTGTGATGCCCAATCTGGATCATATAAAAACAGTTTGAGGGTTCAACGCAAAACTTTAGTAAGTGCTTTATGTTTGTGAAGCACTTACCATAGTTTTGCATTGAACCCTCAAATTGTGTTAATGGCTTCCCTCTATGGCATTGTAGGTAACCACCCCTGCAAAAGATTCAAGAACTTTTTCATGAACATGGAAGTTAAATGGCCATCTATGAACACAAAGCTTTTAATTCTTAACCTGTTCATGAATTTCATAAACATGGTCATCAACAGAAAGAACAGGTTCATGAATGTATTCATGGTTTCGAATTTTATGAACAATTTCATATTTTCCCAATGCTAACTGTTTTTTGGTTAACTTTTGATAAAGTAGGTTTATGTTTTTTTTTTTTTATTCATTAAAGATTTTTCTAGACTAATTGGATATTCAAAATTGATTTCTTCTAGAACAGGACAAGGTAGATCTATATTTAGATTCCTGAACTGGTTGATAGTAGCAAACTGTGACAGAATCAACTACAATAAATGAAAAAAAAGATACCAAATAACTATCCATAAAAAACTGCCAAATGGATTCATTAATCTGAAAGTGTTAAATGATTATTTGTATTAGGTGGATTTAGAAATATTTCCATACTTCAGTTATTAAAAAAAAAAAAAAATGGCTCGAATAAAGGATAATCTCTAATCAAATGCACCAATAGACAGTAAAAACAAGTTTTGAGAAAAAGTTGTCTCCAGGGAGAAGGAATTATTTTGTGTGTCTCATGAGCCCTGTTTTCTCCTTTTCACGCAAGCTAGCTTATTTTATGGATTATATTGATCAAATTATACATGTCTAATTATATTGGTAGCACAGATTTGCCGCATGGTGTTTTTAAAACCATATTTAACCCTTTCCCATTTGACCACTTTGCTGCAGACGACTTTTGGAAACATTGTGGGTAAAGGAGAAATTGCTCATGATGAGCAATTTTTCCTTTTCCCATTATGTCTCCTTCCATATCAGAAGAATGTTTTCCAATTTCATCTCATTTTGAAATGTCGTCTGCAAACTCTTTCAATTTGGGACAGTCGAAGAATATTCGCTGTTTGGTAAAGGGTTAAGTCAAATTACCTCTTTAAATATTCCCCGATATCTGCATAAAACTTAATACTCCTGTAGGGGTCAAAAAGTAGGGACTTGAGTGAACCTTTTTTCATCCCTTTCTTAAATCTAGGTCAAATGTTTTAGTGGGATGATATTACCCCGTTTTGGCAATGTTTTAATCAGACCCTTTCAATGGAGTCAACAGATCAGATTACGTTCAATGGCCTATTGGTTAGAGACCAATGCAGAACTTGAAATTGCATATTGCTCTGGTTCAGAAATGTGGAAAAAAACATAAGAGTGTTCTTCCCCAAACTTGTCATTTTCATTTTCTTTAAAATAAAAATATCATTTGTACAGTTTTATATTTTAATTATGTCATAAGTGAGGAGTTAAAAACATTCTTAAAAAAGAATTCAACCTTTTTAATGAAACTGTTTTGACACTAGGATTGAGAAGTAGCTTATGATGTGAACAGTATCTTTTTGCCAAATTTTTTACAAATGTCCCATGATGCAAGAATATTAACCCTTATAATGTTGAGTAATTTTCTTAAAATAGACCTGTGTATCCTCTGCTTTCCAAAACCTTAAATATCTGCTTATTTTTATTACGGAAAGATACTCGGTGAGTAGCAAACAGGTTTGATCACAGGCCAGCCGCCAATTTGGTCTGGATCTAACCTGTTTGCATTAGTATGTAGTCAATTCCAGTACTTAAAGGGTAAGACAGATTTTCGGAGAAGGGATATCCACCCTGCTTTTGACCTTAAAAGTCATGTCAGGATCGAGTATATGCTTCCCATGACACAGTTAGCAAACATTGTCCCAATTTAGAGGTTACACAATGACATTATTACAAAACATACTGCATGGTCAGGGTCAAACTCCTCACAGTAATCTCCCATTGCTGCACTGCATCGATCACTGCCACCACAAGACTTTTTCATCCATATTTGGATGAAATTCAAATGATGCTGTTTTGTTAAGAGATCACCGTATATCTTAGTTAATTTAGTAATAATACCTTGTTGTTTTGATTTCTGACCAGTTAAGTTGAATTTTTTAGTTTGGCCGCCATCTTTTAACGCCATTTTCGTTTCTAAGTAGGTGGTCATGTGACATTTGTGATTGCAGTGATCAACCCCATAAAGGGAGATCACTGTGAGGAGTTTGGATCAGGGTCTACCCCAGGATATTTTACAGGCACACAGGTGATAAAAGCCATACTTGCGCTCATTTACACTTAAATTGTGAAAGTTCTAGACTTATTGAAAATGAACTTAAAGGTCATATGTACAGGTTGGGTTTATTTCATAAAATTAAAATATGAAGTAAAAGAATCACATTGAAATTATTTGCAACATTTTAGCATAACGCATTGCGTCATAAATCACCGTCATAGCGCACCGATTAATAAAAGTTTGTATGACTTACTTCCCTTTGCTGTGACGTCACTCGTGATCCACTGAATGCACCATGTAAAGGGCGTGAAGAGCGATCGCTGGTTAGAATTGGTGTTTTTCTTCAAATAAACGGTCCTTAAGTCATTGTTTGGATTGACAGCGCATTTTCTTTATTGAATATGATTCATTTTATAAGAATATCAATTTGAAAAAAGATAAATTAATAACTTAACCCGTGAATTTGCATGGATTTGTCATTGCGTAAAGCTGTTCATATGAAAGGAACGGCTTGAACTTTGGACGATTTTCCTTGAAATAAATGATTCTTAAGTCATTGTTTGGATTGACAGTGAATTTTCTAGACTGGATATTTATCATATTATAAGAATATCCATTTGAAAAAAATAAATTAGTGACTTAACGCGTGAATTTACAAGGATATGTCAATGCGTCCATATGAAAGGAACGGCTTGAAATTGGGACGATTTTCCTCGAAAGATCAATCCTTAAGTCAATGTTTGGATTGACAGTGCATTTTCTTTATTGAATATGTTTCATATTATAAGAATATTCTTCTGAAAAAAAGAGTTAGTGGCGTAACGCGTAAATTTGAAAGGATTTGTAAATGTTTTCATATGTAAGAATCGGCTTGAAATTTTGACGATATTTGTGAAAACAGCTATTTTTATTAATATTTGTTGAAAAAAAAAAAGAGTATTTTTTCGTCAATGATTGTGTATTAGCATTAAGGTTTTAATTTAGTAGTAAACAAAGACATAGATCTGAATAAACGAATTGTCTTAAAACCGTACATCGTATAACTATTGACTGTCAAATTCACCCTTCATTGTCTTATCATTACATGAAATGAAACGGGAGAAGATCATAAATTGCGAACAAAAAAAACGTATTATAACCCAACTTACTTGTGATACGAAGGTTATCCTTTAACTCACATTTTCACCACACATCAACTTACTTGTGATACGAAGGTTATCCTTTAACTCACATTTTCACCACACATCCAAATTTCAAAACTAAACACTGGCACATTCAAGAGTATTTGTTAAAATCTTCCGACAACTTTCTAGTAACTCCACCCCCAGTAAGAGGTCTATGATTTCGAAATTGATTCCTATGTCGTCTTTCTAGATCAACTGTTTTGACTTAAGAATTGTTCTTCATATTCACTTTACATTTATATTCGTTTTCTCTCGTGTAAGTAGCCTTGACATATTGAGCATTTAACTTTCGGACAGGTTTAATAATTAACAGCTAAAACAAAAAAATCTCCATAGTTTATTTTACTGACAACCTTAAATAAACATATATTAATTTATTTTTTATGATTTTGGAATTTAAATATCAATTTGACAAAACTTGATTTTGATGTTAAAACGTTTTTTTTTTTGTTGAAAACATAGAGTTAATACCGTTTTGGTGAATACTGATTATCATATACTTATTGAAGTGTCAAACTATTCTAATAGAAAAGACAACATGTTCACTTCTTTGAATATCGTAACGACAAAGTATCCGACGTAAGTCACATTGAGAGATAAATATGTCCTGACACCTTATCAATCCAAACATCCTGTGAGAGTTTGGTCTTAATTGGTTAAATCTTAACAATGGACTTTTTAGATAAATTTAATTGCCGCGCATTGAAAGTGTGAGATTTGCCGCTTGTTATTTCATGTCTGGAATAGCAGAACGTGTCAGACCTGTTAATTAAGAACAGAGATATTTAAGAGATTAACGCCAGAGGCTATCTTTCGCCTAAACAATAGAGGACTTGAGACTTGAGACGTACTGTGCAAATGTGGCAGATTGGTGTTAATTTGCATCACGACCCTTAATCCTTGTAATGTCCGATGTTTGTTGATTGACCCTTTGTATGTGAGGTAAATTGACAGTAATCAATTAAATTGTAAACAAAGAGATTATGTTCAAATGTGATAATTATATATTTAGTGATCTTATTACTAAATTATCAATATAAATTTGTAATAATCATGTTTGAACACCTGCATTTCAGTGTGACATACGTCATTTAAACCAATATTACCAATGACAAAACAATGAGGTGTGTGATTTAAATAATTCCGAAAAGCAGACGCTTAAGTTAAGATCGAACCCATTATCATTTGCGTTGATGAGTTCAGAGACAGTTTGCGAATATCAAATATTCATTATAATTTGAATTTTCATTCAAAGACAGCGGCAGATAAAAGAAACTTGCTTGTTTTAATCGGTTTGTTATCATAGCAATCAACGTACATTTTTCATTTTGTCTCATTTATGTACAATGGCAACGTTTCTACGATTATGTTAAAACATAAAACAAGTTTTGCAAATGAGAACAAGATGCATTTAAGCGATTAAAACCCAAAGACATGGCAATACAATAACTTATGATGTTGGATGAAATTAACATATTCTTGCAACCCTTTGAATTCTTACGTAATTTAATCGTAAAGCAGCCTAATTAAGTATTCCTGATTAAGTATGTAGCATAGTTAATCTGTTCCAAACAAAACTAGCTTGGCGAGAAAGAGAGTCATTCAAGGAAATTAACTTTCAAAAAAGGTGTAATCAACGTGATTTATCCTATTCTTGAAATTATCTACATTTACACAGTGCAAATTCTATATAAAGTTCTAGCAAGACTACACGAGGCTCTAACACCCCAAACTAACAGTCAGGAATTGTTTTGATCACAAACATCAGTTCAGGGAAATATAACGGTTACTCAATAAGTAGAATGAATTTGAAGCGTCTTCACCTGTTTAAATTACTTTGAATTGAGTCCGATCATTTAAAGATCAATAAAATCAATTCTCTTGAAACGCCTAACAATGCGTAAACTTGCCGTCTTCGAAGTGAAAGTAACACAGCCTACTGTTCTTGTTTGGGGAATATATCTTTTGCTTATTTGTAAAGTAAACACGGTCCAGTTTACTTATCGAAAGTTTTTGCAGCTTTTATGTTCGTCGGACAACGGGAGAAACTCGCATCCCTGCGACCAAAAGCAGAATAACACCAGAAGACCTGTCAAATTACCATATTCAATATCCAATTTACGTTTCCCAAAACACAATTCAACACTTAAAATGTCCGAAATTTGTGCAAAAACACGGTCGTTACTGAGAACTAGATTCTTCTAACTGATACTTCATATGACTTTGAAGCACAAATGACGTCACAACAAGGGAGATAAGTCATTCACAAAAATCGATAAAGGTGAATAAAAGTAGTCAAAAACAACATTTTTCGCTTCTGTATGAGAAAAAAATCATTACCTCCGTTATAACGAAACCATAACCTAATTCAAAAACCATAATTAAAGAAAATTTTGTTTATCGGGAAATATGACCTTTAAAGGTACTTTCAATTCCCCTTTACAGAGGAATTGAGACTGTAACATGTCTACATGGTGCTTTTAAAAGAGTGAATACTATAAGATTTGTTTACGATTGATGATAAAAGAAGGTCAGCCGAGAAAACGTTGAGAACCAATAAAACCTAAGAAATTCTCCATTTAGAAAGTTCATGATTTTGACATTGGATAAATGGCAGTATTTTTATGTGTTTCTCATGCTTTTTCTAACCAGGTGATCGCCACTCATTAATCTGAGTGCTCCTTGCTATTTTCAATGTTACTCGAGTGTAAACAATGAAGTCATATTGGTGGGCACCAAATTTATGAAAATAACACTTTCAAAAATAGATGAAAAATAGTGCAGGTGTAACATTGTCATGATCCTGTGGTTTCTTGCTATGTTTCACCATATTCTATCATAATTTATAAATCATGATACCCAGTTTTGAAGTTTTTCTGAGTGCTAGTATGCCTTTAAAGAGGATCGAGTGTCCAGGAGGGGGTACCCCCTTCCACTGTCAATTTTATTTTACTTATGCATGCATCCTTTAAATGGTGAACATAAGGTATATTTTTAGAATTAAAAGACAAAAAAGACAGTTTTTAAAGCAAAACAAATGTAACGAGCCAAATGTAACGTTGCAAGAAAGATAACAGGCTGTGAGTCAAATTCAAAGCGCTGTGGGTAGATTTGAATTTGCACATTGGAATCAATTGTAGCGCAGGGCAGTGCTTATTTTGAAGTTCAGCACTTAAAAGGCCGGGGAAGACCCTGTTGATGTTGTAACTGTTTACACAAGTCATTTTGATAAAACAAGATACAACAAACAATTTGACATGTAAAGCTAAATTGTAATTCATAGTATTGTTAAGATATTAAAGACATCCGGCAAGTTTCAACCATTTTCGTAAAGTCTAAATCAATAAAGTAAAGATTACTGTTTAAAGACCCTCCATGTTTGTTAAATGAATCAATTAGCATAATTATGGAGAAAAGGCCTCCTATGATTCCTCATTTTGTATGTCTTGAGATATTAAAAACCAAATCAAAAGGGATTTAATGATTACATTTCATTAAGACTGTGATTTCAACTTTTTTTATAAGATATGTAGTTTGGGTCTCAATTTAGAAGGTAGAGTTAAATGTGTAAGCAGGCCGGTGGCTCTGTTGGTAGAATGTTTACACTGTTTGCAGAGATCCCGGTCTGGCTGCAAATTGTTTTTTCTCACCCTGATTGCATAAAAAAAAATGGCGCCCAATGTTGGGAAAGAAAGGATTTGAAGCTGTACTTTACAGAAAGGATTTGAAGCTGTACTTTCCATTCTTTTCAGCTTCAGAATCATAGCAAGTTTTTCCCACTGGGACAATTAAGGGTTTGAAATCACTCTAAGATGACATTACACTTTATAGCTATTACATTGTATTTGTTTCCTTTTGTCCTTAACCTTGTTGCACCAAAGTGACTTGATTTGACATGACCCACAGCCCACTGCCAAAGATTTAAGAAAAACACATAATTACATAAACATTGGTAACTGCCATGTTTTTGTGTCAGAAATTGGGTTATTAACTCTTTACTATATTTTTAAAACTGCTTGTTCTCATATATTAGGAAATTCTGAAGTTAAAACTTAATTCCTTTAAAACTGTACAACAGCTGTTCTGTCGTATGACACACAGCTATTAGAATCAAAACGATTTAGTATCTAAGTTTATAAGACCAAGTACTTTACCGTGAATTATTATGTATTAAGACCCAACCGCGTGGGTTCAAATCCTGAGAGGGATATGGATTTTCATGAGAGGCAGTCTCCCGACTGACTTACGGAATGCCGATGGTTCTACTCACCTTGACCAGCCCTTGTGGGCAGTTGAGTATGGGGTCTTCCTCCATCATTAAGAGTCGGGCATCGCTACATAACTAAAATAATGTTGATGTGATGTAAAACCCATATAAAAAAAAAATAAAAAAAATTAAGAACCAAAAGCATTGCAATTGGCTTGAGATCTTAATTAAGTGCATAATTAAGTTGTAGACAGTTTGATGAAATGATGTTTCCTGAATTAATACTCACCGCTTTTAAATTTCTACACTTATCTTAATCATTAAGTAATTCATTCAACATGCAAAAACTGTATTGTTTCAATGACGTTTTATTTTGACTTTCAAACTTCTCTATTGTACTTAATTAACAAGAAACTCAAATATTTAGCTTTACTAGATCCTTCCTGACCAGTTTGGGTCTGCCAGCGGTCCTCTCTACTGATAAATAAAGCAGTTATTTTTTGTGAATTTGAATTCTAACCATTTTGTGAGAAATAAAAAAATAAGTTGGTTGTAGCAATTCCTTTAGTTTTCACTTGCTGATTATTGGAATATAAAGCAGACAAAACTAACGATTGATCAAAGTCTTTTGTTGAAATTTGAACAGAATACCTACTTGGATACCTCTGTTTGACATATGAATAATTCATAAAATGATATATGGCTGCACATAATTGGCAATTACTCAAATTTCCTTTATTTGAAAATTTAGAGACAGCCTTCTATTACTAAACACAACTAGTTGTGCATGAAAATCAAATCACCCCGTGTTACGGTAATTTGTGACTGATAAATGGCAGAAAAAACATTTTTAAATGGTACTTGAAAGAAACAATTATTGCTAAGGGATATTATATTAACTGCTAATTGGGAGCAATTAATCCTATTGTAACAATAGTTTCTAAAGTCTTCTACAGCGGATACAGGTATTACTATGGAGTTAAGGGTTAATTCTATCTTAACCAATGTGTAAGAACGGAAAAACATGCAGTCAGACCAGAGGACTCGAGCCTATGACCTAGCTATTGTGCATATGCTTAAAAACTTGTTGACTGTGCATTAAACCTCATTCAAACCCAGCATCAAACAACCCTGAAATTTTGATGACCCTTTACCAGACAACAAATTTTCAACTGTCCTGAATTGAAAGAGTTTGCAGACGACATTTCAAAGTGTGATGAAATTGAAAAAGAAATTTCTAATAGGGCAGAAAACAGTGTGGGAAAAGAGATATTGCTCGTTACGAGCAATTTCTCCTTTTCCCACAATGTTTTCCAGGGTCATTTGCACCAATCTTGTCAAATGTCATTAATGATTGGTAATGGGTTAAATGGTGACCCACTGAGTTAATCACAGCCCGCTTACTCATTCAACTCTACCTTGTAAATCTTGACCCCAGTATATATATACTGCATACTGCCCCACAGAATTGACATTTATCTCTAATATTGTGGGAACGATCTGTATTAATGTCAACTCCATCTAAAAACCTATACAACTCGATAAATAAGTCAAAAGCTGGTGTAATGCTTAATATTTACACGCAAATTACATGATTTGAAAGAAATCTTTTGAAGGGAAGGTTCCTTCTGCTGGCCAATAGCACTTTCAAACATTGCTAATAAATAGTGCAGCCGTTATATTGTCATGATATTGTGGTATTTTGCTTTGTTTTTAAATTATTAGTGTTTGATATTTCATAAATCATTTTAACCTGTTTTACAGTTAATTTGGTGACATTCTGGCTTTAAAAGATGAATAACAAAGTAAACTTCTAAGAATATACCACTGTCATCTCTTTATGAAACGCCAAATATTTGACTGTCCCAAATTGAAGGAGTTTGCAGACGACATAGAAATTTTGCAAATGTGATATAATTGCAAAATACTTTACAGGCAGAAAACATTGTTGGAAAAGGGGAAAGTGCTCGTAAAAGCAATTTCTCCTTTACCCACAATGTTTTCCAGAGTTATCTGCAATAGAATGGTCAAATGCTGTTATTGGTTGGTAAAAACTGGATCTCATGAAGATTGTAATTATTCAGTTTATTCTTTATTATATATATGACATAATTAGCAATAGTGATACAAGCTGTTACGTATACAGACCCAATATTCATTTGAAACAGCTGTCAAAGTTATTAAACTGGCCCATTCTAGCTGATGATATTTAGGTTAAGTTTAATGTCTTATTGACCAGTTTTTTGTGGTGGTGTTTACTACAACAACTATGACAACACAGTGAAAGCAGATTCTAACCGCTTAAAAGTCCTAAAGTCCCAACCCCCAAAATTCCATTAAAGCTCCAAAGGTTCAATGGAAAGCTACTGCGAAAAATAAACATACTCTGGGTTGTCATTAAAAGCCTGCTGCCGGCCAATTTGACTGACCAATTTGACGTCTTCAAATGGCATTTTAGTCATCATATATAACCAAAAATATGGTTGATGGTCATAAGAAGCATCTAATTTTTGTTGAGTGAATGCTTTATTGACCCCAAATCGAAAGTTAATTGGCCTTTTACTTGAAATATTAATGACAACTCTGTATACAGTCTAACTTGTGTTAAGCAGCCACCCTTTTAAGCAGCCAACCTGCCTTAAACAGCCACTACAGAAAGTCCCATTGTTAGATTTATAGTGTAAATCAATTTGTGTTAAGCAGCCAACCTGTCTTTAACAGCCAATTTACTCTGTCCCATAGGCTGGCCTCTAAACACAAGTTTGACTGTACTATGTTTAGCGGCTCATTCAGCAAATGGCACAACCTTATATTTTACTATACCAGAGCAAAACTGTATGGAAATCTTTATCCACAGACAAATTAGTTTGAACGTTCCAACTGATTTCATAATTGAAAGATATTGGAAACATTTATTGGTGTTCTTTTTGTAAGGATTTTGTTGTTAAACGCCATATTATATACATTCAATTTGTTAAGTAATTACATGGCCCTCTCAAGGTAGGTTGAAATCACAATGGCTGCATTTGGATTTATATAAGAGGCAGTCTCCCAGCTGGCTTAAGAAATGCTGATGGTTCTATCAGACTTGATCAGTTCTTGTGGGAGGTTGAGAATTGGGTCTTCCTCCATCATTAAGAGTCGGGCATCATGACATTACTAAAATAATGTTCAGATGCGATGTAAAACCCATATGAAATAAAATTAGATAAGTATTCATTGTCGTAGTTTAATCATGTACATAATCCAAGATTTTGAATCAGACTACTATTTCAATTTTATCCTGTACTCACTGCTTTCCAGCTGTTTCAACAACAACAACAACAACAACCCCATTATCTAATTTACTCAGAATACCATTATTGCAAACTGTTGTGTCTATTATGGCTGAGTGATTGAACATTATTATGACTAAATTAATATCAGTGCAAAGCTGACCCATGTGCATATATTCCTACTTTAGTTCTACAACACATGTGTTGATCTCATAAAGGCTAAGTCCTGTAATATGTATTATGAAAAAGAAAGCCATCAATAAAATCTTAGTTTGTATATATACAGTGAAGCCTCGTTAATCCGAACATGTCCGTTCCCAACAAAATGTCCGGACTAATGAAGAAGCGCATGTTCTTATACACATTAAGACATAAATAGTCTGTATGCACATATATATTTATAACACTTTAGCAAACGCCAAATTGTCGACCGTCCCAAAAATAATCTTCTGATATGGCAGAAAACATTGTGGGAAAACGAGAAATTGCTCGTCACGAGCAATTTCTCCTTTTCCCACAATGTTTTCAAAAGTTGTCTTCAACACACTGGTCAAATAATTCCGTTCCCTTACAATTTCGTTTAGATTGCGAGACATTCGGATAATCGGGGTCCGGATAAACGAGGCTTCGCTGTATTGGTATAACAGTTATCTTCAAACAAATCTAGTATGGGCTTTGTCCTGAAGAGAATCAAATCCAATCCAATGATATTTTCCTTATTTGTAGCATAAAAATTAAAATTTTCAACCAAATCTGATTAATCCATTACATTCTGATATGCATTGTTAAAAAACAAATCCTTAATCCAATATTGTGAAAGCAAAGTCCTGCTTTTTAATCACTATAACAAAAAATATCTACAATAAAATTCTTAAAAGGACCATCCTGATAGGTATCAATGATCAGAAAACCTTAATTCAAAGTCCTATTTCTACTCCTAATTTATATCATTTGGATAACAAAAAATTCATTTAAATCTTGTGTAATGAGAGGCATTATTTGTAGCAATAAGATGAAAATGTTCAAGCTTAAATCTTGTATTAGATAAGTCCTGATAGGTATTGTTAAAAAATTAGGGGGAAAAAAACAAATCTTTAATCAAATTTAGTATACTAAGCTTTTTTCTTTTTTTGAAATAAGAGAAAACCTTCAGTCCAATTGTATATATATATGCACTAAGTCCTAATATGAATCATTAAAGGAAAATGTTAAGGGATCCGCAATATGGCCTAGTGGTGAGGTTGGCAGACTTAAAATTCAGGGGGTCCTGGGTTCGAACCCCACCAAACACCTGGTTTCAAGGGAGTGACTTTTGGCAAAGCACTTCAGAGTCATAGCCTAGTACTGGTGGATCCAGTAAAGCAGTTACATAAATGAAAAATTGTTGATACGGCATTGAACACCATGCAAAAAAGGGGGAAAAAAAAAGAAAAAATCTTATATCTAATAAAAATTCCAAGTCCTGATTCTTATATTCAAATGATATTATTTTTCTATTTATAGATGACCTTGGCCTTCATAGAGTGGAAAATCCAAGTCATTCTGACAAGGCCGTATCGCTCCATTTGTATTCGCCGCCGTTTGATTCGTGCGAGACGTTTGATGAGAAGACCGGACACAAGAACTCATGTCGTGTGACATTCTGGAGTAAATTTGGGAAGAGGACACCATTCGTAAGTGGCTATGCTGTTTGTTCTTTTAACCAATTTCTGAACAATAACACCATTTGACCAGTTTGTTGCAGACAACTCTGGAAAGCAATGTTTTCTGCCCTATCTGAAGACTATTTTTCCATGTCACATTTCTTTCAATTTGGGACAGTGGAAAATATGCCGTTTGCTTGAGGCTTAAACTCCATAAAACTTGCTGCAAAAGTGAAACTGAGCAATATATCCTTTTTTGTTACAAAATTACAAGACCACCAGATAGATGCACTATTGTTTTTTATGTTTTATTTTATGCTGATATTTAATATCTTTTTGGATTTGTTCCAAATTCAAGTATGGGAAACTTGGTTAATTTGCATTTACTTGATATTGTGATAACAAGATATCATATTAGCAAACTTTATTTAGATATATTTTTGTGGAGAATTCTGAATGAAAACACAATTTGTAAGTTGTGTATCAAAGCATTAAAACTATTTAAGTTATCGATTATAATGAATGCCTATAAACGTTTATAAAACTGTGTTTGCTAAGTTATGTTTGTTGAAGCCATATAAAGTTGTGTTTGGTCAATAAAGCATATTAAATTTTAATTTGACTGTTCTTCATGAGTTCAGTTGATTAACCCATTACCAACCAATAACAACTTTTAACCACTTTATTAAAGACCACTCTGGAAAAAATTGTGGGAAAAGGAGAAATTGCTCATATCAAGCAATTTTTCTTTTTCCAACAATGTTTTCTGCCCTATCAGAAGATTATTTTCCAGTTTCATCACAATTTGAAATTTCGTCTGCAAACACTTTCAATTTGGGACTGTCAAAAATTTGGTGTTTGGTAAAGGGTTAAAGGTGTCTCTTGGAATACAGGTTTCCTTAGTAAATAGAATAGACTCGGCAAATATTCATTCTGGCTTAGGTAAAACCCAAATGACAAGAATTCTTCTTTCCCCAATAATCAATTATGTTAATGTGGTAAAGAAATGTGTACCTAAAATGTGTACATAAGATGTGTACCTAAAATTGGAAATATTATTTTGCATAACTGGTGAAGAAATACTTGGGTAGCATTTACTAATCATTTAATGGTAAAGAATCGCACAAGCTCAAAACAATTAACACACCCTCTTGTTTCAACATTTGGCTATGCACTAATAGCATAGTAACACATCATTGGAATCGTCTCTACGAGACGCGTCCAATGACGTGTCACATTGCAATATTGTACTTTCATTTAAGATACTTATTCTTGTCTATCAATTTTGACTTACGCAAATATTTCCCGTAACTTGTTTAGTAAAACAGACCCCTGGGGCCTGTTTTACTAAACAAATTACGGAAAATATTTGCGTAAGTCATAACGGATACACATGGATAGTATCTTAAATAAAAGTACAATATTGCAAAGTCACACGTCATTGGAAGCGTCACGGAGAGACGATTCCAATGATGTGTTACTTAGCAATATTGCTTCGCCAAATATGGATAAAAGCAGTGATCGGGAAAGAATTTTGTTCAATGGGACTATGGCCCATCATTTAGAAAAATCAATGTGACATTTGCAAAACCAATGTGACATTTGTCAAAACCAATGTGACACTTTCCAGAACACTTTTAACTTTATTGGTGACTCATCTGTATAAACGTCTCCTGAATGCTAGGAAAAATATGCAATATAAAATTGAACTGAAAACATTGTGACAAAAGGTGAAATTTGCTTGTTGCAAGAATTTCTTCTTTTATCACAATGGTTTCTTAACCCATTACTCAATAGAATAGATACTCATTTTAACTCAGCTTTAGCAAAGTACTGTAGTTAATAAAACATTGTTTCAAAAGGAGAAATTGCTTAGACTTAGCAATTTCTCCATTTGAAACAATATTTTCTCTTTAATTCTAAGAGAAAACTCTACAATTTTAAAATTGTCATCTGCTGATTCTTTCAATTTGGGTCAGTCAAAAAATTCAAAATGGGGTAATGGTTTAAACCTTTTGTTGTAAATCAAATTATCATGCTTCAAATTGTGTATTGATGGAGAAAGGTGGAATGGCTTAACTTAACTAACAACTTCACAATAATGTCAACTTATTGATTCACAGATTGATACAAAAAAATGTCCTCCAAGGCTCTTGTTAACTAACATTAAACAATGAAATGTCAACTGGATGATAGAACTTAAGAAGTAAAGAAAAAACACTAGTTCTGTTCTATTTTGAACAGTACAGTTTTCTAGCCTTACTGGCCTTCCATGTAGCTAGAACATCCTGCTTATCAACCTCCCCACCACTTTTAGTGAACATTCTAACACGAATAAGTTCATCAAGGTGTTTTGAATTCAATTTAGCCCTGCACTTGGTCAGAATCTTGTTCTGCTGACTGAAGGTCCGCTCACAATCTGCAGTATGTAGAGGGAGAATGAGTCCAATCTGGGCAAGGCGGATCAGCTGGTCCAGCTCCTGGTGATGATGCACAGATAGCAACTGCCACAGTTCTGTAAAGTTGTCTACAGGATACTTCAGTGACCTAGTAATCTCTTTGGCTCTCTGCCATTGTTCCACAACGGATGACTTGTTCATCTTCGGCAGGGCTACTGTATCTTTATAAACCTGAAACAATATAAATGGGGTAGTGGACTTTAAAATATGATTATTTATAAAATTAATTCCAGAGCATGGTGAACAGAGTCTCACTGTCTGTCATTATAATTATAACATTATTTAGTTAGACTAATAGCTTGCTATTTAATCAACCTTTGGTCAGAGATAAAATAATAAAACAGTTGTGTAGTTATTTAGTTATGCCTTTCAAAACTTTGAATTTAAAATAATGTATAATGACTGAGAGGTAAACTAACCTTTTCCTCCCCAAAGTGAGTTGCAAGTAGATTAACTTCTTGGTTGCCGAATTCCTTAGCATATTCATCACTGCCCATGTTGATGCCTCGCATACCAAGGACGAAGAAAGCGTCTACCAGGTCCTTCTGTGGGAACCTACCAAGAAAGAAAAATACAGTAAAATCTCTCAAGAAAACATGAATGCACAAACTTAATCACAATGTAATGCATAAAACCTCTACATGAGCTTCCTGCATGACTTTATGATTAAGCTGGATAAAACATGTTTTTGATGTGCTGTGGACACTTGAAAATATTGCGGATAAAGGGGCATTTGTTCACAAATGGGTCTCTGCACCATTTCCAGCCACACTGTTCTCTGATCTGAGTAATAAAGCAGTGTGAGTAATGTTAAACCTGTTAGGTAACATTCACAATGGCGAATGCCTTTAAATTAAATTGTTACTCTTTTTTTAGTTATTTAACATGTTTATTGTATACAATTATGAATACCTTGATCTAATGTTGGCAATAACAGCATTTGTGAAAGTTGACTTGACGCCAGTTAGGTTAGTTGGTGTCCTAACCAACACATGACCCGTACTCCTGAATGTACAGCGCCCATCGCTGCCGGTTGCAACATGCTCCTCAAACTGCTCCAGGTGAGTCGGAAACAGCTGTGTTCCATTTTTATAGGCCTCCAGGTCGGCAAGACACCTATCCACTGCAACCTGCCATGATAAAAAAAAATAGTGTGAATACAATGTAGGGCTTAACAATATTTTGTTTTCTGTTATTTAGATTTATAAGTTTAGAATATCAAACTGAGCAATTTATCCTTTTCTTACAATGATTTTAGCCTGCAAGAGCTATGACTACCAATTATGTTACAACTATTATTGTTGTCTGCAAACCACTTTCAATTCGGGAAGATTCAAATTTGCTGTTTGGTAAACCGTAATGGGTTAATGTTGGAAAAAGAGTGATTCCTATGTTTATAAGCTTAGCAAATACTTATTTTCCAACATTGCTTTCTGAATCGTTATGTTAACTTAAGACTCTGATCTATATAATTATACAACTAACCTTTGCTGAAGCAATATCCAGGTTTTCCTCTTGAAATGTAAGACATAGCCTGGACACAAGGGCCAACGTATCCATGAGCAGGTATGTGATGTACACAAACTCAGTTGTTGCCATCTTCTTCAGAAGCCCCTTCGATTTAGGGTCCTTGGCCATCTCCCGCTGATGAAGGTATGTAAGCAGAGGGTCAAAAGTTCTATATACTGCCTCTACAGCTTGGTATACCGACAGCCATCTCACTGCATGTATCTCTTTGTATTTGAGAGCAGGACTGTCCAAAACTGCTTGCAGTTTGTGCAGATCCTGTTCCCTGGAGGCTGACTTACTGAAGTAATAATAAAGGCTTGTTAGCCACTCTTGGTAAATCCGTACTTGTTTTACTGCATTTGCTGCTTGACTGGTGCACATGCCAGTCTATGGGCCATACAGTGGATGTGTATAAGGTGCGGTTGTTTCTGCATTAGAATTCCCCTAACACCCTTATTAGCCCCTGTCATTACAGAAGCTCCATCTGATCCGAATCCCACTAACTTCTCGATATTCTGTCCCCTTTTGTCCAGTTCCTGTAAAATTACAGTGGCCAGTCCAAGGCCTGTTCCGTCTTCATACTCTTTATCAGATAGGAAAACCGTTTCTGGAACACCAGTGTTTGGATCTACAATCCTTGCATTGAGTGTTATCCTTTTTTTGTTGGCCAAATCTGTGCTTTCGTCCGAAAGAATGGTAAGAAATGGTGATAATGAAAGTTTATTGTTTATGTTTTTGTCAATTACGGAACTAATAGCATCCAACATTTCCAAAGCTGAATAGTAGCTACCGTATGAAACGCGTTCAGTGATCTGTAGACACTCAAGACCCGACACCCCCAGGTCATGAAAAAGACTGAACATTTTCTCAAACTTTGACAGAGGCACATTCTCCTTTGACATCCAAAGAACTGTTGTGATACATTTCATAATAGCATCATCTTGTTTTGACAATGACTGCTGTACTGCCTGGGAAAATTCTGAGGCAAGTTTCGGGGCTTGTTTGGTCGATACATGGTCTTCAGAACGTTCATGCCTTGACATGGAGGACGTCTTAAACACCCTACAACCGCTAGTAGCAAAGACATTTTTGTGTTTATTTTCGGAGCACTGTCGGCAGAAAAGTGCCCCATCCTGCTGGAAAAGCCAAGGCCAAATTTTAAACCACGAATCCTGAATATTTCTCTTCGAAACTTGTTTTTGTGACGTTTGAAGGGTTTCACTAGTTGTAGGTATGGCGTCGTCAGGGACGCCGTCGGAGGGGGGTGGCAAAGAATCAATTGTAATTATTGCACCTTCAGCATTACTGCTCGACGGTCCTGGGGTCGAACCGGACAGAAAACTGCTAATGGAACACTGACCTTCTGGTCTTTTGAGCCTTTTCTTAGGTGGCATTATTGGAGAAAGATTAACCAAAACTCAAAACTACAGACGATTGTTTCGCTTACGTCACGATTATTTCCATTACAAAGTCTGTTCGATTTAGCATTAGAGTGTTTGTCTGCAGAATTCAAAAAACCCAATCCGTGTTAATTTGGTATTTTATAGGGTCGGAAAAAATAAAAAGTCGTTGGCAATTGGTTAAAGTTGGTAAATAATGAAATATTTATCCATTCTAGTGAAATTGTCGAGCTTAAAAAGGTTTCAGATTAGTCAACTTTACGAATGTTACTCGGTTTGCGTCCTCTCGGTCATCCTCAAACAAGTAGACCTATATTCTGATTGGTCCGTTGCGGATCGATTCTATTTTTAGAATGGGATATACCTATGTTTATTTTAAACACCGCTTGTCGGGTGAAAAACATCAATTTGTGTGGGAGTTAAACAGATTTATTTGGAACGATTCTTCCTTCATCGGAAAATGAATGAAGCCTAGAAAAACGAAGAGACACGGGCGCTCGAGGTTGCAAAATCAATGTGACAATTTTAATTTTAATGTGACTATGGCGCATGGCGCACGCCTTTCCCGATCACTGTAAAAGAGAAACTGTTGTTTTAGACTAATTGTGTATCAGTAATTAATAGAAACTTATCTGACTTGGCAATCAAGTTCACAGTAAATATGATATTGATATCTTCCGTTATAAGTATGTAGGTATGGGTAAACACTGTGATATAGGGTATCTAATTTAATTTTAATTTTATATATGGGTTTTACATCACATCAACATTATTTCAGTTATGTAGCGATGCCCGACTCTAAATGATGGAGGAAGACCCCACACTCAACTGCCCATAAGGGCTGGTCAAGGCGGGTAGAACCATCGGCATTCCGTAAGTCAGTCGGGAGACTGACTCTCATGAAAATACAAACCCATCTCAGGATTTGAACCCACGCGGAGAGGGGCCATGTGATTTCAAGTTCTGTACTCTAACCACTAGGCCACGGAGGCCCCAAAAGGCACTCTCTGCATGGGTGGGAAGGTGCTGATGAGAAGATTTGAAAGTGAGAATCAAATTTCGAAGCAATACATATTTTTTGTTGCTGTATGATAAAGTATTAAAAGTAACAATTGAAAGCATAATTTGTTCACGAAGTGTCAATATACACAAGTATGTCAAGTTTATATGGGGTAACTGATTCAAAACCGTTGCAACCCTTTTGATTTAAGTACATATTCATTCACTGTATACAGGTTCTAAATACTTGAGAAAAAACCACCTGATTTTGCTTCAAATGGTTATTCTCCTGTGTGTATTATACAACAGTGTAGCTGTTATACAGTTTTGACAAAATTAGAATTTAATTTCCAAAGTTCCTTACAACTGTGAATGAGCAGCTTTAAATCAAAGTAGCAGTAGGTTTGAATATTCATGACAGAAAGACTGCTGGGCGATGACAGAATCAAATGGTTTTCACCCATTTGAAGATAGAATACCCATAATCCGCCAATATGAAACTCATACCTTCATCGGATTACTTGGGTCATTCCCGGTATATATAAGTCTGGGGCCGGAACTATTTGCATTAAACATTAGTCCCTGCCTGAAGCATTCATATCAAGCTGAATAGTTCCAGCCCAACAGAAGTATTATGTAACCTAGAACGCCCAACTTTTAGTAATCCTACGAAAGAATGAGTTTCAAAATGGTGGATTATGGGTATTCTACCTTAACCAATCCTAACTGGCGGTTAAGCTTAGGTTCTTCATTGTTAATGAGATAAGCATCACAATGTTGGAGAAAAGCCCTTGATGTGATATAAAGCCAAAACCAAACAAAATAATTATTGTTGCTTTTGTTTTCAGGGAAAGACTGAAGCCACACCGGAGAACAATTGAGGGGATATGAGGGTAAAGAACACAAGGCCATGACAAATTATGTTGCTTATTTTCTCTTTGCATTGTTTATGTGTTATTTCACATGAGCAACCATAAATTTAATGCCACAAATTAATGACTAATTGAGGACAACTAAGGGGATGAGATGAAGAAGACAACTCGACCATGACAGATTTTGGCGCTTATATTCTCTTTGCATTGGAAATGTGTTATTTTTTCATGAACAACCATAAACTTAATGACACAAACTATTGACTAATCTAGGGCAACTAAGAACTAAGGGGGTGTGATGGAAAAGACAACTTGACAAATTTTCTTGCTTATATTCTCTTTGCATTTGTTACATGTTATTTTACGTGAACAACCATAAATTTAATGACGCAAATTAATGATTAATCTTGGACAACTAAGGAGATGTGATGGATAGACAAAAGGGCCATGACAATTTTTGTTGCTCATATTCTCTTTGTATTGTTTATTTGTAATTTTTACATGAACAACCATGAGTTTAATGACACAAATGAATGACTAATCTAGGACAACTAAGGGGATGTGATGTAGAAGACAATGGAACCATGACAATTTTTGTTGCTCATATTCTCTTTGCAAATTTTATGTGTTATTTTACGTGAACAACCATAAATTTAATGACGGAAATTAATAACTCATCGAGGGAAGTCTAGGTTAGAGGTTAACAGGATGGATTTACTTTAGTCTTGCAGATGACCTTTGAAATGTTTTGCTTTAAGAGTGAATTTGGTCCTATATGGCCAAGTGGTTCAGATGGCTGTTTACAAACTCTGGGATCCTGGGTTCAAAGACTCACCAGTACATCTAAATTAAAGGGAGTGGCCTTTGACAAGACACTTAAGTGCCATAGCCTAGTACTGTTAATCCAGGAAATATGTTACATAACTATACAGCGATTTCTTTCTTGTATGTTTGGTACTGTAAAACGGACCTGTTTCCAAATCAAATAAATTGAGCATATTTCCTGATAAAAATGACTAGAGATATCCAATAAATACATGATTTGTCTCAAACAGCAATTACTCTGTAAAAAGCATGCTTAAATGATCGGGGACAATTGCCTTAAATGAAAAGATGAGCTACTTTGTTTAAGTTCAGTTATGACTGAAAAAAATCCCAATTTTAGAGAAATGGCTTCGTGGCTGTTCCCAATTTTTAGGATGACAGGCCCATTCCCAAAATTTGGGAAAAAAAAAAACAGCTAAGAAATTATTGAGATGGCATCAAATTGCTGACATGTGTTAAATCCCGTATAAACATGCACCATACATGTGTTAAATCCCGTATAAACATGCACCATACACTCTTTATTATCAATAAGAGTGGTTAGGATGAGTTTGTATTGTCAGAGTGAATAACGATGGTTATACTGTCACCATCGTGGTCATGTGTTATCCTTAAACCCTTTACCAACTGCCAAATTATCTACTGCCCCAAATTGAAAGAGTTTGCAGACAACATTTCAAACTGTGATGAAACTGAAAAATAATCTTCTAGTAGGCCAGTAAAGAAAAAATTGCTCGACACAAGCACTTTCTCTTGTTCCCACAATGTTTCCATAGTCATCTGCAACAAACTGGTCAAATGTTGTTATTGTTTGGTAATGGTTAAAACTGTTGTTATACAGGTGATAGGAAACAATGGCAAGGTAGTTATCTGGTCATTACCTATGTTAGATGTAATCTTAATCAATCATCACATGGATGTCATATTTCATTGAACATCGATTATTTTTTTCTTGCAGTGTTCTAACTGCTTCTTAGTTATATCCAAACAATGATTTGTAGCATGAATAAGTACCTTTTAAAGAAACTCAGAGGTACTTGGTTCGAGCCACACCAGTGATTCTGACTCCTTTGGTAAGAGAGTTCAGTTCCCTAGCTAGCCTTCAAGTAGCATTACTGAATCCCAGTGAATACCTGGACCAGGGTACTGTTTTACCTATTATGCTAAAAGAAAACAAAAAGTATTAATGTATAATCAGCCATGAGTCATTATTAGTTTCCATGTTATTTTATTATGTATTTTGATTTTTGAATACAGCATTAGATATATGGAAGTTGAAGGAGTATACGCCAGAAACATTTTATAACTAGTATAAGTAAAAGCAGAGCATAATTAAGATATTATTGGCTTGTTATCAATTTGAAGATATTTGTATAAATGATCTCTATTTCCTTTTATTAAGGATGGAGCATTCATATTTGCAGTGAAATCTCATTTTAACCATGAAATCCTAAAAAAAAATATTCATGACCCAAAATCATTCATGAATCTGTAAAGTTTGTTGGAATTGAAATTCTTTAATGATTGGCTCAGACTCATTTTTTTTCAAATGCTTTTTGTGGGCGACATTGGTGCTTGGTAAAGTGTCAGCCTCTTGTACTGAGGGACCGGGTTCGAATTTCCGTTAGGCAAGGTAAAAATTGCCGGGACTAACCCACACATTGGCGCGAGTACTGGTGTAGTATCCAGGAAGCTGTGATCGAGAGTGAATTGAATAAGCTTCAAGCTTCCGTCACAATCAATGTGAAATAAATAAGTTTCAACTAAATGTTTTCCAGTGTCGTCTGCAACAAAGTGGTTAAATGTTGTTATGGGTTAATGTAACCTGTGTAGAAATCTATGTAACAACTTAACCCATCACCAAACAATAAAAACATTTGACCAGTTTGTTGCAGACGACTCTGGAAAACTTTGTTGGAAAAATAAAAATAACTCTTGATAGGCAATTTCTCCTTTTCCCATAATGTGTTCTGCCCTATCAGAAGATTATTTTTCAATTTCATCACATTTTGAAATGTCGTCTGCAAACTCTTTCAATTTGGGACAGTTAAAAATTGGGCGTTTGGTAAAGAGTTAAACTATTTTACAATTGGTTGGAAATTAAGACACATTCAAAACAAATTGTGATTGAACAAAGAATGTCTACCTATAATATTAACCTTCATTTTACTGTTGTTTTATCATTTGTAGAGCAGACAAATGTGCATTTTGAAATTAATAACCTATTTGTTTAACCCTTTCCCAAACAACAAATTTTTATCTGTCCCAAATTGAAAGAGATTGCAGACGACATTTCAAAATGTGATGAAATTGAAGTTGAAATCTTCCGATAGAGCAGAAAACGTTGTGGGAAAAGGAAAAATTGCTCGTAACGAGCAATTTCTCCTTTTCCCACAATGTTTTCTAAAGTCGTCCGCAACAAAGTGGTCAAGTGTCGTTATTGTTTGGGAAAGGGTTAATCAATTTGTTATTAAATACAATGTATACATTTACTAGTTATTGAAGAGACATCGAATGAAGAAGTTTTTAATGATACAACATTACTTGTTTATCAGTTTTGTAGAGCAAACAAACATGCATTATATATAATGAAACTAGTTTATTCAACTAATTTGTTTTATAATGTATACATTTACTAGTTATTGAAGAGACATCGAATGAAGAAGTTTTTAATGATACAACATTACTTGTTTATCAGTTTTGTAGAGCAAACAAACATGCATTATACATAACAAAACTAGTTTATTCAACTAATTTGTTTTATGATGTTCCTTTTACTAGTTATTGAAGAGACATCGAATGAATAACTCCTTAATGACACAACATTAATTGTTTATCACTTCTTATTACTTCGTTTTATAATGTTCCTTTTACTAGTAACTGAAATGTTATTGATAAAAAAGTATTTAATTACACAGCATTAATAAGTTACTTATGTGTTTACATTTATTGCATAATTATTGTTTATTTATAAGGACAGCATTAAATTGTAGATGAAGATTTTGTTGTAATAGTTATATACAGGATGGTGGGGGGATGGTTAGAGTACAGAACTTGAAATCACATGGCCCCTCTCTGTGTGGGTTCAAATCCCAACTTATGGAATGCAGATGGTTCTACCCGGCATGACTTGAGCCCTTATGGGCAGTTGAGTATGGGGTCTTCCTCTGTCATTTAGAGTAGCCAATGCAACATAACTGAATGAATGCTGATGTGTTGTAAAACGAATATATATATAAAGTGAGAGATTGATATAAACAGCAGGTTTTATTAAGTCAAAGAAATAAGGCATGTTCCTTCACATTATACATGCTTAGTTTTATGTACATGTACCTAGAGAAGACAATCATGAGTTAACCCTTTTACCAAACACCAAATTTTTGACTGTCCCAAATTGAATGAGTTTGCAAACGACATTTCAAAATGTGATGAAATTGGAAAGTACTCTTCTGGTAGGGTAGAAAACATTGTGGTAAGGGAAGAAATTGCTCATATTGAGCAATTTCTTCCATTCCCACAATGTTTTCCGGAGTCCTCTGCGACAAACTCCTCGCAAAATGTTGTTATTGTTTGGTAAAGGGTTAAATGACATTTTTCAAATGGTGAAATCTTGTCAGTATGCTTTTTGCCCATTCCCACCATAAAGATGTCACTGATTTTACATAGTTCATCTTGAGAGAGTTTATGATGGAGTCATGTTTTTTTTTTTTTGTTTTTTTTTAAATCTAGCAACACTGTGAGAATGAAGAATTTGCTCAGTTTGGGCAAATTCTTCTTTTGCCACAATGTTCAAGATATCTTCCCAGTGTTGCAAAGGCCTTTTAAAGGTAGTGTTATTTTTGCCTTGATAACTATTTGCATCTTATGAATAAAGAAACCGTTGAAGCAAATGGAGAAATTTCTTTCATAGAAAAAAGTTCCTCTTTTTTTCATAACGGTTTTTGCTTAATTCTTTAAAAGATAAATAAAGTTGTTTATATTTTTGGCATCTGCTGTCATCTTCTAGTTGTATCAAGCACCAAATATCATACAGGCAAGGGTGGTGAAGTCCGATTTTGATTTATTTGTCAGTAAATGCAGGCCCTTTGCACTTGTCCTATGATGGTTTTAATATAATACATTTTCGTAGAAATTCATTTCTCCATTAAGGCTATTGCAAAAGCTGGGAATTATGTAAAATTGATTTTGCCACCCCTATGAGGCCAATGCCTTTCTTCCATGAGTTGAATAGAGGAGAGGGCTCGACTTGTTGATTTGGGGAAATTTCAATCATTCAATCAGAGACATTTCCTCTTTAAGAAACGAAGCTTTATAAGCTGAAATGGCTAAATTTTAGGACAAAACTGCATGTTTATGAAACTTGAATTTCAAATCGGGGAGGTGACTCTCATAGGACCTCAAAAGGTTTTGGAGGTGTCAGGTATACTTGTTTGTTTGAAGGGGATGTTTGGATTGTACACTGTAGTCTTCTGGACAATAAACTTCTAGCATACTTAAGCTTCATGTTTGTGTTTCTTTTTTTATTGTTTGCGTGACTTGGATAAAACCAAGGACTTCCCTGTTTTGCTAAACCGTTATATGTGTGTTCCTCTTCGTTTTTAAAGGTTGTCAAGAATATTTTCCAATTTCCTCGCATGACTTCGAAAAAATAAACCACTTCCCTGACGATTTCCTCTTTTCCAAGGATAACGAAAAAGTTGTTGATGCAATGTTAAACCCATATCAATATAGCCTGGGGTCCTGGCCCATGCGTATACCCCGCATTATTGGTATGCTGCGCATGGGCCACTGGACCCCAGGCTACAATCAATATATATACAAACAAATGTGGATGACGTTTGTTCAGGGGTACAGAGTCGCCCACTGGAGACAAGGGTCATGGGTTCCTGTGAGAAGCGGGGTCTTTTTTGCGACCTTTTATCAAACCTCATTTCTTGGTAGTACTGAGCGAACACCATTCAATTCATTTACTTCTTAGTTACTGAAATCCCATGATTTTGTTACATAATGTGAAAGGAGCCTTCTCAATTGAAAGCCATTTTATGGGTTTATAGAAAAAAAACGGAGAAATTCCATCTCGCGCAACTTTCGTCACGTGATAAGAGCTGTTAAATTGATTCCGAAGACCAACGTTACAATGATATTTTAAAACAGCACCTCTTAAATGTATTCAAAGATTAGTTCGTTGTTTAAGGTTTGCAATTTCTGCAATACGTATGTCCTATGTCTCATCTTAATGGAGACGAATGGGGTTGAGAAACTATCAATAATCCGGTCTTATGTTACTTTAGAAATCTATGTTATCATCAATTTTCCCCTTTTCCCACAATGTTTTCTGCTCTACCAGAAGATTTCCCAATTTCATCACTTTTTGAAATGTCTGCAAACTCTTTCAAATTGGGACAGTCGAAAATTTGGCGTTTGGTAAAGGGTTAAAGAGCTGACCCAATTCGCAAGTCATATGCCGCAACGACAAACATGTTTACCAACTGAATACAGAACAGGTTCACGAGTTTCTTATCTAATCCGGGATTAGCCCCCTTGCCACATGAGACATGTCCAGTGTCCTCACATGAATAAGGTTGTAGATGAAATAATGACCAAAAGTAGTCACGGAGGCTAGCATGGCTGAGGGTTGCAAGACCCATAAATTCTGATGCTGTCAGTTCTGGTTCCGTGCAAGATCAACTCACAGGAGAGTACTCTTCTCCAACTCTTTTCAGACTCTTCACAAGGGAGGTAGGAAAAGATGACAGGAAGTCAATACAACTTTAATAGCAAGGGCTCATTGAAAGACTATAGTAAGTCCTTCACAAATATTAAGCCCTTACTACCGTCTTGCATTCGACCCTTGTATTGTTGGCTTATAACCCAAACTATTTCCTCATCGTGGTATTTTGTAGCTGGTCCAAGCTAAAATTGACACTTGAATTATCTAAGTTTTGTTTTCTAGTCATTTTAGTACAGAAGTTAAAATCATACGACCCTTTTCTGCCAGGGTTCAAAGAAATATTACTGCATTCATATTTTCATTAAAGCTAGGTTTCGTCTCCCAACTGACTAGTGGAATGTCGATGGCTCTACCTGGCTTAACCAACCCTTATGAGCATGTGGTCTTTCAAGGGGCAATTTCCCTTTTTTTCACATAGGTTTCTTAATCTTTAACCAAACAATAACAACATTTTACCAGTTTGTTCCAGACGAACCTGGAAATCATAGTGGGAAAAGGAGAAATTGCTCTTAACAAGCAATTTCTCTTTTTCCAACGATAATTTCTGCCTTACCAGAAGATTAAAATTAACCAAGTTCATCACATTTTGAAATGTCGTCTGCAAACTCTTTCAATTTGGGACAGTCATATATTTGGTGTTTGGTGATGGTTATGTTTGGTTATACTCAACTGCCCATAAGGATTGGTCAAGCTGGGTAAAACCATCAGCATTCCGTAAGTCAGTCAGGAGATTCCAGTAATAGAAGGTTCAATGCAAGACTATAGCAAGTGTTTCATGTTTATGAAGCACTTACCTATTGTTACTATTTTTGAGCCACTGAATGCTTTTCAAACATGAGCATGTTCTTCCAGCGAAAAAAGAGACACATTCTCAACTATGCTACTAGATAACCTACTACCGCTGATTTCTTCATGGATCAAGGGATAAATGAAAGATCGTTGTAGGTCCTTCATATTTGTGAGTAGTCTCAATAATAATCTGCGAACGGTGCTTTTTTTTTCAACATTTGGACATTTATCGTGCTCCGTCAGTCAATATAGCAATAGCCTTCGTGACCAGAAATCTGGACTCATTTGTGAGCTACTTGCTAAAAGTCTAGAAATGACCTTGATAATGCACCCACTTCATCAGACGATCTCAACAGACAAGAGCTGTAGATTGCTTTAATACATTCCTTCATATAAGATGCATATGGCCTTATATGACAAGTATTGTGGACAACAATAACCTATGTGACAAAAGGGGAAACTGTTTCTTTGAAGAAATTGATACTTTGGTTGCCACAATGGTTCAATTCATATCACGAAAAGGGTGTTTTCAATACCATATTGCTATTGATTATGGGTGTTTTCAGTTTGAAAATGTTACAAGTTTCTATGTAAATTAAAACTTATTAATTTTACATCTATGTGAGGGAAGGGTTATAACGTAACCGAATTGTTTATATCAGTATTGCACGTGCAACTGATGGTTGTAAAAAGGTGCCTAGAAGTGTATCAAGAATGCCCCTCCCCCCCCTTCGGTGAAAACAATTCCTACCATATTGTTTAAACATAGTGTTGCATTCAAACTTTTCAATTAAACACAGGGAGTCCGAGGGAGAAATATCATCAAATGAAAATAAAAGTGGATAATGCTCCATTAGTACCAACAGAAATTAAGCTCCTGTGAGAAAATCCATATTCTGATAAAATATGGGGGTCTGCAGGCCCCTGTGAGAAAAGAATTTGTATCGTTATAATTGCAGTCTTTTTTCTACATTGTTTGGTAAATTATTGAATAACTATTTCCACCTTATTTCTTTTTTTTACGAATGACTTTTTGATGAATGTCAGAAGTGACAATGGAAGTTGTACATACAAGTAGAACATCTTATAAATACAGTCTAACTTGTGTTAAGCAGCCACCCTTTTAAGCAGCCAACCTGCCTTAAACAGCCGCTACAAAAAGTCCCATTGTTAGATTTGTAGTGTAAATCAATTTGTGTTAAGCAGCCAACCTGCCTTAAACAGCCAATTTACTCTATCCCATAGGCTGGCCTCTCAACACAAGTTTGACTGTATAAAAAAACAAGCAATATCGGTGGTAAAAGGAGAACATTGTCGTCATCGGTAATACGTCTTTTTTGGCATCTCTTTTTTTTTCGTAGAAGTTCTTCAGCATGTGCGATTATATCAGAAAATAGTGAGTCATGGGTTAAACTTTACAGTTGAAGAAATAGGTCAACTTTTTTTATCTTAACCCTTTACCAAACAATAACGAAATTTTACCACTTTGTTGCAGATTAATCTGGACAAAATTGTGGGAATGGAAGAAATTGCTCGTAACGAGCAATTTCTCATTTTCCCACAATGTTTGCTACCCTATCAGAAAATATTTTCCATTTTCATCACATTTGATAATATTGTCTGCAAACTCTTTGAATTCGGAACAGTTGAAAATATGGCGTTTGGTAAAGGGTTAAGGTCACATGTAAACTATATTTCCCAAATGACCTCCCTGTAACCTCACGTGTGGTCCTAGTGAAGCGAGGTCGAGCCATTTAAGCCTTATTTACACTTTGGCAGATATGAGTCTTTTTTTTCTATGAACCTCCTTCTTCATATACACGTTTTGCTAAATCACATTCACCACACTATTTCTGATTCAGTTTTGAATCAACCGCTTGTGACGAACAGTTTCACCATTTGTCAAGGGCAGTTATGTGTCAAAAACCATTGTTAATCTTGTGTAAATTATCCGTTCCAAAAATATTGTATTTTTTTAAAACGATTCTTTTCTTTTTGAACCATCTATTATGTTGCTGAGAGTGATTCTTTAGTAGATGATTTGGTTTCGATACTATTGAATTATATATCACAATTTCACAATTCCTTGAAATTGTAACAAGTGGGTTCTCTTTCGAAATATTCTCATTATTTCACGAAAGGGGCGAGTATACTGGTTTTGTACACAAGAAGAATGAAGAACGATCGAAATAAATTGTGGAACTCAATCAATGTCCTAAAGTCGGTGCTAATTAACCCTTTCCAAAACGTCAAACTTTCACCTGTCCCAAATTGAAAGAAATCTGCAGACGACATTTCAAAATGTGATGAAATTGAAAGATACTCGTTAAGAGCAATTTCTCCTTTTCCCACAATGTTTCCAGACGCGTCTGCCACAAATTGGTCAAATGTCGATTCTGCTTTGGTAATGGGTTAAAGGGATGTATTGTCTATGTTTTTTATTTCTTACTTCTCCTGTAGAGTCTTTGTCGTTGATTCAAATTACAACTCCACAAACGTTTCCAAGCGGAAATCTTTCTGTATGGATGTTTCATAAATTTCACACGACATGTGGGGATTTGCTAGCTAGGAGAAATTCCTTCCTTTGTCTCATTGTATTTAAGTGTCTGTAACAAATGCATAACAACACGCCTTTTTGGAATGCAGGGCTTATTTGCAATTCTGATTGATTTCAACGTGACTGAGAGTCACGTCAGGGCACATACATAAGGGAAGTAACTCCAACCTAATTAATCAAATTCATAAAGATTTACTTCCCTTCTGTTTTCGGCTTTGCTGTCTGTACTAAAAAAAAGCTTTCGTAAATGATCAGGTATTCAGGGAGGTAGACTGGTAGACACCTGCTTTTCGCAAAGAGTTTCTAGTATTTTTGAAGAAATACAAGGATTATTGGTAGATGGACCTACCGCTGTTAAAAGAACTATCGCTTAGATTGGGATTTCTACTTTTTAAAAATAGATAGTATTCTACCAATGAAATGAAAACATAGTTTCCTAAATTTACGAACACTAGACTATTGACAGTTTCCCAACCACAATCAAAGTCGTACAGTAAACATATAGAACTTATATTGCAGTTATTGCACACTGCTTAAACAATAATCTAAACTAAGAATAAGAATATGTTTTTTACAGGTACCATCGTCACGTGTAACTTCTGAATTAACTCTAATCACGTAACGATAGTTAAGCGCGCGAGGGAAATACTGTGTTCATCTACAGATCGGCTTACCCAAAGAAGCGATGACAGGTGCAGAAGCTCAATCCACGTGAATTAACAAATCACGGGACTTCAAGGGATTTAGAAGTAAAGAAGTTAAAAATGGTCTTGATTTTCTTTAAAACGTACTCCAGCTGTTCTCGTTGTATGATACACATAGGGGAATGAACAATTTTTAAGCAAAGTTAGTTCCTATTTGATTTTTTAAAGACTCTGATTCCAATAGCGTTGCATCGCTTTTTCAGATCTACCACATATGTAATGTACATACTTAGGTTAATTGACGACGCGTCTTGAATTAGTCACGTTTTCAATAGCTTTTTTTTCAATTGACTGAAATCAGTCAGCGGCTAGGGAAGACAATAGTAGTGAGAAAATACATGGAGTATGGATGAAAGCACTGACTGTTGACGTAAAACTAAGACACAGTTGAACAGTGTTTAACCACAATCTAAAAACATCAACGAATTTCAAGACGATATTTTCGTTGGTCATAGCTAAACACTTTTATGCGGATTTTCATTGTTTCCAGACTGTGCCTTTATTAAAGTGTCCAAAACCCTCATAGTGATCTCCCTTTATGGGATTGTTCACTGCTACCACACTACATCCAATAAATCACACAATTTTCTGCATTTTTTGTGAAAAGACAATTAAGTATGTGTCAATTAGACTGGTCAGAAATCAACACAAGGAGAATTTACTTAATTTACAACTATATCAGGTAAAAACTTGAAAAAAGCATCATACAAATTTCATCCAAATCTGGATGAAAATCTTGTTGTGGCAGTGATCGATGCAGCGTAATAAGGGGAGATAACTGTGTGGATTTTGGTACGCAAATCTCAATTGTTGTATCGTGCACGCCCTTATCAGGCCATCTATTTATAGCACCATCCATACTAATGTATGGTTTCAGTACGAGGCTGAACCAAAGCTTTTCTTTTTGGCGATAACTGCAGTCGTTTACCGTGTCCTTAAATAGTTCCAACTTCTTTTCACACTTAACACCCACTATCTATTTAGTTCGCACCGTTTTTGCTTTGCAAGATGTACAATGTACATCCCGATGCATTGAAAAAGCAACTTCCTATCGCCACATGATGATCGAGTTTGGAAACCTTTGCATTACATTATGTATATCACATACATTAAGGTCGTAATTAATACTAACGACCTTTCCATTCAAAGACATTGATGTACACATTGATAAGATACATAGAATGAATATACATTTACTTTGCACCCGATGTTTAAAAACGGAGAAAATAAATTCCAAATTGCAATCGTTGATAGAAAATGTCTCATCGAGCCGATTCTAATGAATAGGCTACCTCTCTTGTTTACACCTCGGCTTATCATTGTACGAACGAAAACAACATTCAATCCAACTCGACCATTTTTCTTTTTCAAACAGTGCACACTTACTGTGTTCATACCATTGGTCCACATGCACTATAAGTGTGTTCTCTCTCTCTATATATATACAGTGGACCCTCGTTTATCCGAACACTTTCGTTCCCAGGAGAAATGTATATATATTCACGGATACGACCTTTGGGGTACTTTGCTGGAAATGCCAACCTTTGGGTGATTTCTCAATATGTCTTTCACTTGTGATGATTTCATAATGAATATAAACCTAAAATGTGTCTTTGGTAAAGGTACACTTTTAAACCGATTTTCAAGAGTATTACTTGTTTAATAAAATATATATATTTTTATGGTGTCGCCCAAAGGTAAAAGCCTCTATGTTCATGAATAAGACCAACCTTTCGGGCACAGCCGCTATATGTCGCCCAAATGTTGTTTTTATATGTACCCCAAAGGTCGATTTTAGAAAAGAGTTCCTACAACTTAAATTCATCCCTGTCGACTCTACTGAAACACGTTAATGGACACACAATCTCAAAAAAAGACCATTTTCCCGCGAATTTTCCCCGTTTTATCTCTTTTTTAAAGTTTTCACAAATCTTTAATAATGCACATACCGATTGACCTTGAATAAAGCCTTAAAGCGCTTGCGTTTGAAAAGCATCATTTAATTTTCACGCCTTTCATGTGTCATATAGATATATATATCAATTTGTTCGTACTTCCATTCAAAAGCCAGTCTAAAACGCCTTAGAAATGGGGTCTAAGTACGAACGAATTCCAACTTCCCACTTTTTCAAATTGCTAAAAAATCATTAATATTACGAACTGTACTATTGTTAATTCATATGCCGATTGCTCACTTCCTACACTTCAATAACAATATACTTGAATTGTTTCCATAACATTATTTAATCCATTGCCAGTCAGTCTTCTCACCAAACTTTTTCGATCAAAATACGGGTTCATTGGTCGGAAGATATCAAAAAATCAGTTTGTTCAATACAACCTCCGTTTTAATATTATAATATAGCCAAGGTATCAGACAATTAAGAAAAAGAGTTTACACTCATGTTCGTCTGTCTCTCTGTCTACAATACATTCCCAATAATGATACTTTATTCTAAAAAAAACGGCATTTTTAAAATCAATATTTAACTCATTAATAAATGAGTTAATCCTCAGTAATATAAAAGATATAAGATTGAAATAACTTCTAAACATTAGAACAACATCTTCAAACTTACGAAAAGGTATTTTAAAATCATTATCAGTCCTTGTAAATTGTCAATTGTCCATACGTCCGTCCGCACGACCAGCTACAATCCATTTTTCAATTTTCAAGAAAACTCGTCAAGGACACTCTTTTGTACGGACAGTCAAACAAAGATATGATTATACATTGCATATCATCGTCTTCTGCTAGGGTTAATCTAACAGAATATATAAAAGTTTCAGTAAAACAAGCATGATAATCGTCTACAGAGCGTGTCGAACATATGTAAAATACCACACATTTCCTGCCAATTCAAGTCTTTAAGGCTGGAAAATAGGGGTCATAACGCCTCATGCAGACAGACACACGAAAACAAGGTCGTGATAAGATATTTTTATTATTTTTATTATGCATATTCAAACGGAGAACCCTGTGAATGCAAGCACACTGATGCACTATACGATATACTACACGCAAGCCCCGTGCTGTACCTGCATATGTGTAAAGGTAGCAGTACACACTAACGGGCCTTCGTTTGGGACAGCAGGTGCACGTCTGTTAAGTCTCGCCTCACTGAGTTGCGAAAACAAAACGGACGAAAGCAATATTTACACACCAAAATTAATGCATATTGCCTGTGGCTCTCTAAAAATATGAAAAGAAAATCTGAACAGTTATCATAGACCTTATTCCTTGAGCAATAACCGGTCATGAACGTGGCAAAAAATCATGTGTCCGAGGCCCAATTTTGACACATTGTTGTATTTCACAAAAGAAATAAATGAGTTAGGTACTTACCATAAGGAACGGCTCCCAAAGCTCTGCTCCTTTAGGTTTATAAAATATCACCACTTCGATGACTCGATAAGGTCTTGTCAAAGTGGGGATCTGCAACTAACTGACTCGATAAGGGTTCTCCAAATCGAGTGCCAGGGTCTCAACCAATGAGACGCCGTGGCTATTTATAGAATCCACAACATACCTCCCCATTTTATATTAAAGCAGTTGGGGGCAACACCTTTTTCCTGGATTCACCAGTACTAGACTTGGTTCCGTTGATTTTACTAATGTTGGTCCCTGTACGTTGTCTATGTTGGCAAGGGGGTCCCAGAATTGAGACACAAACCCTAATTTTCTTGGTACAGCATTCTCCAATTGTTGATTGTTGTGAGCGAAACAGGTGGTCTTGTCCCGGAAAGCAGGTAGGCATCATCTGTGTACATGTATGTTGGTGGAACTGTCGAGGTTAGTCTTGTCGATTTTTCTCCTCCCCCTGATGTGAAGAACTAGCACATCTTGTAGAGCATAAGGGGAGAATTTCCTCCAGGGCCACCAACTAACAGCATATGTCTATCGACTTCTTGTAGTCCACTCCTATCTTTCTGAACACAGACACTCTCGGGTCCTTTAAGAACTCCTTAAGTTGTCGGTGATGATGGTGTTGAATCAGATGACCCAGCTGAGTCGACTCCCACTGCCAACTTCTAACAGGGCAACACTTCCTTTGGGATGTGTCTGTAACCTGCAGGGCCACAGAAAACATTGGAACTTCATTATCGGAAGCCTCAGGCTTTGAAGAATCTAAAACTGGCAAGGCTCTTGTTATCGGCTGAGCGACTTCAATTGAGGAGTTTTCAGTGGTCTCTGCCTGTTCCCCTGACTTCATTATTGGAGGTGTGGTCTTTTGCTGAAGTACCTCTGCGTAGGTCGGACATGCTTCAGTCGCAGAAGATTCTTCTTCATTGCTGTTTTGTTTTTCGGGGGATGAACTGCTGGACTGTAGGAGCGTTTCCCCATCCATGGATGATTCTCCATAGTCCAACTCCATGGCCTGTCCTAGGTTAAGACTCGGGTCTCTTTCTATACAAACCTGAGAGAATGGTTCTTCAGACACATCAACCTCTGGGGCTTGGTCTAAAGTAAATGACTTTTCTGGGCTGTCAGTTGTTAGCAAAGACTCTTCACAGACTTCATGGATCGTTGACAGCGCTCGTTGTTGAAATGTCATGGAGTAAATATTGACAGGCTCTGGGGTTAAAGGTTGCTCCAAGGGCTCCCTGTGCCCCTCCTTCCATTTCCTTCTTCGCCATGGGTTTGGCCTGTTTTTCTTCCTAAGGCACTCTCTGTTAACTGGATCAGGAACAGCCCTTTTTTCTCCGAATAGTCGGAAGATTTCCCCTCGCTGGGGTTGGGCCAGTTTCCCTATCAAAAACGCCAAGGGGCGCCAGTGAATCAGCTGGGCTGGAGTATGTAGAGGAAACAGTCGATTCCCCGGCTGTTTCCAACCGAACTCCCTGGCAATAGCTTCCATGGCAAGCTGGTTTTCCTGGGCTACTTTTGTTGGTAAGTCGGCCTCCATGTTAACCAGGCTGATTAAGTCATATACTGTGGCATTCGGTCCTTTTAAGAAGTGGGCAAGCATCTCCAGCATGCGACATCGCATTGACTGAAATTGGGAATTTCCTAGTTCTGTCGATGTCTCGTTATCATGGAAAAGTCCTGGTATGTGGACTTTCCGCAGATGGTTCTTTAATTTGGCCACTGGTTGGTTGCATCCTTGAACAGGACACATCTTCTTGGCCTGTTTACAGGGTGGACTGCTAGTAGCCTCTTGGGCTGGTCCATGTCCTGTGTGACCAATGAATCGCTTGCCCCTCTTCACTTTCACAATTGCATAAGACAGGGGGTCTTCTGTTTTCCGGTTGTCTTTGCGATACCGTAAATGTTTAAGTCCATGAGGGTGACCAGAAGATTGATGTTGATAATCAGACCTATAAAAGGTCCTGGACCAAATGATCTCTGGACACCTTTGGGTTTCCCTCTCTGACTCCCTGTTGGATGAGTATCGAGTTTTGTAGGATTCGCGTCCAGTAAAACACCTTGAGTGGACTGTATGTCTTGTCCGTTCCCAGGGTCGCAATTGTGTACTGGGCGAATGTCTTCTATCCGGGCTTAGGGATGGTAATTGAGCTCTGGTATCATTCTTGCCTCCTTCTCTGCCAATAGGATCCTTGGTCACAGCAGACGCTGTAACCAAAGGACTCTCTATTAGACTGGTAGCTGTGGGGACACGTTGTTTCCCTGTACTGCAGACGGAGTTGTCACAGTTGTGGCTGTGACCAGAAAACTCTCTACTGCACTTGTTCTGTGGAGGGTCTCTGTTGGTGTAACAGCTGTCGATAGCTTAGTTAATTTAGGTTTTGGTCCCATTCGTTCAAGGACTTTCTCCGAGATAGTTGTTATTCGTGCCCCAATCGCCATGTTCTTTATTCTGTTAATTGGTGTAGAATATGTTGGACCAGATTGCATCTGTCGAACAAAAGGCTCTGTCTCACTCTCTATTGAAGACTGGCTTTCCACATCAGATCCTTGATTATCTGGAACCGAAGATTGCGGATTCTCTTCTCTTATCATGTGGTCATCGGTCCGTTCCCTAGTGGGAGGACTCTGTGTGACCTGACCATGATTTTCTGCATTGTTCTGCTTCTGTTGGATCTTCTGTACATGCTCTGGTAGGTCATTACAAGGCATTGTTCGGGTTGAAGGTAGACCTAGCACTCCAACCCACTCTCGTTTAAAGCCTCGTCTTTGTCTTCGGCCTTTGTATTTGGCACTTTACAGTCTGCCTTCCAATGCCCTTCCTGGCCACAATTAAAACATGTGCGGTTCCTAGAAGGGGAACGTGCCCTTCTGCGCAGGGATTGTGCCAGGGTTTCCATCGTCTCTGTCAGTTTGTCCACTTTTTGTTCAAGGACATCCATTCTCTTATTCAAGGAGGGGTCCGTTTTTCTCTCAGACTCTTGAAACCTCCCTTTTCGTGGATTATCTTGACCTCTTTTCTGGAACACTGCTCTGACGTCAAGCACCTCTTCCTCCTCTTCTTCATACATGGACCGTATTTCTCTTCGAGTCCCAGGAATCATTGCCTGCTTGGTGTGCTGAAACCACCTTACTCGGTCGAGAGCGTCTTCCATTGATTTTGGTCTTTGGTTGATAGCATTGAGACCGGCCTCCTTGTCTAAACAGCCTTGGCAGAACCGCAACACAGCTTGCCTATATACTTGGGCCTCTGTGTGGTCCGGGAAGGCTTGCATGGCCATCGTTACGACACGGTCACTCCATTCTATGAGTGACTCACGAGTCTGTTGATGTGCATACGAGAAGTGCATCTGGGTTGTCTCAGGCAAATCTCGTATATCGAACCGCTTGGCCAGTTTGTCTGTAACCTCAAAGTAATCCATTGTTGGATCCCTCTCCACCAGTCTTGCATAGAATTCGCTGGCTTTACCCTCTAGGGTCCACGACAGGGCATCCCTCCTTAAGGACGAGTTCCATGCCTCACGATCCGCAAATAAATTAAACTTGGTAATGAATGCTCGCCAATCGCTCTTGCCATCATATGTAATTGTTTTAGGAATGTTGACCGTTCTTTGTTTAGTTTCGCGGGGTTCTTCATACCTTCGCATGGAGGGTCTACGCCAATCTGGTTGGTCGTATTCAGGTTGTGCGAGGTATGCCGGTCGTCTATAAGATTCACTTTCCTCCCTTTGACCCCGGTAATAGGTTTGTTGGGGTTGCCAGTGATCATCCCTATAACCCCTGACCTGTGTTGGTGCATCTCTATCCCTGGTATCCACTCGGTAATTGTTGTATCTGGGGTTCACATCAGAGCTGAAGTAGGGCTGGGTCTGTGCCTCCTCACCTCTCTCCTTCGTTTTTTGATCGATAACCTCACAAGCTCTTTTTATGAACTCTTCATTTCGATCTCTAGTTTCCCCTGTGGTCTCGTTCTCTTGAGATTCCGCTTGGCCGATGCTTCCCCGAACACTAGGATTGTATGGTTCGAAGTCTATTAAATCCAAGATAGACTCGCAATTCTTGATCCCAAGTTTCAATAACAGATCAGGCGTTATGTTGTTTGCTTCACGCAAGCGTAGTACCAAATCAATGGTTTTCCTTCCGAACCCTGGCAGACTTTCCAAGTCTCTTGGACTGCAGTAATTTATCTTCACCATTGTTAGTCGTTTCAATGATTTCACTCGAATTAGAATATGTTAAACGAAACACAATTAATCTAGTTAACGGTCACGTTAATAACAGTTAGGAGTGTAAATGATGGAGGGGCTGCTCGTCCGGTGATTGAAGGATTGTTATACACAATTTCAATAAATACAACTAATTGGTAACCTTAATCCTTCAAGAGGAAGGGTCACTCAATTGACTACAAAAAAATTATTTAATTTACAGCGGTGTGTAACCTTAATCCTTCTAGAGGAATGGTCACTCTAAATTTAAACAAGTAAAAAAAAATTCAAAAGGTTCCTTAATCCTTCAAGAGGAATGGTCACTCCTAATTCAAGTTAAAAAAAAAAAAATTTAAAAGGTGAGTGACCTTAATCCTTCAAGAGGAATGGTCACTCTGGAATTGGATTACAGCAGGTACGCGACCTTAATCCTTCAAGAGGACGGGTCACTTTCTGCTAATCTGCAATCAAGTTACAAGATTAAATACAAGTCAAAAAAAATTAAATAGAACCCAGTTATAATATATACTAAAGGAAACCGAGAGAGACACGCCCCGAGATTAAATAATCCAAAATCGCGATTCCCTCGGTTGCCTAAAAAAATTAAATCCTTTAATTTCCGCATTCGCGAAAACACAATGTTTTGTTTTTATTAACGCGAGATCTCGTCATGTGCGACTTCCGGACAATTGCGCGGCAATTTCGAATGCGCATCTAGTTCTGCGACGATGCCGGAAACATGTGCTGAAACAAATATGGCGGGTCAAAGTGACATCAAATTTATCGTTGTAATGACGAGGTCTAAATCAATAATTAGGGCCAAAAATATGGGTTCTAACAAATGAAAAAATGACAAAAAGAACAATGGTCAACAATTCCAGTGCTTATTGAGACCTATTATCATAAAAGAAGCATGCAATTTTGTTATTTCCCTCCGAAGCGAGAATTTTCGTTTCACGACAGACGAAAATTTGCTGCAGAGAAAATAACCGTTAAATCCAAACTGAAAAGTTTTCGTGCAATTGTTGTTTTTGATGCAGCACTGGATTGATGAATATAAGCAATTAAATCCAAGGGAAATATTGCAACTAACGAACTTCAGTCTTGATTGGGCAAACTCCGACTTTTCAAGCACCGAACTCCGTTAGTTGACCCAGAGACATAGATAACAGAGATTGGCAACTCCTTCTTTACCTATAGCCGGTTTCTGCGATATCTCGCATGACGCGTTATTTAGCGAGATCTTTCGAGATCTGTCTATCGACGCTATTTTCAACTAAACGCGAAATAGGCAACACACATTTAAGCGTGTTTTAAGTCATAATTGAATTATTTTCTTTCCGAATTTACTATATTGTTATTGTTAGAAAGTTTCTCCATCCAACAAGACCGATCAGCAAGCGATTATCAAAGGAATAAACATGGCAAACTGCGACAAACTTGATTGAATTGTTCGCAATTTCGTGGTTTTGTGCGATAAACGTGATAATTGAGTAGTTTTAGATTCAAACTGTTCTAAAGGAGGGTTTTTCAAACATTTCCAATTCAAGTCCATTTTAAAGAAAGTGTTTGTTTTTCTACATTTCCAAATTTTCAGTTTGATATTCCTTGTCATTTAGAAGTTATTCCGTACTGAATATGTCTCTCTTACGACCCTAATGAGTTTAACCATCTTGATTTACAAGCAAAAATTAACAAAGTTGTGCACAGTAAAACTAAAAAACTATGCACTGGATCATATCATACTTGACATTTTCCTGAAGTGTTATTTTTGTTTTATGGTTGCCCGCATTTTTATAGTAATCTTTGCTTCCATAACGAAGTTATGCCAGGTTTACTTAACCACACAAGCATGATCATGATTTCGGCCATTTTATTTTCAACCAAAATATTTCATACTTGTACAAAGTAAAATGTTTTAATGGAGGTTTATTCAAACATTTCTGATTCATGTCCATTTTAAAGAAAGGGTTTGTTTTTCTACATTTCCAAATTTTCAGTTTGATATTCCTTGTCATTTAGAAGTTATTCCGTACTGAATATGTCCCTTTTACGACCCTAATGAGTTTAACCATCTTGATTTACAAGCAAAAATTAACAAAGTTGTGCACAGTAAAACTAAAAACTATGCACTGGATCATATCATACTTGACATTTTCCTGAAGTGTTATTTTTGTTTTATGGTTGCCCGCATTTTTATAGTAATCTTCGCTTCCATAACGAAGTTATGCCATGTTTACTTAACCACACAAGCATGATCATGATTTCGGCCATTTTATTTTCAACCAAAATATTTCATACTTGTACAAAGTAAAATGTTTTAATGGGTGTTTATTCAAACATTTCTAATTTATGTCCATTTTAATGGGTTAATATGATTTTGTCAATTTCCAAATTTTCAGTTTGATATTTTTTGTCATTTAGAAGTTATTGCGTACTAAATATATCCCATTTACTACCTTAATGAGTTCAGCCATCTTGATTTCCAACCAAAAATTAACAAAGTTGTGCACAATAAAACTAAAAAACTATGCACTGGATCATATCATACTTTACATTTTCCTGAAGTGTTATTTTTGTTTTATGGTTGCCCGCATTTTTAAAGTAATCTTCGCTTCCATTACGAAGTTATACCAGGTTTACTGAACCACACACGCATGATCATGATTTTGGCCATTTTATTTTCAACCAAAATATTTCATACATGTACAAAGTAAAATGTTTTAACAGAGGATTATTCAAACATTTTTTATTTATGTCCACTTTAATGGGTTAATATGATTTTGTTGATTTCCAAATTTTCAGTCTGATATTCTTTGTCATTTAGAAGTTATTGCGTACTATTTACTACATATAACAAAGTTGTAGCAAGTAAAACTAAAGAACTATGCACTGGGTCATAGCATACTTGACATTTTCCTGAAGTGTTAGTTTTGTTTTATGGTTACCCGCTTTTTTATGGTGATTGTCGTGTTTATAACGAAGTTATACCAGGTTTGCTTTACCACACAAGCATAATCATGATTTCAGCCATTTTATTTTCAATCAAAATCTTAATTTTTGCATCAATTAAAACTTAAATTGTGTGACTTGGATTTTATCAAACGTGTTATTACTGAAAACGTCTGAATGAGTTTGAATTGATCCCGTATTAAATGCTGACTAAGTTCTAAAGTTTCCCGTATTTTCAGAGTGATATTCCTATATAAGAAGAAGAAAATCCATTCAAATAATGGACAAAAGAGAATGGATAGATCTTCTTAATCAGAAACACCACGATATTTCCTTTTTCGTCATACTTCTTCTTAATTCCGATCGCTTGCAAATATGTCAAGTGAAATGTGTCATTTGAAGAACGAAGGGTGATAGAGTCAATCACGGTAGTGGACAATACAGGCTATGATTGTAAATTGCCACCCCATAAAATATGTAGTTTGATGTCATAAAACCTTTTGATGCTAGGGCGATTACACAAGAAGTGTGTGGCCCTAACCCTGTGTCCACTCTCTGACACCTCATTCAAATTTAATGACCTAAAGATCCCGAAAACAAAATAGGGAGGATTTGTTCTGTTGAAAGCGTCTGTCTGGTTTTAAAAGTAGTGTGCTTTGACTTAATTTCTCGTTGAGAAATGATAATAAAAACGAAGGTGCAAAACACGCTATTTGCTTTAGCTTAACATTCAAAAAGCTCACATTTCTTTTTTCTAAAATCATTTCGGTCAGCAGCATGATAAGACCAGACCCATACGTGTTTAAGAATAATTATGCACTTATTGATTTGCAATCAATATAAGAGGAATCTGCGGTAAAAGGTGTATTGAAAAACATTGCACGTCATTTTTTTCTTACGTGTCCTTTCGTTTACTAAAACCACTTTTACAAAAAATCTCATCACATGCATTTTAACATCATAAAATACTTTTAATTTTCTTAAATTGAAACATTTGGCTTGAAATAATGTCATGATGAAAAATGTGTTTTGTTTTGACAAAATGAGCACTGTAAACAGTTTTACGACATAGAATAAATGAAATGAAGTGAGAAAGCAATCTTTTGATATTGACGAAAACTATCATGTCTTAGTGGAAAGTTCATGTTTTGGTTATTAACTGCAACTAAATAGAGTCACTTGATTTATTACAAAATATTATTCAAACCTTTGCATGAAAGACATTGTCGTTATAAGTACAATTCTGAATTGCATGGTAATCAAGCCTGTCATTTAAAAAGAATGCCTACTGGAACTTTTTGTTTTGTTTTTAACATAAAATCAATAAAATGAAAATAAAACAAAATGTCCAGAAGTTGTTTCAGATAACCAATCAGATAACCAAAACATTGCTATTTTACTGTAATAAAGAGGTATCAATTTCGCTTGACATCTCCCATGGCAACAGATAAACAGGTACGCACTTTCCTTATCTCGCAGAACCTCGCGGCACGCGAGAGTTTGGCGATAATTCCGGAGTTGCCAATCTCTGTTATCTATGTCTCTGGTTGACCGTGTAAATTGGATTTTCCCAATTAAATACGCAATTAAAGATTCAATTGCCGACAACGCCAATGTTGTATTTCACAAAAGAAATAAATGAGTTAGGTACTTACCATAAGGAACGGCTCCCAAAGCTCTGCTCCTTTAGGTTTATAAAATATCACCACTTCGATGACTCGATAAGGTCTTGTCAAAGTGGGGATCTGCAACTAACTGACTCGATAAGGGTTCTCCAAATCGAGTGCCAGGGTCTCAACCAATGAGACGCCGTGGCTATTTATAGAATCCACAACAACATTTTCAACTTCTATACAGAATTCCCTGCGAATACAGGAGGTCCATCGCCACTGTTTGCGCTTTCCACACAGTCTAGGCATACAACTTATCCACAGAAAAGTGGTGCACGACCACGAAGATTTTTTGCTATCGTCCAATGTATGTACCCACCTGAAAAACGCACTATTTTGACGCCCTTTTCGGTGTTTTTCCCAAGCAGCCGATAAGTTCCAATATTGACACTTCCAATGCAGAAATGTGTTTAACCAGCATATTCGTATTATTCAATATACCCTAATGAAACTTTATAATAATATTTACATTCAATAAAAAGAATAACAATGTCTCAGCACTGCTTATTATCAAGAATTTCTCCTTCAAACGGGTTCGAAACTAAAGGTCAATTAGTGTTTACTGCCCCCTAAAGCTTCGTTTTGAATATTAATGCAGATAAACGTGGCCGTTCCGTCTACCGATCGTTTCATCAAATGATTTTGTTGCATAATTGGGATTGTTATGTTGGCTACATATGTAATTTAGAATATTATTATCAATTTCTCCAATTTCATCATTTTCATTTTATGATATTAGTTTGTATTATATATAACTACATTGTGTATTTTGTATTCATCCCTGGGAATGGGGAATATGTCCCTGAGAATGGGGAAAATGTCCCTGAGAATTGGGAATATGTCCCTGAGATTGGGGAATATGTCCCTGAGAATGGGGAATATGTCCCTGAGATTGGGGAATATGTCCCTGAGAATGAGGAATTTGTCCCTGAGATCGGGAATATGACCCTGAGATTGGGGAATATGTCCCTGAGATTGGGAATATGTCCCTGTGATTGGGAAATATGTTCCTGCGAATGGGGAATATGTCCCTGAGAATGGGGAATATGTTCCTGAGAATGGGGAATATGTCCCTGCAAATGAGGAACATGTCCCTGAGATGTGTAATATGTCCCTGAGATTGGGAATATGTCCCTGAGATTTGGGAATATGTTCCTGCGAATGGGGAATATGCCCCCGATAATGGGGAATATGTTTCAGAGAATGGGGAATACGTCCCTGCAAATGAGGAATATGTCTTTTTTTTATAACTTTATTATCCACGTCTTTAGATCAAAGGGGGTCGTGGTCATCCACCCTTTAACCTTACAAAAACATAATACATATAATATGTAACATATCAATAGATCTAATTTCTTAGACCAGAGCAAACATCAATTAGAAATTGTAATAATAAAGCCATACAAATTAATGAAAAAGAATGAAATCTAATATATTGATTAGTATTCTGAGAAAGTTTTAAAAAAGAAAAAAAAAGTATAGATGTTTTGTGTTCTAATCATTAAGAGTGACTGTTGATAACGTGTTGAACAATTACCCAGCGTTCACTTTCAGATGGTGAAATATTTGTCTCTTTGTATGTATTCCATTCTGAAGTAAAATTATTTATTAGACCAATTATCGATGGATTACTTGAATGGAATTTACAAAAATTGATATATTTTTTGAAGTATAATAACAGAATAAACAATTTAGGGTTTCCATCAAATGTGCCTATCAGAGTCTCAAAACGATTTAGATCTAACAATGGGTATATTTCTTTTACTCTATTTTCTAAATAATCTATTATTGGTTTCACCTTTTCACAATCAAAAACAAGTGAACTAATGTTTCTTCATATTCCTCACAGAAGGAACATAGATTAGTTTGTGCGATATTCATTTTTTTAAGAAGTACATTTGTTGGATAAAACCTATGTGTAATTTTTGTTTGAAGCCATCTAATCTTGGTATCTTTTGTCAAAAGAAAAGCATAGTTATAGATATTTTTCCAATCGAAAATTTGATTTGGAAATATAGAAGTCTATTTAGATTGACATGATGGTAAATCATTATTATCAATAAGCAAGTTGTAGATTACTTTATCTGGAGCTTTATTGGTTAGAATTTTGTATAAGTATATACTGATGCTCGGAAAACAGTTGGTAAAAACTTCACCTTCCTTTTTAAGAATTCTTTTTTTCACCATAAACTTAAAAATGGTTTTCCCCAGACCGTAATACATCAGTATATCTATTCTTTCTTTTGCAACATATTGAATAGATTCAAAACTTATAAAATTTCCATTACTATCAAATAGATCACCCACATATCTGATTCCTTTCTCATACAATTCCTTGATGTAAATAGATTTTGAGTTAATTGTGAATTGATTATTAAAAAACAAGAGCATTTTTAAAAAAGAATCCCAACCGTCAATATTGAATTCAGCAATAAGCTCCATATAAGCCTTAACAACATCTTTCCAAAAATCATTTCTCAGTTTCCTTATGGTAACATCACAAAAATATTTTCCAAAATTGAATAATTTTCTGACATAGAATAATTCATAAGCGAGATCATAACACTTATTTCCCTTATCACACAGTATGTATTTCAACCATTTCAACTCCATACTATAATTAAAACTTTTTATATCAATCATTTTTAGACCTCCATCGCTATAGTTTTTGATAAAAATTGATTGTTTAATCTACGCTCTTCCATTCCATACAAATTTAAAAAGTATGTCATTTATTGTTTTCAAGATATTTTCATCTGGTGTTGGAAGACTAACAAATACAATGTAAATGTGTTAACATTGGAACCAAAAGCGACTTTACAACTGTTATCTTACCAATAGGTGTTAATTTTCGTCTGTTCCAATATGAAATGCACTTAGAGATACTATCCAATTTTGGTTCAAAATTCAACTGTATTATTCTATTAATATTTACATCGAAAGTAATGCCAAGTAATTTAAAACGTGTTTCGCCCCAGTTCAGTTTCCATTTTGTTTTTATTGAGTGCGTACTATATTTTCGTGTTCCGATCCAAATTAATTTAGTTTTATCAAAATTGCATTCTAATCCTGAAATCAAAGAGAACCCACTGGGTATATCAAGTACATTGTTAAGTGACTTTTCTGATCCGTCTAAAAGAAGAGTGGTGTCGTCTGCAAATTGACTTATAAGATATTCAGTTTCTTTAATTTGTATACCCTTTATATCTTTGCATCCTTTTATCTTCACACTCAAGATTTCAGAGCATAAAATGAAAATGTAAGAAGAAATTGGATCTCCTTGACGACAACCACGTTGGACAGTAAAACTATCTGGAATAAATCCATTCAACTGCACGCTTAGTTGTGTATTATAAAGAAATAGTTGTATCCATTGTTTAAACGTGGGGCCGAATTTAAAGAAGTCAAGTGTTTTTAAAATGAAGCCAAACGATATTGATTCAAACGCTTTTTCGAAGTCAATTAACATTAATAAGCCAGGAAGGTTATTATAATCACAATATTACATTACATCATAAACCAGTCGAGTATTTTCACCAATAAAGCGACCTTTAATAAAACCAGTTTGATCGTTTGATATAAGATCATTTAATAAAGACTTTAATCTATTTGCTATAGAACCCGAAGCTATTTTGTATAAAACGTTAAGAAGAGTAATTGGTCGCCAGTTCTTTAAGAATTGTTTTGGTTTATCATCTTTTGGAATACATGTTATAAGACCAGATTTAATGCTATCTGAAAAGGGGCCATTTTTAAAACCATAATTGAGAGCTTTTACTACAAAATGACCAATTTTGGGCCAGAATGCTTTGTAAAAGTTTGCAGAAAAGCCATCACAACCTGGACTCTTATCATTTGACATATTTTTCAAAGTATATGAAACCTCCTGATAACTTAAAAGACCCTCTACAGAGTCAGATTTTACATCATCCAATTTATTAACGTGACAGTGTTGCAAAAAGTCATCAATTTTAAAATCATACTGGGTATCTTGTTTGTTATACAAATCTTTATAGAATTTTTTTAGTTTCGCTCAAAATCTCGTTTTGATTAGATATGATTTCCCCATCTGATTTTTCTATAAAATTTATTGTTTTTGATGAATTATGTTGTTTTTCAAGATTACAAAAGTATTTTGTCGCCCTTTCTCCGTCATCAATCCATTTTGACTTTGATCTTACAAAGTATCCTTTTAGCGTTTGTTCTCGTAACATTTCAAGTTCGATTTTAAGTTGTGTAAGTTTATCTTTATTAGTTTCATTTAAAGCATTTTCAATCAAAAGTATTTCTGATTGTAAGTGCTCTTTTCGTTTTGAACGTGCTTTACATTTGTAACTTGAAAAAGATATGGTTTTGCCACGTATTTCCATTAAAAAGTATTCTAAAAATAATTGATCATTGACAACAAATTGTAATTCAGAGCGATTGATATTTAAAACATTTTCTAAATTATATATTGGAAGACAATATTGGAGTATTACATCCTCAATTTTCTTATTAATACAGTTTATATACTCAATGTCATGAAGCAAAGAGTTATTCAACTTCCATAGACCTTTACCATGTTCAACGTTAGAAAATTGTAACTCAAGTATAATTATATAGTGGTCCGATTTATAATACCTATATCACATTGTTGTGAAATCTTTACTTAGCATAAAGAAGTCAAGTCTACCTCTTTGAATGGGATTTAGCCTTTTCCATGTTCATTTTCTTTCATTTCCATGTAATTTTCTAAAAGGATCCACCAAATTCCTTTCATTCATATACTTTTGAAGTAAAGTTCTAGCTTTATTATGATGTGTTAGGTTTCCATAGTTTTCATAGTCTAAGTTCGGATCAATTACTAAATTAAAATCGCCACATAGAATAACATTGTCCGATTCTGAGAATGAATCTATTTTACTAAAAACATCAACGAAGAAATTGGGGTTGTCTTCGTTTGGCGCATAAATGTTTGTGAGAATGAAGGTGGTGTCACAAAATAATAATTTAAGTATTAATGTATTACCATTGTCATCCTTGCTAATGCCAAGAATTTGGACGTTTAATGACTTCTTAAATAGAATAGCAACACCCCTTGAATTGGATATACCATGAGCAAAAGAACACACTCCATCCCATTCAGAATATACATCCTTTTCTATTGATTCAGTAAAATGGGTCTCTTGTAAACACAATATATTATCTGTGTATCTATCTTTGAATAAGTTAAGAATATCCCCGCACTTTTTATGATTATTAAGACCCCGGCAATTGTATGACTTTATCTTTAAACTATCCACTTGTAGGCCAGGACAGATATGCGATTTTTCCAACAAACCTCAAACAAATTGCAACAGAAAATATTTCTGGTTATCTGACCACTTTGGGGTGTTATCTATTACGTGTAAAAAATCGCCATTGAAAGGAGAGGTGGAAAACGGATTTTTTTCACCTGTAATAAGTCACCTGTGAAAAAGAAAATACGAGGTTTCCAGACACAATGCAATCCTTTTTGTAAGTCACAGTTGCAAAACTTACGCTCAATTCAAACATGATGATTAAAAATACAATCTTATGTTTGTGTTAATATATTTTGAAGGTAACAAACCTATAAATGTAAAAACGTGACCTTGATCTTTGACCTTGACTTCTAACCGGTGACCCTAATATGTTCTTATGATTTTCGAACAGAAACGATCAAATTTTGACAAAAAGCCCCCTACACAAGTTTCTTTTTATGAAAAAACTATTTTATGAAACATGAAGCTTCAAGAATGATGTATGACTATATTAGGCCTACATATTGCTTTTTGAACTGTCATTGGGTTCAAGTTCATTGGGTTGGCAGTTAGAACAACTCGTCCCTTTGCATTATTTACATGCTATAGAACATTCCAATCCGTGGTTCCTGCACGAACAACCTTTGCTGTCACAGTTGGTTTTGCACTTGCATCTAATATCTGCAAGCAGTTCCGATGGGGCAGGATGCACGTCTGTTCTTATTGGAATGCAGAGTCCATTTTCCAATTTGCAACCCTAAGTTTTGGATCTTGTTCAGTTTGTTCTATCCAATCCCATATTTGCCGCTTTGCGCAAAGACTGTGAAGCCTTATAGAAGCAGACGTCGGCGACAGGGTATGTATTTCTACAGTGTTTAAGATGTTTACAGTATTTTCTCTAAAGATTCGGAGGCGTAAACTGTCTAAGGAATCGTCACTGGATCCATAATAGAATGCCACAATAATTATTTCACCGACATATTCAACCTGTTCTGAATTCACACTTTCCTGAAAGTGGCCAAGCTCACTCTGTAGTACATGACACGATCTTACTTCTCTCAGTACGGACCTCTTTCCAATTCCGAAAATGTGTTCATTCATTTGTTGGAGGTAAAGATAGGTCGACTTTATGTACATACAGATTATGCCCTTTAGCTGCGTGATAAGGAAGCATATGTTCCAATGAATGAATGTGCAGTTGCCAATTGCCAGTTCGTTCGGCTTCGATAAACTGTTTAAGGATTCTAATCATGTCCATGTATTGAACCCAGAAACACGCAGTTGGGTACGACGCCAACTGAAGTAGTTTTGCGTCAAATCCTTCTTTCACATGTTTAAATGCTTCATTATCATTAACATCTTCAAGCGAAATCTCTTTACTGACCAGCTGATCGTAGAAGTTTGAGATGGTATTCAATTCCATTACATCAGGTATTGTATCGTCGGTAGCACCACACTCTTCATCGAGTGGCCCATATGTCTGCTCCAACAATGATATCGTGCTCTTGGGGGATTTCATATGAGATTGTTTCATTCGCTGCAACGTAATTCAAATGTTCTTCATCACTGTCACTTTCATAGTATGTCCTGTTTGCCTCTTGTCTTAACGGTATCCCATATATATCTGAAGTAAGTATCGTATTAAGCACTGAATCTACCAAAAGGTGTCCACGGACTGCCCTTGACACTGCCTTGTCGCTCATCATTTGGTCAACTGCGTTTGGCGCATATACGGTCTCTTACGCACCTTATTGTCCAGTTACAAGCATAAGATGGCCTATACTTCCGAGAAAACTCATTTGCATATATGAAAACCTCCTAATCTTAGAACAACATTCTTCAATGGACTCTCGCGTGTCTCACTTTGTTTGATTGAAGACGCTTTCCAGTAAAGATGTTGATCAAATGTCACAATAGTTTGGTACCTACTAGCTTCTGTACACACAAAACATAAAGTTAAGTAAACACTGGACAAATCACTAGGATTTAGATCAATCACTGGTAAGAACTTGATAGTTCATTTTCAAGGAAAATTGCCTTCTTCAACAGATTGCATAAATCCTGACCAACCAGGGGTTATTGACCATAATGGTCGGGCAATTTTCAAAATGATATCTAGGTAGTCAGTTGGGTCTTGGACATTCCTGGTCCTAAGATCCTTCAGATAGATGCATGGACGCTCTAGTGGAGCCTTATAAAACTTGTTGTATTTCCTCACAAGTACTACATACTAATTTTTCACAGCCATATACAACTTTCCTAACATATGTTGAGTGCGAAGAGAAAATTGTGCTGTACTAGTAAGGAAATGCAATGAGCATCTAAAAGAAGAGGTTGCAGTTATTATCCATCAACAAAGGGTTCTAAAATGTAGTTTCACAGAACAAGTATATGTTTCTTTAAACCTGTTCGATATTACAGTTACTTTATGGCGAATATTCAATCATTCGTGCATAGAAAACAACTCTCGGAAGAATTCATCGAAAGAAAAATGCAAAACAAGAATTATGGTCCGAACTAAATTCCGTAGTTTTTTTTCCCGAAATCTATGTATCATTTTTTTTATTCTCTATAAAAATTCAACTGAATATCATTATTTGTTTTTAAACTATACAGTATTAAATTAGAAAATTATGCATATTATGATAGTAACGTTAAAATTAAATATTCAACGGTCTTGCACTCTACTATTTCGTTCAAAGTGTACTTGACACAATTTTTTAGTGACGTCATCAGTGACATAGTATTTATCGCGACGCGTCAAACATCGAATACACACCATTTCAGACAAAATATAGGTGTATGCTAATAAAGATCTAGCAAAATCATAAAACAAGTTCATGAATTAAGAAAGATAATGCTTTATATTATTTGCATTGTAACAGAAATGCTGATATCTGCAATTGTTTTGATATTGTCTGCAATTTCCGGTTATAATCGATGACAACTTCCGCCGAGGAAAATCACACGTATGGAGGTCAATGCGTGTCAAAATATATTTCACAAAATAACAAAAATGTTTTCTCCTATATCTTTTAAACAGAAGCGAATGAACATGGCGATTTTTTAGGGAACGTTAAGTAATACGTGGTTTACATGATGCACGTGTTTTTATTTCTGTTGCAATTTGTTTGAGGTTAAACTGCATCTGTCCTGGCCTATTGGTAAAACTTCTAAATAAAATATTGATAATAAGTCAAAAAGTATAAGAACAGTTTCACTTTCAATGCTAGAACACCATTTAACACAACACAAATTTAAATCTTGTTTAGTTTTGAATTGTGAAAATACCATTTTGATGAGAAAATGATAGTTTCGATGTACTACACGTACCCTAAAAATATGTGTATGCAGAAGTATAGATACAGAGAAGTGAGCTAGTTAACTCAATGGGAAAATAACAGAGGTATTTTTCGCTAGATGTTGTATTGCTGGAACTTGTTAGAATCGTATCGAAAAGACGCCTCAAACAAGCACCAACAACAATTGAGACTTGACCATGATAGATTACTGCATCTGTACAAAACGAACACAACGAGAAACGACCCTATCTAAATGTCCGTTATGTACAGATACTTCTATGATGTTACACAGTAGTTTGTTATCTATGAAGAAACCGCTCACTGTTATATTAGACCCATTCCAAATAAAGTATGTCATTTTCATACAATAGAGTTGAAAAGCAAAAAACAATATTCCAAAAATGTTAGTACGAAGCAGCTTATGTCAATAACAAACGTTCCACCAAAGAGTCACCCATTGCATATACACGTATGTACACATATGCACCCACACATACACCTACCCACATAAATACATATTCACTTAAACATACATGTCTACATATACATATACAGACACATATGTATACATAAACATACACATACACACACATATACACAAACGAACATACAACCTCCAAACAACAATGTAATTTTCAAGACTGAGAACAGCTGAATTACCAGTCAATTTCGAGTACACCATTTGAAGACAATGACCTAAAAGAGACTTTTAGTTTGCTTTCCACTTGTTGCAGTTAAATGCTCACATCCTTTGGTTTAATTCTAATTGACAATAATATGCCCTATTATGGTAGGGACCTACTGCCGTCTTTGAAAGGCATCATGATTACTTTATCAACATGTCAGTGCAACACTAGCCCAATTCTTGTCTAATTCAATAGTATTTAGGCCAGCCCAGCACTAACACGATGAGTGATGATCGAACGGTGAACGGGTAAAGCATTGCCTATTCAACGGTACATGTACAAATAAAATATGAGCTTCGTTCATATCACTACCACAAAAAAAGGCTCACCCGCCTCATGGGTGCGCAAATTAAAGACTATCATGTTCCGATGCTCGAAAGTAATATAGATATACATTTATATCATATGCAAAGCCTTCAAAAAGTATTGATAACAATAAATCCATTGCGGCATAGGGATGATGACGTTCGTTATGGGCAACTTCCTTCCCTATTGCGACGCTTTCTTTTCCTTTACTCGAAAATAAAATTTCGGCGTGCATTTTTCGGCACATCAACTACTAAAACAACAAATATCGTTGCGATAAAAGAAGAAAAATCTCGCAATGAGTATTCTCTCAACATATTGTAATGCTTTTGTAATCTAAAGGAAGTAACGTTTTGGAAAGGGATCTTGTATATGAATTACTTTTCCCGGCCATTTTTATTAAACCATAACTTTGACGTTGTTGTGACAAAATGGTATAAAGCTAATTATTATAACTAAAACAAAAAACGCTGCGATAAAAGAAGAAGAAAAACTCGCAATGAGTATTCTCTCACCATCGCACGATTTTTTGTAACTTCATAGTTGTAACATATTGGGAACGTTTTTTTCCATATGAATTACTTTTGCCAGGCATTTGTATACATAAATCAATTACTTATAATCTATGTCTTAACACCATACAGATTTCATTTGTATACACATAATGACATTAAAAGAAGAAAAATCTGGCAATGAGTATTCTCTCCTTATAACACTGTTTTTGTAACTTCATAGCAGTAACATTTGGGGGCAGTAGTTTGCATATGATTTACGTTTGCTAAGCATTTGTGACAAATTGGCATAATGTTGAGTAAATGGGAATACAAGATAATTTGCATGTTTTGTAACAAAAGCCATTAAAGCAAAAACGCTGCGACAAAAGTGAAAAAGCTCGAAATGAGTATTCTCTCACCATCGCACTGTTTTTGTAACTTCATAGTAGAAACATTTTGGGAACGTATTTTGCATATGAATTACTTTTGCCAGGCATTTGTATAAAATCATTACTAAAAGTCTATGTCTAAACACATTACTGTTATGATTTGTATACATATAATGACATTATTGTGACAAAGTGGCATAATTTTAATTTAATTAATGTGAATGCTAGATAATTTGCATGTGTAGGCACATCAACGACTAAAACAAAAACGCTGCGACAAAAGAAGAAACAACTCGCAATGAGTATTCTCTCACCATCGCACTGTTTTTGTAACTTCATAGTAGAAACATTTTGGGAACGTATTTTGCATATGAATTACTTTTGCCAGGCATTTGTATAAAATCATTACTAAAAGTCTATGTCTAAACACATTACTGTTATGATTTATATACATATAATGACATTATTGTGACAAAGTGGCATAATTTTAATTTAATTAATGTGAATGCACGATAATTTGCATGTGTAGGCACATCAACGACTAAAACAAAAACGCTGCGACAAAAGAAGAAACAACTCGCAATGAGTATTCTCTCACCATCGCACTGTTTTTGTAACTTCATAGTAGAAACATTTTGGGAACGTATTTTGCATATGAATTACTTTTGCCAGGCATTTGTATAAAATCATTACTAAAAGTCTATGTCTGAACACATTACTGTTATCATTTGTATATACATAATGACATTATTGTGACAAAGTGGCATATTGTTAATTTAATTGATATTAATGCTAGATAAATTGCATGTTTGGGCACATCATCAACTATAACCAAAAAAAAACGCTGCAATAAAAGAAGAAAAAGCTCGCAATGCGTATTCTCTCCACATATCGCACCGTCTCTGTAACTTCCTAGTTGTAACATTTTGGGAAAGTATTTTTCATATGAATTGCTTTTGACAGGTATTTGTATAAAATCATTACTAAAAGTCTATGTCTTGACACATTCCGGACTTCATTTGTATACACATAATGACATGATTGTGACAAAGTGGCATAATGTTGGTTATTTCAATGCTCTGCTGGATAATTTGTATGTTTTGGCACATCAACAAGTAAAACAAAAATGCCGCGATAAAAGAAGAAAAAGCTCGCAATGAGTATTCTCTCCACCTATGGCAATGGTTTTGCTACTTTTTAGTAATAACATTTTGGGACAGATTTTGCACATGAATCACTTTTGCCAGGCATTTATATAAACCTTTTTTTTTAAATTTATGTCTTAATACCATAAAGATTTCATGTGTATACATTTTATGATGTTACTGTGACAAAATGGCACTGTGTTAATGAATATGATGTGAATTCTTGACAATTTGAATGTTTGGCTACATCACAACTGAAAAGGGCATTTTTAGGTTTTGATTTATACAATGCCTATTGAAAGACTGAAATATAAGGTATTCATAATTCTGCGTCACGTTGAATAAAGTCCTGTATGTGCGATATCCCGTTAAAACCAAACATCCAACAAAAAAGAAAACGTTGCAACAAATGAAGAAAGCAGCTCGCAACAAGCATGCTTCTGACACACTGCAATGCTTTCCACTTTCATTATAGTATCTAGATAAAACTTTACAAGAAAGGGAAAAAAAATGCTCGCCATGAGCATTCCCTTTAAATATTTCAATGACCTCTAGAAAAAGATTGTGCGTACAAATACTGGATATATATCATCTGTTGCATTTGTCTAACATTATATAACTGAGCAAATATGCAATGCGGATTTCATAGCAAACACGCCGTCGATAATGATGTAAACAAAACACTAAACATATCTGATATCAACAGTTGTTTTACGTTTAAGGGTTTTCGTTGTAAATGTTACTTTCAGGGCCAACTGGTAAACTGGTAAACTGGTGAACTGATTACTGTTTATTTCGAACTGAATGATTCGATCACACTATTATTTTCATCAAATATGTCAAACTTTATTCGCTTGTCGTTTATTGTAAAAGCGTAAACGGATCCGTTGAAAAACCAAGCACTTTTGATTTCTGCATGGAGAAGAAGTCGGCCTATCAATCCCGTATTGAGCGTGGTGACGTCGTCTGCTACCCGGTTTCCAGCAATATTGAGCGCTTTCCTCTGGTGCATCACTTTCGTTTTGGCGTTGTTATTTCTGGTTTTAACGAGCACTGGTCTAGGCCCATCCCTTCTTGATGGTATGCGATGTATGGCCAATATATAATCCTATCGCAAGTGTGCTCCGTGTGTTGCGAGAATTGCACACACACTCTTGGTCAGTCTCTCTTCTGTTTCTCCCTGATTCTGTTTTACACCCATGATTTTAATATTGTTTTTTCGAGAGTACTGCTCGTTGTAGTTGGCCATTTTCACTGCATCGTTTATGCGTTTATTGTTTTCTTTAGATGTTGTCCTAAGGTTACTTTTGTTTTCTTCAGCTATTTCTTCCGTTTTTGTTATTCGGTCCTTCAGCTGTTCATCTTCAAACGTCAATGCATCGATTTGGTCTTGGAGTTTTTCATTGTGCTCTTTGATTCTCCGTTCGACAGAATTTGTTATTTTCTCCTCCAACGAACTAATGATGTCTTTTATTGTCGATGCTATCAGGGTTTTGATGTCATCCCTTTTCATAAAATTGTGCAATCCTACCTTTATATCGCACAGATCTCGTGAAATACTCTCAATTTTCTTATGCATGTCTAAGATGCTCTTCATTGAAGTATCAAGTAAGGGTTGGTCTTGCGAGCCTTCTGTCACAGTATTCTGCTTTTGAGCTTTCGTGCGAGTTGTTTTCTGGCTTGCTGATTTTGCACTCATTGTCTTCTTTTAACACGATGTTTCAGCACTTGAATTGCAAAAAAACCCAAAAAAGCTTCGAATGGCTTACTTTCTGTAATATTCTCACTGCAGAGGTTTATCTAACGGGTTTCTAGTTTATGTAACAGGATTTCGGGGGTTGTCTATGATTTCAAATTGTACCGCTATTAGTTCATGCAGAATGCACGTTGCTCGAACTGAACTGAGCTGTATTTATGTAGCTCTGTATCTGTGCAGGTCTGTATTTGTTCAGGTTGCGAGCTAAAAATAGAGGTTGTTGACAATTACTCACGAGACAAAGGAATGTCCAAATATCCTTAATAAGTCACATTTCCCACAATAATTCCACTATATAGTCACATATTCACGTTCTCCAACAACTCACAAACATCCACATACATTAAATGTCACTATATTGTCACTATTTTGTCACTATTTTGTCACTAAAAATAGTGTAATTCACCGAAAGAATCTCCGAGTAACAAAAAAGCGACTTCCATTTTGAGCACGTGTCCAAGTCTCTGAGATTGGGAATATGTCCCTGAGATTGGGAAAAATGTTCCTGAGAATGGGCAATATGTTCCTTCGAATGAGGAATACGTCCCTGATAATGGGGAATATGTCCTTGCGAATGGGGAATATGTCCCTTCGAATGAGGAATATGTCCCTGAGATGGAGAATATGTTCCTGCGAATGGGGAATATGTCCCTGATAATGGGAAATATGTCCCTGAGCATGGGGAATATGTCCCTGAGATGAGGAATATGTCCCTGAGAAAGGGGAATATGTCCTTGAGATGAGGAATATGTCCCTGAGCATGGGGAATATGTCCTTGAGATGAGGAATATGTCCCTGAGCATGGGGAATATGTCCTTGAGATGAGGAATACGTCCCTGAGATGGGAAATATGTCCCTGAGAAAGGGGAATATGTCACTGAGATGGGGAATATGTCCCTGAGATGGAGAATTTTTCCTCGAGATGGACAATATGTCTTTGAAAATAAATCAGGAATACGTCTCTGAGATTGGGAAATATATCCCTGAGAAAGGGGAAAAGGTTCCTGCGACGGGGAATATGTCCCTGAGAATGGGGAATATGTCCCTAAGAATGGGGAATATGGAACATTCCGGAACATTAATTAATCAATAATTTAACAAATACATTGTACATATGAAAACATTTTTGATAATTACAATATGTAAATACCTGGCAAGGGGATGGCCGAATCTAAGTTGGTAGAACTTGTGGTCAAACCCTTTTGCCTTATTACTCGTTTATTTTATTGAATGTACATGTATATTTAGTTATTTACTAAAATGTGATGGCAATAAAATATGTTTAAAGTAAAGTAGAGCATGGGGAATATGTCCCTGAGATGGGGAAAATGTCCCTGAGATTGGGGAATATGTTCCTGAGATGTGGAATATGTTTAAAGTAAAGTAAAGCATGGGGAATATGTCCCTGAGATGGGGAAATGTCCCTGAGATGGGAATATGTCCCTGAGAAGGGGAATATGTCCCTGAGATTGGGGAATATGTTCCTGAGACTGGGTAATGTGTTCCTGAGATGTGGAATATGTCCCTGAGATTGGAGAATATGTACCTGACATGTGGAATATGTCCCTAAGATGGGGAATATGTTCCTGAGCATGGGGAATATGTCCCTGAGATTGGGAAATATGTCCCTGAGATTGGGGAATATGTTCCTTCGATGGGGAATATGTCCCTGAGATGTGGAATATGTCCCTGAGACGGGGAATATGTCCCTGAGAATGGGGAATATGTCTCTGAGATGGGGAATATGTCCCTGAGACTGGGGAATATGTTCCTACGACGAGGAATATGTCCCTGAGATGAGGAATATGTCCCTGAGAAGGGGAATATGTCCCTGAGATTGGGCAATATGTTCCTGAGACTGGGTAATGTGTTCCTGAGATGTGGAATATGTCCCTGAGATTGGAGAATATGTACCTGAGATGTGGAATATGTCCCTAAGATGGGGAATATGTTCCTGAGCATGGGGAATATGTCCCTGAGATTGGGAAATATGTCCCTGAGATTGGGGAATATGTTCCTTCGACGGGATATGTTCCTGAGATATGGAATATGTCACTGAGATTGGAGAATATGTACCTGAGATTTGGAATATGTCCCTGAGATGTGGAATATGTCCCTGCCAAAGGGGAATATGCCCCTGAAATCTGGGAATAGGTCCCTGAGATGGGGAATATGTCCGTGCGAATGGGGAACATGCCCCTGAAGACTGGGAATACGTACCTTCGAATGGGGAATATGTCCCTGAGATTGGGGAAAATGTCCCTTCGACGGAGAACATGTCCCTAAGATTCGGAAATATGTCGGAATATTTTTGCAATGTTTCGAGATATGCAATTTCTGCTTTTGCCATGATGTTTGACTTATTTTCTCTATAATTGCTGATAATTTGAAGAAAATCGGAGTCAAAGTGTCATTTTGGGCAAAATCAGCGAAGGTACTTCCTTCGATGTGGAAATTTTTTCTGCGATTTCCACGAATTCCCGACAGTATTCTAGTCTAAGAATCAACGAAAAAAAAAACCGTAAAAATAAAACGAAATTTGAGAAAAAAAAAGACTAAATTACCGTGTTTTTTATTTTTCGAAAGGACTGTGTTGTTGGTAGTTGATTGCTCTATCAACTCTTTTTCAGATCAAAGGGAGACAATTTCCCTCAAGCCAGTGAAAAAACCTACATGTTGTTGAAAACGGCATTAAACTATCTAAATGCATTCGGTCCCTACAACGATTTTACCAATGTCGGATGATAAAAGAGACGTAGAAATGTCGTGGTGTTTTAGGTACTAAAGACGGATATTTGTCGGATCCATTTATAGCGAATTTCTCCCCTCTACAACGATTCATTTACTAAAACTTATGCATTCCTTTATCTGCAGGACATATCTATAAAATGAGACCATCGGATGCCGAATATGAGCATTGACTAGCGGATGGTGAGAGTTCTAACCTTTGTTAATATATAGAACCTTTGGGTTGGAGAGGATTTTCATTTCTTGGAATTCGGACCTTCCAGTTTAGAGATATTGTGTGTTGTGTGATCGATAAAAAAAAATCCGGTTTTCAACTTTTAATGGAGAAGACATGGTAAGGTAGCGATCAACAGCTTTTGACGAGGTTCGAAGGCCGCTAAAAGAGGCAGCAGAGACTCAAAGTTGGAGCACTGGCTATCCTTGGGGCTTAACGGTCATAGTTTGAATTCCTCCGAATGCGAGTATAAGGGTATCTTAGGTGCCGACTTTCTCCAGAAATACAAACTTCTCTTCCATCAGACTTATATATCATTTTACCTGAGGAATCTTTAAAGAATTAAGGATAGCATTTTGTCCGATAAGAGCATTGGCTAGTGTCAGCATGGGTTCGAACATGGGTCGGAAAACTGTTGTTTTTTAATGTACAATGCACGATTTTTGACGGTTTAGAGGGATGGAAACCCTCATTAGATGAGATAGACATCTAATGTTGGTATATGTTTTAAGTACATGTCCTAGGTACAATTCTAGACAAAATTCTGATGATCAGATTAGTATTCGATGATCAATGGCTAAGTTTCGGGAAAAAACGTTAAAAAAAGAGGTTGTAAATGGGATGTTTGAGCAATATTCAGTGGCATCGTCAGATGCGACTTATAAAAACTACTTATTATTGTAGGCATGCGTCTTGTGGACATGTACATATAAACACATTTTTGATACGAGCATAAGCTAAGCGCCGTTCGGGGTTTAAACATGGGTGGAAAATGAACGGGAAATAGGTCGTAAATGAATATGACGATACAGCAGAAATCGCATTGGATGGGACTGGTGTCCGATATTGATGTATGTTGTATGTACATGTCGTGGGTACATAATATTCCAGAAAGTTGTTGGTTTGACCCTCGGTTTGTGAGCAATGGCTTGTTTTCGGGATCGAACCTTGGTAAAATACAAGTTAAAGAAAAGCGTATTTTGTGCATTTTTGATTCCATTTTTAGATGAGCAGTGAGGTTATTCTTGTAAAATGTTTCTATAAGATTTTAGTTGAACCTCATATAAACACAACGAAAAAGACGTACATCTGTCCATCTGTCCGTGCAGGTGTCCGTACGAGGAGATAGGTTGTGAATTTCGGGATTTTGACAAAGTTTGAAATTGTATTGTGAGAAAAGTAGAAATAATTTTAAATAAGAACTTGCAGGTATCGTTCGTTTAATACATTGTCTACGTGGGAATGGAATAAGGCGAAGATGTATATCTCCGTCTGTGTGTATTGAGCAGTATAGCAGTCAGCTCAATTGCGTTTAAAGAAGGGAGAAAATTGGTAATTTTCCGTGGAAGTTTGAGACGCTTTCAACAGACACATATGGTTTGTTTTGTTACAATGTTTATATTTGATTTTAGTTTAGTCCTTACCTGACAAGAATATGTAAGAATGAGATTTTTGAGTTTGTCTGTCAGTGCGGGTGTCTGTGCGAGGCGTTGTGTGATGGTATTTGTGATATTGACCAAGTTTGGATAATTATTGTGAGAAAAGTAGACACGATATAGACTAGGATCGTCCGTTTCATGACCTACTCTGACACCTCCGCCTTATGGGGATTTAATACGTGAGAAGCTTTCAGATAACTCTCATATGTCATTAGTGAAGGGAATAAACATACAGAGACCAGTAAGGAATGTCGTATATAGAGTATATCATTCTTTTCATGACAAGCACTGACGTTTTCCGCCTTATGGGGATTTAATACGTGAGCAGCTTTCAGATAACTCTCATATGTCATTAGTGAAGGGAATAAACATACAGAGACCAGTAAGGAATGTCGTATATAGAGTATATCATTCTTTTCATGACAAGCACTGACGCTTTCCGCCTTATGGGGATTTAATACGTGAGCAGCTTTTAGATAACTCTCATATGCCATTAGTCTAGGGAATAAACATACAGAGTAAAAGCTCCTATTAATGACTTGCTCTGACACTTTATGCTCAAAGGGATTAAACACGTGTGTGACGTCATGAAGTCCTATTCATGACGAAAACTGACGTTTTCCGCCTCATTGGGATAATATACGTGAGCGGCTTCCCACTGTTTGTACGTGAAGGGAATAAACGGATAGAGACCAGTTAAGAATGTCGTTTATGTATAAAATGACTCTATTCGTGACCAACACTGACACTGTACGCCTAATGGAGATATAATATTGATATTACCTACATATCAATCCTAGACTGTGTTAAGTAAGTTTATACACACAGTGTATAAATAATCTCGGACTGCCTAAAAGCAATGTCAAGGTTTTCGACCACCGAGGGATAAAACTGTGTCTTTGTAGGTTTTCGAATGGTTCATTCGATCTAGCCAAGATCAATATTGTCGAGTCTTGCCTCAAGGGAGAGATTGTTATATCATTCAATGGATTAAAGTATAGTGGTCCAGTGGAAGAGCATCGGTCTCGGGACCAGGGTTGATGGTTTGAAACCCGTGAGTTGCGAGGTCCGTCTTGCAACCTTTCATTCGTCCACCTTTGAAGCGAGTACTGGTTATGTATTCGGGAAGCAGAATCCAGAGCGTTTAAACTAAGATGAAAGAACTTGTTTCACAATTGATGGTTAAAGAATAAGTGTAAACAAACGGATTTGGTATGGATATAACTGGGTAAGTATACTGGACATGCTTCCTATTTTGACGAGAATAAATTCGGACAATTCGTCTTTCTGAGTGTAAAACACAAGGGACTCGTTAAGTATACTGGTCATGTTTTCATCTTCGTTGAGGATATGTTCCAACATTTTACGGATATGTTGCTTGACGTTTGTCAACCACGCTCATCATGATTTCTATCTTCAAAGGACAAGCAAGTACCAACATATTTAAGATATTAATGATAGGAAAAAGTACAAACTTGGATAGAACTGCAGTTTACAGAAACGTTTCCAGATCAACACTTTTTCGACACTAGATTCTTTTTTCATGCAGTAGTACGCTGTCGTGGGTTTGGTCACTTTTTACTATGTCAAAAATAATGAATGGTGTTTGGAGCCATTGTTGTGAATATGGGTGCATGAAAGAGGCAAAAAATTACTGTTTAATGGTGTTTATTTCATTTGTTTTTTCATTGGTTACAATCAATATTAAACGTATAATGAAATCTCCCAAAAAAGCCTTACCACACTCAAACATAATCAAGCACGGACACACTTTAACATAATATACACACATGTATTCGCCTCGTCTCTCTGGCACGCATACACAAAACATGAATTTTCAAAGGTTGCGATAAAATTACAAAGACATAAACTTGTTAAAAGTTCTGAGCATTAAAGTATGGAGGTTGAATAATAAATTGTAGTCTGCAATTGTTCTTAAAGAACAGCACGCAATAGCAATTTATGGTTAGCAATAAACAGTAACGCTGGCGTGACAGTGTTAACCGGATAGATAACAATTTGTCCTCGACATAGCCAGCCAGCACGATATCGATCTGCAGTCACGTATCCTATTTATTGATTGTAAAGAATAAATTGTATGCATATTGACTTAAAAGAACCAGAAAGTTTACGCTTCATAATTGATAAAATGGTTAAATCGATCATGAATCTTTTCAAATGTTTATGCAAAAAAAGAAAGAAAGAAGTCGAACTCAAACTAGACCTACAGAATTCCCCGGGTGGCGAATGACGTCATAATTATGGCCCAGTGACGACACTGTTTGTGACGTAATCATGTTTACAATATGACGTCAGTGTACTAGATTTTAACATTGAATGTCTATCTTAGACCCTTACCCGATTCTGATATGTACGCCATTTGATTTTAACGAATACCTATGGCGGAGAACTGTAAATAAGCTATGTAAACACAATTGGACATCAACACCCTATACCACACATCCACACGTACAAATAAACCTCACACCCACACACACTCACAAATAAAAAGTCCCGTCTCTCTGACATACATGTACACAAAACATGAATTATCAAAAGTTGTTATATAGATCTATTATACCTAGAAGTTGTAACTACCAAGGCATAAAATAGTTACACTATCTGGGGAGTTAAGTAGAATAATCAAATAATAAATGGACGGGTAGTCTGCAGTTACTCTAAAAGGACAGCAAAAGCAATTTATGGTGAGCAATATAAGTAACACTGTTGTAACATTGTTTACCGGATAAAATACATTTGTATTCGACATGGCCAGCCAGCATGATATCGATTTGCAGTCACGTTTCAAATATTGATTATATATTTTGAAATGTTTGCCTTTAGATAAATTTAATAGTATTATTAATGATTCGCCATCATGTTTATATCAGATGATTTGCCCTGAGGAGCTATCTATAAAATGTTGAAAAGAGCATTAAACAATCATGTCAAAACGGAGATAGATTTCGAGAACTTAAAAGAAGAACGTTTACGGCACATACTTAATAAAAGCTTTAAAGCGATCGTGAATCTGTGTTAACTATTTAGCAAAAAAAAAAAATCCGGTAGACCTATCAACATTTTTAGCCTTCTATGTACACACAATTGGATACAAACACATTCAAGTTCTGCAATAAACGGTAACCATGGTAACAATAGAACATACTATGACTGTCGACATGATGTGTGACCATTGATGTAAGGTTATATGATGTTAATATACTAGAGCGGGAGATGGAAGGGTGAGGTTACAGAAGTCGGACCACAGTAACATGAGACCCTGACTCTGACAAATGGCCGACGTACAGTTTATCACTGTAGAAACAAATCGCGAAGAGATACTTCATCGCCAAGGGACTCCCCATATGACGTGTTGTCTGATCTAAGACTGGTTTATATCGACTCAGATCAGACTCCAGTTCGTACACTTTGTCGTGTGAACTAACATAAACTTTATCTTCACTTCGGTCAACACAAATATCGAAAGGCAATGACCCGTCAATTCTAATTTCGTGCAGAACTCGCCCCTCATCATTGTAACAAACGACTCTTTCGTTATTGCGATCTGTCATGTAAATATTCCCGTTTAGAACAGTTAAGTAATGAGACCAGGGGATATCAGTCTGGAATGTTTTTAACGTGACTCCTTCTACAGACAATATAGATACAGAATAGAGAGAATCGCGAGAAGGTTCCCTACAGACGGTATAAATCTTGTCGTCATAGAAATCTATACCAAAACATTCTTTCTCCGTTTTGATTTTACTGTGTATAACGGCCGGGTTTTTACCCAAATCTATAATTAAAATATAACGTTTCCCTGGTAACGCGACTGCTAACAAATGTTTTTTATCCGGTTTATTGTCTGTTTCGGAAATAGTTGTCTCACTGCAGGACGCTGAGTCCTGTTCAGTCGTTTTGTTTTCGACTATTATTTCCGTAACATCGCTAGGTTGTAATGCAAGCCTTATATAACGTTGTAGCACGTTAGACCCTAAACTAAAGACTTTGATACAATAGTTATTATAATCACAGGCTACCCACCATTTATTCGCGTATCCAGTTAATCCTTCTATATAACATTTCTTATACTTATCTAATCCATGTTTTGTGTCCACATAGTCACACACACAAACGTTCGTCTTTCGTAAACTTTCATTTCTCTCTTTCTTACTCTCATTCATCATGGAACTCACGAAATCATCAAATCCATCATTCTCCCCACTCTCACTCTTAACACGAATAACCGTGTGGGACTTACAAGGGTTATCATGCCTATTAAAACACACCTCACAAACATATTTCTCACAAACAACACACATATACAGTGCAATTACTTTGATGTACTCCATAATAAAACACCTATCACAAAACGCCAGGCTATTGTCTTTTTCCTCCTGCTCAATCATGTCAGAGTTAATCGATTCCTCATAGATCTTTAACCTTCGTTCTTCATTGTCTTTGTCAGTCGATTCCTCTGAAATCTCATCTAATCTTAACTTTCTCTTTTTGGAAGGCATGCTATCTTCAGGCTGGAATGTTCGTCCCTCGGCCATTTTCGTTGATTACTGCAATGATAACAAACAAGCAAGACATATTATTGATATGAATCCGTTATGACTAAATCAAAGAATGCTATATAGTAAGTAAGTACGACATCTTGCATACGATATCGATCCAGTCTATTTAGAGTGAATTTTGTGAAGATTTTAAATAGCATGTCACTTTATTTTCCAGTTATTATCCGACAAGTAGTGGCGACGAATTTTTTGAGTAGTATTGATTTATGATATTCACAGCTCTTACTCATTCATTCTCATCGTGACATGTAATACATTGAATCATGATATATGGACTCATCATTACAATTCCTTAGGCTAAACCGTGACTACATGTTTAACAGTTCTGTCAAATTTCCTTCTCAAATTGGTGAGATTATTACATAGGTGAAAGTTGACGAATTTCAAAAACCTGTAATCTGTAGTTCATTATCCTTAAAATTCATGCTTGCAATAGCTATCAATCGGGAAAGAAATTCTCAAAAAATCTGAATTTCAGGAAAAATCATGAAGACTTTCACCAATGTTGTTATAAGAAAAATATACCTGATTGAAAGATGGAGTTCGGAAGATTAACCTCTGTGTGTATCTGTCACTTCAAAACCGAGTGGACGAGCTGCAAAAAAAAGAAAACAATTTTACTTCTATCATAGGAATATTGCAAAGTCCATAAAAGACAATAGCAAAGTCACATTGTTTGCATGGTGTTAAACGCAGTGTCAACAATGAATCAGTTACTTAACAGCTTTCCCAAATCCACCAGTACAAGGCTAGGGCTCTGAAATGACTTGATAAAGGCCTCTTCGTCGAAACCAAATGTATCCATGGGGCTCGAAACAGGAACCCCAATTCTTTAGTCCTCTACATATAGTTAAAGATTCGCTTCGAGTAAAGAATTTGTAGAATATCAAACAAGCATTTAAACAAAGAAAGCAAATCGCAGATTATAATTGATGAGATTGTAAGTCTTGTGTTGGGTAAACTGTAGTTTATCATTTGACATTGAAAGTATACTCAAATTATTTTGTTTAAGTTGCCAGATTGGTTACTGCTGTCAGAAAACAATTAATCCTGCTTTCAAAACACAAAAAGTGTACCAGTCTGTGTTCTTAATACTTTGGCATTGAAATAATAGTATTATATAATATTAAATTGATTTTATCTATTCTGTCTATCTGTTTTAAATAACATAGTTCGAGACTACTTCTGCACACAGCCTAAGCTGCCTTCATAGAAAGCCTACAGTAAAATGTCATTATAAACATTTACAATAATTCATCATTTTCAACTTCAAGTCTCTAGGGTATAGAGCTATCTATATCTCAGAAATACGGGGAACTGTATGAATATGGATAATAATTTCTTACTTGATTCACTAAAGTTGATGGTGAATGATTTCTGCACAGATCAATGGCCTTGGTCTTTTTTACTTCGGCTGAAAAACATATTAATCACATACCTAAATATTTGCTTTAAATATTTTAGCTTGGGAACGAGACGACACCCTCTGCTCTAAAAGTAAGTATATTATTACACAAATACTTTGAATACTATGTAGGTGAATGGTCCGAAAGTCTTAAAGAACATATGTTTTCAATAATACAAACATTACTAGACTTTATATTAACACAATGCCGCCAAGTAAATAAATCGATTTGACATTGACAGATAAGTGGATCAAAACCAGATTTTGCCACCCTTGAGATTCGAATTTTTAGAATTACTAATAAAGCTAGAGAGAAATTAATTCGTTGACGAAATGGATACAATAGTGGCAGACCTAGATTAACTTTCGTCTACAAGTCCATACAATTTATTAACGGTTAATATTGGCTACGAAAGCATCACATAAACACAACTAGACTAATATGTAAATACCGTGAACTTTAAAATCTCCAAACGCTGTCCGATAAACTTATAACATTCATGAATGAAAATGTCGGTCTCCGTGTAGTACCGTCTAGCCCGCACTGAATGACTGTCTGGTAGTAAACGCGCTCGAGACAATTTACGTCATATCTAATGACGTCATGTAATGTATACACTTTATTAGTGTCAACATATTTTGAATTACCCAATTATGTATGCATATATATATCTAAAATAAAAACCCAAATAATCAGAACACGCTTCAGCCTCAACGCACTTCTCGGAAAACATGGAACTGCCTGTATGTAT
>OX401421.1:17028333-17084196 GCA_947846245.1 Cerastoderma edule
AAATCTGTATCAATCATCATATGCTTGCGAGTACTGTACATTCATCCCTTCAAACATTTCACAATCTTACATGAACAACACACTTTTTACACTTACCTCACACACCATTGGTCCTACAGATGTGCTTTGATCAGCAAAACCAGTTTGAGATTAGATTTTTGGGTTTGATTTAAATTCAATATCAGTTTCTTCATACTGGAATGTCCTTAGACAATACTCTGTTTTCAAGTCGAGTACTAGTAGTCAAGTCCTGCATAGCCTAGTGGTTAAATTGACAAACTCCGAACTTAGGGGTCCAGGGTTTGAGCCCAATGACACCTCTGGTTTCCGGGAGTGTCCTTTGGCAAGTCAAATCAGAGTGTAAATAGATTAGATATCTATGTTGCTCATGTAAACATGTGTCTGTGATTAAGGCCCATTTATTTAGGACTACTAAACAGCCTCACAGACACCTCTGGTTTCTTTCGCCTGACCTTTGGCAAGTCACTCCAGAGCCCTAGCCTAGTACTGGTGGATCCAGGAAAGCCCTTACATTACTGAACAATTGTTGATATGGCATTAAATATCATACAATCAAAACTTAAATGTAAATTTCTGCATCCATGTACTTGAATGTACTTGGAAAAGATTCTGTTTCTAAGTCCAGTACTGGTAGGTTACCAAGTAAGAATGCACCAATGAATTGTTACTTGGACACTACTAAATAGCTGTTCAATATTAAACGGCAATCAATCACAATAATTCGTACATATTAAGGTTTAAAGAAATTCCTGGAACAAGGTTTACTAAGGGTGTTAATTATTTTTCACCTCAGGTACTTATATTTTCGTTGAGTTTAAAGGTTCGGTTTGTATGCAGAATAAAATCCTGGTGTGCCTTAAAACCATTGGAAAACAAAAAACATCAGTTTGAAAGGTCTTAACCGGACATGTTTAAGGGGGTTTCAACTAGAATGTTGGCATCGTAAATAGATTAAATATCTGTGTTGCTCATGTAAACATTTGTCTGTGGTCCATTTAGGGTCCATTTATTTAGCACTGCTGAAGAGCCTCACAGACTATTCTGGTTTCTTTAGCGTGACCTTTGGCAAGTCACGTTAGAGCCCTAGCCTAGTACTGGTGGATCCGGGACATCTGTAAACATAACTGAAATATTTTTGATATCGTGTTTAACACCATACCCAAAAGAAAAGGACTACTAAACTATGATTAGATATTAGGCTTTGCCATACATAATTAAAGCATTGCATTAACAGTACCCCCAAGTGCTGATGGCTGGTATGGAACTTTGTTGAGTGTCTCTGAAATGTTAACATTGCATAACCAGCTCTTGTTTCAGCCCTTTTAATACAATGGCAGCTTGTCTATGGCGGCATTTTCACTTGACACTTTAGCAAATGATATCTAGAATTGTTCACATCTGCTACAAATGAACTTGCAAAGTGAGGAAAATGGAAAAGTTGCTCATATAAGCAGTTTCTCCCGCCATATTTTCGATGCTATTCAAAATGGTCCCTGGTATGGAAAACTGTCGTCTGCAACTATTTTATCTTTCGGTAAAGAGTCCAACAAAATATGTCTATAGACGAGAATATTTGCTCCTATAAAAGCTATGGAAATGTTCGTCATGATAGATGATTTATAGAGAAGGGGTTTGATAAATCACTGTAAAAGCTACTTTTGTCCGTTTTACCTCACTTGCTTGTAAATATGCATTCTGTCAAACTCTGTCGTATGGTCCATTTAGTGTAAAGTCACATCTTCATTCTGTCAAACTCTGTCGTATGGTCCATTTAGTGTAAAGTCACATCTTCATTCTGTCAAACACTGTCGTATGGTCCATTTAGTGTAAAGTCACATCTTCATTCTGTCAAACTCTGTCGTATGGTCCAATTAGTGTAAAGTCACATCTTTATGAAAGTATCTTCTGTTTGAGAACATCAACTCTGACCATTATCTTAGTGATGGCTTTGATAAAACTCTCTTTTGCCCCCATCTTCTATAGAAAATATCCATAAAGTCTGCCAAGGTAAACGAAAACGCAGAATAAAGCTTTTAATTGAAAACCATATGACTAAATGAAATACAGTAAGAATCAGTGTTTCCTTTTCCCAATGACTGCATAATTAATAGAGAACGTATAATTGTGCCCCATTTGGGACTATTTCTTTAAGTCTGTGTAGTACTGATGATGAAGGAAACATGGACAGGTGCACTCTAAACATGTCTAAGATATAAAAGTATATAACTTGCTCTGAAGACTTGCTAATTGAAACAAAACTATCAATTGTCGTTTGTACCAAGTCTGTGTAGTACTGATGATGAAGGAAATATGGACAGGTGCACTTTAAACATGTTTAAGATATAAAAGTATATAACTTGGTCTGAAGACTTGCTAATTGAAACAAAACTATTAATTGTCGTTTGTACCAAGTCTGTGTAGTACTGATGATGAAGGAAATATGGACAGGTGCACTTTAAACATGTTTAAGATATAAAAGTTTATACCTTGGTCTGAAGACTTGCTAAGTGAAACAAAACTATTGACAAATAAATATTAGAAATTGATTGTACCAAAGCCATGTAGTACTAGTGATGAAGTATCAGGAAACATGGACAGGTGCTTTTGAACAAAATGAATTCGATACAGAATTTGCTTAAAAGATTTGCAAAATGAAACATCTATAAACTAATTCTTGTTGGAATTGTAAACAAGTCTGTGTGTTACTCGTGACGGAATTATCAGGAAGCATGAACAGTTTTCGTCTTTAAGATTAATCCTTGAAAGAACATGTGCAATAAGCTCAGAATACAAATACATGTGTGTATGAGTTATATACATACATGTACATTTATGTATTGACAAGTAAAACAAGATGGTTGCACCCAATAATGATGCCAAACGTCTTGGTCCTCTTAACTTGAATATGTTCTTGTCAAACCAATGCAAGTTAAGATGATTTCATCCAGAACAATAAATTAAGGTTTGACAGAATGTTTATTTTCAGGTTAAGTGAGTAAAACAGGTGATAGTGGTAGTGTTGCATCATATGAGATGGTCTAAGCGGAAACGGAACAACTTGGCTATTGGGTGCAAGAAGATTTGGATCAGATTACATACATGTGCTATCTGATTTGTTTCTTTACTTCTCACAACTTCAAAGTCTAAGTTTATGATAACGAATGACTGCGGATACTGATTAGATTGTATAAATTGTCTTGTCAGAAGTCATACACTTTGTTCATCATGTAAAAACTCTTAATGAATCATGATAGTTTAGTCTCAGATCAGACGGACAAGATGTCTCCTGATCTGAGTGTACTGTTTCCAAGTGCCAAGTTGTTCCATTTTTTAACTGATTACTCATGTCATGCAGGTTCTAGAAACTTTAACAACTGTTTAGGAACACTTCGCTGGGCTCTAACTTTAGAGTTGGTTGTGCAATGTTTCCACTTTGGTGGAGTTTGCATGGTAATGGGACACAGGGTCAATGCGGAAGAGAAACAGTGATATAAGATAAAAAACTTAGAGCACTTTTTTTGGTCATTTTTAAGGGATTTTTTTTCATAATAAAAGCAAAAAGTTTTTTACTAAGTTTTTTATATGATTTTATATTATAACAAAGTTGTTCCTTTTCTTCTAAGTTTTTATTAGAAGTTTTTTTTTTAGGCTAAACCATTGATCCCATTACCCAGACAACAGTTGATAACATTGTGGCAAAAGGGGCATTTCCAAACTTCGATTGTTAATGTTAACTTTCCTATTTAGCATTGGCTTCGAATTCAAACTGATCAGACAGATAACAATATCCTATATCATCCCATTTAAGTTAAAGATAGATCTGGGGTAGCACAATACGATTGAAAAATGTTGAAATAGTGTTAACCCGAATTTTAAAAGAAGAAGAATGATTAAAATTGTCATCAACATGTGAAAGCTTATCCTCATTAACACTTATGTACTTTAAAACCTTTAACATTAAGAGAAAAGCACAACTGTGTATCATTACTTATTAACTGTTTCAAATCGAATCATTCAAAATTATTGCTTTTTCATTTGATTTATTTTATTTCCTGATATGAATGAAGTAACCCCACTTTATTTACTATGTTAAGCCATTTTCCTAATATAATTAATTAAGAGAAAAACACAATTACTCATCACCAGCTGTGTATCATAACTTCTTATCTGTTTCAAATGGAATTATATAAAGATATTGCTTTGTCATTTGATTTATTTTATTTATTGATAATTGGGTAACCCACTTTATTTACAATGCTAAGTCATTTTCCAAATATTAATAATTAAGAGAATAATTAAGAGAAAAGCACAACTGCTCATCATCAGCTGCGTGTCATAACTTCTTACCTGTTTCTGGGGTTGAATCAATAATCAAGTTACCCCATTTTAGTTATTATGCTCAACCTATGATAAATTTTCCCAATACTAATAATTAAGAGATGAAGATTACTTCGTGTCAGTTTCAAATAAAATCATTTGAAAATATTGCTTTGTTATTTGATTTGTTTTATTCCTGTTAATTAAGTTACCCAACTTTATTTACTATGCTTAACCTATGATCCATTTTCTTAAATATTGCCAAATTTCAAAAACATCATCACAAAGGAAGATTCGGCAAGCTTTGTGTATCTGTACCTTTCTACAAGTCATAAGTTATGTTTAAGAACCTGTAAGACATAGAGTATTGATAGATCTGAGGTTGCAAGTTTTGTTCTTTGTTGCAACAGTAAGACTGAAAGGAAAAAAATGTTGAAAATAATGGTAACCCCCATATCAAAAAGAAGTTGATGAATATGTAATCTAAATTTTTTCCCTCTTAACCATTTGAATGCAGGGTAATTTTCTAAAAATAGATTTTTGTGTCGTCTGCTTTCCAAAATGGGTTATATGAATGAAATTGGCGGCCGACCTGAATCTACCGGTTTGCATAAGCACTATAAGTATTAACTCCACTTTTGATCATTGGCTTTGATTTAAAAAACCTGTTGGACAAATAACAATTCCCCAGAACAGGTTAATTGGCAAATCATCTGCCACCACAACATCACGGAAATAGGTTAAAAACGGTGTTTATCCCAAAATAAGATAAGATGGAATAAATCCCACGAAATCAAGGTTGTCATCACTGACCAATCTCTGCAATCCATTTCCATTAACAACAATGTACTTTTTAGTTGCTTACCTAATAGGGTTGCATGTTATAACATTGTGGCAGGCAGAAACGCGCATATAGAGTAATTTCTATGGACGACTCAAGAATTTTGAACGAAAACTTATAAATCAGTATTGGAATGTTTTTCCTTTTTCTGATCTGACTTTATAATGTTCCTATCCTTACAATTGCCGAACTAAAACCGATAATTCTCCTAAAATTCATTAGAATATCCTTAAATACTTCTTGATTTTAATTCTTGATTATGAACAAATGTTTAGTTTAACTTGTAAAACTACTCATATATTAAACATTTACACTTGGTATATTGCAGTGTTGCAGTAAATCTTAATAACTTCCCTTTATCATAAGCTCATTATTTGCCAGTACATGATATGGGATAAATGAATCATAATACATCGGTGATTGGACCAGGTTCCTTAATTTAGATGATTATACATAACATACACTGATTAATAACAATAACTTTCCAAAGAGCATTCAGTTCTCCAGAAAGAACAAACAAATTGTATCATTTCAAGTAAAGTTATCAACTTCTATGTAGATGACTTTACCGAATGCCAAATTTTTTACTGTCCCAAATTGAAAGAGTTTGCAGATGACATTTCAAAATGTGATGAAATTGAAGATTAATCTTCTGATAGGACAGAAAACATTGTGGGAAAAGTAAAAAATTGCTCTTTACTTGGTAATGGGTTAAATACCTTTTTGAGCAATACATTTATTTATGTTTTACCTTCTATCAAGAGAAATTCATTGTTAAGCATAGTAGGTAAAGGCGAAACTCTTGCATTAAGCAATAATTGCTCCATTTCCAACAATGTTTTACATCGGATTCGATCATTCAGTAGTAGTGTTCCCCACTGTATGTTAATTGCATTGAAATTTACAGAAATATCCTATGCATGTCTTATAATGAGAATATTTGTTTGTTTACCATCAAACATAATTATGGTCATATCATCATAGGTAAGGGAGGTAATTCGCATAGTCACTAGGACGCTTGTGATTAATCGATTACGCGGTTTTGCATTCGATAAAAATGCATATTGGTCACCACACTTTAAATCAACATGCTTGTTATTGTTTGTGATAATGGCACCAATTTGGATCGTCATCGTTGTAGAAACTCTATGTATGAGTAGTAATATAATTCCACCATTTGATGGAAAAAGTCTTAAAACATCGGATGATTGTCTTTAGCAAGTCTATATATTTCACTTAAACACTGTTCTAGTCTGTTGTAGGTGCTCATCTGGTTCATCGTTCGGACAGGTTGATGAGTGGATGTACTTCTTCATAAAGTGGCATCGAATAGTACCCCTCAAACAGGCCATCCAATCCTGAAAAGAGAAAATAATGCAAATTAAGTTTATTGTTTCATATAGCCTTATAACCCTTAGAATATTGGGTAATTTTCTGAAAATATATCTTTTGTCTGCTTTCCAAAGCCTTCAACATCTTCTAAATCTTGTTGGGAAAGATACCAAGACTGGCAAACAGGTTGTATCACAGGCCAGGCACCAATTTACTTGGCGGCTGGCCTCGATCTAACCTGTTTGCATAAGCATGAAGTTGGTTCCAGCGCTATAAGGGTTAATTGTAATTGAGGCTTTGTAACCGTTCTCGTAACTCCTAAATTGAAAGAGTTTGCAGATGTCATTTCGAAATGCAATTTTGAAAAATAATCTTCTGATAGGGCAGAAAACTTTAAGGGAAAAAGAGAAATTGGTCATTACAAGCAATTTCTCCTTTTCCCACAATGTCTTCCAAAGTCGTCAACAACAAACCGGTCAAATGTCGTTATTGTTTGGTAATGGGTTAAAGGTCCTTAGTCACAGAAGATTAAATTTGAAAGTCTAAATTATAAAATGTCATTGAGACAATACAGTTTCTGTACTGTTGTTTGATATACAATTAAAAGCAGCAATTGAAGCATAATTAATTCAGAAAGCATCAATTTAGCTGAGTATGTACAGGTTATATGCGGTGGATATAAAACCAAGGTCACTCTTTTTTATTAAAATACATGTTAATTCACTATAATAATGTGTTAAAGAATTAAAAACAATCTAATTTTGATCCCAATGACTATATATTCTTCAGTGTATACCATATAACAATGCAGCTCTAGAGCAAATTTAACCCTTTCCCAAACAACAAATTTTTTACTGTTCCAAATTGAAAGAGTTTGCTGACGACATTTCACAATGTGATGTAATTGGAAAATAATCTTCTGATAGGGCAGAAAACGTTGTGAGAAAAGGAGAAATTGCTCGTAAGGAGCAGTTTCTCCTTTTACCACAATATTTTCAAAAGTCGTCTGCAACAACTTCCAAATTGCCTCATATCTGTGAACAAGCACCTTTAAAGCATTCAACAATCAAAGGAATTATACGGCCAAGCCTAGGTGTTTTTGCTTTTTTCACCTGTTTTTACCAATGATAGCCACATTGTATACCCCACATGAGTTGACCATCAACTCTCCGGTTCTGGTGGTATATATGATAACCAATGCGCTATAACTGCGTTACATCTAACACTCGGCAGAGAAATCGCAGTTGACAGGCGCGCATGTCAGCAAAAGTTGGTCTTCCACTGCAATTTCTCTGCCAAGTGTTAGGTGAAAAATGCAAAAAAAAACTGGTCACAGTCATCTTGTTTGGACAAAAGATCATAAACATTAGTCACCTGATTCCTCTGCCTGATTCCCCCCCATATGGTAAATTGTGACGGCTCCAAATTGAAAAAAAAGCAACAACTGCAGACTAGAGAAATTGATTTTATATTGGTTTTACATCGCAGCACCATTATTTCCAGATCACAGCCATCTTGTTTGGACATAAGATCATAAACATTAGTCACCTGATTCCTCCGCCTAGTCCCCCCAAATATGGTAAATTGTGACGGCTCCAAATTGAAAAAAAAGTAACAACAGCAGACTACAGAAATTATTTTATATTGGTTTTACATCGCAGCACCATTATTTCCATTATGTTGCTATTACTATCGTTGACTATTAAAGATGGAGGAAAGACCCCATACTCAACTGCCCATATGGGCTGATCAAGCTAGGTAATTTTTCTTTTTTTATATGGGTTTTACATCACATCAACATTATTTTAGTTATGTAACAACGCCTGAGTCTTAATAATTGAGGAAGACCCCATACTCAACTGCCCATAAAGGCTGATCAAGCCAGGTAAAACCATCGGCCTTCCGTAAGTCAGTTGTAAGACTGCCTCCCATGGAAGAACCCTTGGCATTACATAAATCAGTCGAGAAAATGTCTCTCATGAAATTCCAAACGCTGCCACAGGTATTTGAACCCAAGCCGAAAAAATGCTATTTGACCTCAAGTTCTAACCAGTAGGCCAATGAGGCCTCGTCTACAGAATTGAGAAGAAATGTAATCCTTAATAATATTAAGTAGATTGAAACGATTTAGACAAAAAGGTCATTTGCACATTAGGAACAATTAATCCTTATGTCGCAGTGCTTTTTTGGCTCCTCTGCATTTGATGCAGTAACTTGAGTAAGGTTAGAATGGAGTAACTCATTTGTAGAAAAAAACCTTTCAGTGGAATACCAGTGAGAACAGCACCAGTGGTATGTCAGTGACATTCCTTCATGAAGCTGTTATGCTAAATTTTGTCTGGATGTAGTCTGAATTAATTCTGAAAACAGTCTGAGGCAAGATTCAGAGAGCTCAGATATCTGAATATTGTCTGACACAAGCTGTTTACAGTGTGAATGATTTCTGAACATTATCTGAGTAGTGCTTAATTAGCTCTAGAACCATTTTTGAATTCAGATTTGTCTGGAGTTGTTTTGATTTTTTTCAAAAATCAAGAATGAAATGTTGCCATGTCAGATAAATATTAACACGGATGTCACAAGAAATAATTCAAGCGAATCCATAACCGCAGCGTAGACTCACGCCACATATTGTCACAAATTATTGTTTGTCTTATATATCAGGCAAGGGAATCGTGTGACCAATGTTTATGATATTATGTTGGAACAGAGTATGTATGTATGACTATTGTCACATGTATTATTGTTTGTCTCATATGTCAGGTAGGGGAATCATGTGACCAATGTTTATGATATTATGTCTGAACAGAGTATGTATGTATGACTAGTGTCACATGTATTATTGTTTGTCTCATATGTCAGGTTGGGGAATCATGTGACCAATGTTTACGATATTATGTCAGAACAAAGTATGTATGTATGACTATTGTCACATGCATTATTGTTTGTCTCATATGTCAGGTAGGCGTATCATGTGACCAATGTTTACGATATTATGTCAGAACAGAGTATGTATGTATGACTAGTGTCACATGTATTATTGTTTGTCTCATATGTCAGGTTGGGGAATCATGTGACCAATGTTTACGATATTATGTCAGAACAAAGTATGTATGTATGACTATTGTCACATGCATTATTGTTTGTCTCATATGTCAAGTGGGGGAATCATGTGTCCAATGTTTACGATAATATGAACTAAGGCATTGCCTCTAGACCGCTCTCTCAACTCAATGGCATGGGTTTTGTGAAAAACACTTGCATACTGAATATACGGTTCAATATCAATTCAGAGTACAACTTTGTCGAAATGTAAGAATTGGCTTACTTTGGGGAGCAAATACTCATTTTGTCACAAAGCTGTCATCTTTGTCAAATTTAGGTAGGTCTCAGTAAAAGGATAAGTATTCTTGCAGACTCTTAGTGAGCTTGTTTGATGGTAGATGTTCTATATGGGTATAAGTTTACTTGCTTGGGCTGTGTTTGAGGGCCTTTCATCAATAATGAGACATTCATCATGTAAGGACAAACTGCTCATGCAATGACAGAACTACCAAACTACAATATTTGAATCACAAGTCTGTCTCTGCATGAAATCATAGAATTTTCTTCACAAAATCATGTGTTGTAGGTACTGCTTTAAATCATCATGAGAACAAACAACATGTCATTTGGTGATGAAGAAGGATCCTTTTGGTTAATAGTATCAGACAATATCAAACAACATACTCATCTGCTTGTACATTCTTAGGGACTAACTAAATCATATAGAAAGCCAATCAGGTCTTTGCTTGAATTTTTTCATTACTGTTCAATTGAGATAAGGAAATACCACATAAATTGCTTTGCAGATCTCCAAAAGATCATTCAAAAACAACAAATAGCTTTGTTGTAGCCAATTGGTTTTTTTGTTGAACTTTAAAATAAAAGTAAAAGATTCCATAAATTTCTATTAGTATTTTATTTACCTTTTTTTACACATAAAACACTGCTTTTTTATATGTGTTTATATATCAAAGACCTTAAAAAACAAAATATGCAATAAATGATATGCAATAAACTATTAATAAAATGTAGTTAAAAGACATACATGAAAATCAACAGACAGTATTTGTTCATGTTTTCAAAATCTTTGCTCTAACACATTGATAGATAATTTTATCTAATGAAATCACTGCTTGATCTTGGGACATTATTTTCATTCTTGATGCCATCAGTTCCCTTGTCTTCATAGTTTAAAAAAACTCCTGAAAGTTGGAAGAATATGGCAGAAATATGTATGATCACCTTTAGATTTTCCAAAAAAAATAATCAACAAATATTCTATGACATACATCCTTAAGACTTTTATCAAATTTTTCCAAAATATTGTTTCAAATTTAAAGCAATAGCAGATATAATTAAAATTTTCTTTAACCAATGAAAAGAAGCATTGTGACAAGGCAAATGTGCTCTCTGAGCCAATTTCCCTTTGCCATAATTGGTTAAAAAATTATTTTGAAAGTTAAGTGGTTTACCATGGAAACTGAAGGAAAAGTAATAACTTTACATTGATGCATGCATAAAATTTAAATTCAACTCTGATCTTTGTTTCATTGAAAAATATCATACACAAGCAATTGTAAGAAAAGAATTTCAAGTTATGACTCAAGTTTCTGTCTTCCACTGGTCTGCTGTAGGCTTACTAAGCTGTGTAAATAGAGCATGGGCATGCTTTTGTCTCATTAATCTGAATTTTTGAAGGCTTCTTGAAAAAGAGAAAAGAAAATGAGTACCATAAGACATATGTGACATTGTTATCATAATAGAATATTCCATAGTCCATCAGAGTTTTTCTATATTATTGTCATTTGATGTTATCAGTACCAAATAACACTAAACACTATCCTTGAAATAGTCTTTTGAGGAGAAAACTAAGTTTTGAAACAGTTCATGAGTAAAAACATATCTATAGATTTAATGGTATTCGGGCGTCCATGTAAATCTTCATCTGTTTTTTATTGTACCGAGTCTGTGTGATCCTCCAGCATATTTTGATGTTGTTATCTCTTCCTTACTCTACCAGTAAGTCATCCGTTTTGGCTGTTGAAAGAGAAAAATAAAAAGTATCAATCTTTTGGCAATACTTATTGTGGCATAGAGGTGACATGTATGCGATTTTATTTTTGTTTTTTCTGAGTTAGTAAGTCTAAATAACGAGATAATTAAGTCATTATTTCAACTTACTAACTCAAAGAATGAGATAACTAAGTCGTTATTTCAAGTAAGTAAGTCGAAATAACAAAATAGCGAGATAATTAAGTAGTTATTTCGACTCACTAACTCGAAATAACGAGATGGTTAATTCGATATAACAAGTTTGTTGACCAATCAGATGGTTCGTTGTATTCAGCAAATTCATGTGAAATGACGTACAGTGTGACGCAATGTTAACCACATTATACTTTAAATTAAAGATTGAATGGATCTGATTGGTCAACTTACTTGTAATAATGAGTTAACTATCTCATTATTGCGAGTTAGTAAGTCGAAACAACGACTTAATTATCTCATTATATCAAGTTGGTAAGTCGAAATAATGACTTAACTATCTCATTATTTCATGTTAGTAAGTCGAAATAAAAACTTAATCATCTCATTATTTTGAGTAAGTAAGTCGAAATAATGACTTAATTATCTCCTTATTTCAACTTAGTTAGTCAAAAAAATGATTGTATTATCTCGTTATTTTGAGTTAGTAAGTCGAAATAATGACTTAACTATCTCGTTATTTTCGAGTTAATAAATTGAAATAACGACTTAATTTTCTCGTTATTTCGACTTACCAAATCAGAAAAAAAAATTGCATACCTGTCACCTCTATGGCACCGTAAATTCTGGCTACACTTTAACTGACTGATTATTCTTAATTGGTAACATTTTGGAAATAATTCTATCCCTATGGTAGTCAATTGAAGCAGTTATCTGACAGGAAGAAAAAGAACTGATTGTTGATAAAAACCTATATTTCAACCTGTTTTGACTTATTTTGGTTTCATTCTCATGAAGATTTTCGAAAAAAGAAAGAAGAAAAGAAAAAGTCAATTACACATTTTGAGCAACCACAAATTCATCAACATTTATTGCTTTCAAAAGTTATCTTCTATGGTTATGAGGCTTATGTTTGTAAAGTTCAAAGGGGCATGAGAAAGACTATGTACTTACTTGTATTATAAAACAGAGTCAATGTTTATGCAGGTCTGCATCATCTTTTCTTTTAGAGCTTGTTTGAAATTGTCATATTTCCAACCATCATGAATTCTGTGAAATAAAGAAAAAACAACTAAGGGATCTATTACCATAAACCTTTGGGCCAAAATTCTCACTTGCAAGAACAATTCAATGTTTAGGAATTATATTATCACTTGAATCAAGTAAAAAAAAAATGCTGCTAACGAATAAGGTGACCTATATAATCAAATACTTTACAGGGTATTTCATTTTTTGAAAAGGAAATTCACACTGTCATTGATATTCAAACTATCGCCCCATAACACTATTGAATATTGTCAAGAAGGTACCTTGTACTCAATTTAAAAACTCCAACAATAACAAATAATCCATGTCAGCAACTGACGAGTTGACATCGTTGCTTTATTTATACGTGTACCTAATGCTTTCCTTACACACCGCGAAAATGACATAGACCGTCTACATAAACATTAGATTATGCCAAACTGCAGGGTGTAATCACCGAATCGATAGAAGGTGAACACTTATTTCACCGTGGAGTGTTGTGGGCAACACACACTTTCTAGCCTAGTACTGAAGGGAACATGTACTGTAATACTAAAAAATGAATGCTGTAGTTCTACTGAAAAGGGAGAAGTTTTTTTCAGATGGATGTTTGTTTAGAGGAAGCATCTTCGGCGAGGCGTAACGAGGGCTCTGTCACAACCCGTTTTGAAATAAAGTTGCAAAATGAAATAAAATTATTTCAAAACGCGTCGCGATGACATAAATTTATTTCAATTTGCTAACAACCCGTTTTGAAATAAAATCGCAAATTGAAATAAACTTACCAAAAATGTATTTTATTTAAAGATATTAAAACCAAATTGACACATGTGATATCTGAAGTCGGTTTAAGGTATTTTCGACAGTCTATGACCCATTCTGACCGTTGATGACCATGATAGACTTACATAAAAAATATGTGTAAAAGTTCAAATATCACCTTCTAGTCATGGTAATGCGACTCGTATGTGACTGATTGATGTCTAGGAGTGATTTTCATGAGACTGAGACAGATTTGAACCATATAATGAAGAAAGTTCAAATTGAAATAAAATTATTTCAAAACGCGTCGCGATGACATAAATTTATTTCAATTCGCTAACAACCCGTTTTGAAATAAAATCGCAAAATGAAATAAACTCTTCAAAAGTGTACAATATGTTAAAATATTGACCACAAACAGACACATGTGATGACTGAAACTAGTTTAAGGTAATTTCAACAGTCTTCGACCAATTCTTAACATAAATGGCCATAAAAAACTAACATAGAAGTTTTGTGTTAATCTTCAATTATAACTTTTTAGTCATGGCAATGCAACTTGTATGTGTCTGAATTATGTCCAAAATTAATTTGATGAAACAGAGTCAGATTTATAACATATTATGAACAAAGTCCAAATTGAAATAAAATTATTTCAAAACGGGTTGTGAGCAAATTGAAATAAATTTATGTCATCGCGACGCGTTTTGAAATAATTTTATTTCAATTTGAACTTTCTTTATTATATGGTTCAAATCTGTCTCGGTCTCATAAAAATCACTCCTAGACATCAATCAGTCACATACGAGTTGCATTGCCATGACTAGAAGGTAATATTTGAACTTTTACACACATTTTTTATGTAAGTCTATCATGGCCATCAACGGTCAGAATGGGTCATAGACTGTCGAAAATACCTTAAACCGACTTCAGTTATCACATGTGTCAATTTGGGTTTAATATCTTTTTATAAAATACATTTTTGGTAAGTTTATTTCAATTTGCGATTTTATTTCAAAACGAGTTGTTAGCAAATTGAATTAAAGTTATGTCATCGCGACGCGTTTTGAAATAATTTATTTCAATTTGAGCTTTCTTCATTATATGGTTCAAATCTGTCTCAGTCTCATGAAAATCACTCCTAGACATCAATCAGTCACATACGAGTCGCATTGTCATGTCTAGAAGGTGATATTTGAACTTTTACACACATTTTTTATGTAAGTCTATCATGGCCATCAACGGTCAGAATGGGTCATAGACTGTCGAAAATACCTTAAACCGACTTCAGTTATCACATGTGACAATTTGGTTTTAATATCTTTATATAAAATACATTTTTGGTAAGTTTATTTCAATTTGCGATTTTATTTCAAAACGGGTTGTTAGCAAATTGAAATAAATTTATGTCATCGCGACGCGTTTTGAAATAATTTTATTTCAATTTGAATTTTCTTCATTATATGGTTCAAATCTGTCTTAGTTTCAAGAAAATCAGTCCCAGACATCAATCAGTCACATACGAGTCGCATTGCCATCACTAGAAAGTGATATTTGAACTTTTACACACATTTTTATGTAAGTCTATCATGGCCATCAACGGTCAGAATGGGTCATAGACTGTCGAAAATACCTTAAACCGACTTCAGTTATCACATGTGTCAATTTGGTTTCAATATCTTTACATTAAATACATTTTTGGTAAGTTTATTTCAATTTGCGATTTTATTTCAAAACGGGTTGTGAGCAAATTGAAATAAATTTATGTCATCGCGTTTTGAAATAATTTTATTTCATTTTGCAACTTTATTTCAAAACGGGTTGTGACAGGGCTCGCCTTCTCGATTTTTCAATGACGAATTTTGGTGAAAATGGTCTATTTAGCTATACTGTTTTATAACGAAATGAAAGATTACAAAAAGTTCTCTTACCTACAACCGGCGATACGTTGTCCTTTCAAGGAGTTGAAAACTGTGTCCAATTTAAAGTTTGAAGCGGTGGCGCCGATCCTGTTGTTCGTGTTTTGTTTTTCGATAGAATGGTTTATGGTTCATTCATGATTGGCGGAAATAAACTCAATGAGCGGCAATGAATTTATGTAAAACCAGTCCATTCCATAAAGCCGGAAACACCCGAAGCAAACCCGAGTTTTCTCTTTACAAGGAATGGTTCACTATTGGTAGATATATTGGTAGATAAAGGTAGTGCTTGGAAATAAATTTAGATAGAACCAGTCCATTCCGTAAAGCCGGAAACACCCGAAGCAAACCCGAGTTTTCTCCTTTAGGTAAACCGGAAGCCACCTGTTTTTTTGCTAATGGTATAACCGGTGTTAACATAACTTGTTTCTCGTACGTATGTTACCGTTATCCGCTCTCCGAGCGCTTCGCGCTCTGAGAGAGCGGTATTATGTCGGAACAGAGTATGTATGTATGACTATGGTCACATGTATTATTGTTTGTCTAATATGTCAGGCAGGGGAATCATGTGACCAATGTTTATGATATTATGTCTGAACAGAGTATGTATGTATGACTATTGTCACATGTATTATTGTTTGTCTCATATGTCAAGTGGGGGAATCATGTGTCCAATGTTTACGATATTATGTCGGTACAGAGTATGTATGTAGGACTATTGTCACATGTATTATTGTTTGTCTAATATGTCAGGTTGGGGAATCATGTGACCAATGTTTACGATATTATGTCTGAACAGAGTATGTATATATGACTATTGTCACATGTATTATTGTTTGTCTCATATGTCAGACAGGGGAATCATGTGACCAATGTTTATGATATTATGTCAGAACAGAGTATGTATGTATTTCTATGGTCACATGTATTTTTGTTTGTCTCATATGTCAGACAGGGGAATCATGTGACCAATGTTTCTATTTTATGTTGGAACAGAGTATGTATGTATGGCTATTGTCACATGCATTATTGTTTGTCTAACATGTCAGGTTGGGGAATCATGTGACCAATGTTTCTATCTAATGTCGGAACAGAGTATGTATGTATGGCTATTGTCACATGTATTTTTGTTTGTCTCATATGTCAGGCAGGGGAATCATGTGACCAATGTTTACGATATTATGTCGGAACAGAGTATGTATGTATGACTATTGTCACATGTATTATTGTTTGTCTAATATGTCAGGTTGGGGAATCATGTGACCAATGTTTACGATATTATGTCTGAACAGAGTATGTATGTATGACTATTGTCACATGTATTATTGTTTGTCTCATATGTCAGGTAGGCGAATCATGCGTCCAATGTTTACGATATTATGTCGGAACAGAGTATATATGTATGACTATGGTCACATGTATTATTGTTTGTCTAATATGTCAGGCAGGGGAATCATGTGACCAATGTTTACGATATTATGTCGGTACAGAGTATGTATGTATGACTATTGTCACATGTATTATTGTTTGTCTCATATGTCAGGTTGGGGAATCATGTGACCAATGTTTACGATATTATGTCGGAACAGAGTATGTATGTATGACTATTGTCACATGTATTATTGTTTGTCTCATATGTCAGGTTGGGGAATCATGAGACCAATGTTTACGATATTATGTCAGAACAAAGTATGTATGTATTGCTATTGTCACATGGATTATTGTTTGTCTCATATGTCAGACAGGGGAATCATGTGACCAATGTTTATGATATTATGTCGGAATAGAGTATGTATGTATGACTATTGTCACATGTATTATTGTTTGTCTCATATGTCAGACAGGGGAATCATGTGTCCAATGTTTACAATATTATGTCAGAACAGAGTATGTATGTATGGCTATTGTCACATGTATTATTGTGTGTCTTATATGTCAGGCAGGAGAATCATGTGACCAATGTTTACAAAATTATGTCGGAACAAAGTATGTATGTATTGCTATTGTCACATGGATTATTGTTTGTCTCATATGTCAGGCCGGGGAATCATGTGACCTATTATGATATTACGTCAGAACAGAGTATGTATTTATGACTATGGTCACATGTATTATTGTTGTCTCATATGTCAGATAGGGGAATCATGTGATCAATGTTTACGATATTATGTCAGAACAGAGTATGTATTTATGACTATGGTCACATGTATTATTGTTGTCTCATATGTCAGGTAGGGGAATCATGTGATCAATGTTTACGATATTATGTCGAAATGGAGTATATATGTATGACTATTGTCACATGTATTATTGTTTGTCTCATATGTCAGGCAGGGGAATCATGTGACCTATTATGATATTATGTCAGAACAAAGTATGTATTTATGACTATGGTCACTTGTATTATTGTTGTCTCATATGTCAAGCAAGGGAATCGTGTGACCAATGTTTATGATATTATGTTGGAACAGAGTAAGTATGTATGACTATTGTCACATGTATTATTGTTTGTCTCATATGTCAGACAGGGGAATCATGTGTCCAATGTTTACAATATTATGTCGGAACAGAGTATGTATGTATGACTATGGTCACATGGATTATTGTTTGTCTCATATGTCAGGCAGGGGAATCATGTGTCCAATGTTTCTATATTATGTCAGAACAGAGTATGTATGTATGGCTATTGTCACATGTATTATTGTTTGTCTCATATGTCAGACAGGGGAATCATGTGACCTATTATGATATTATGTCAGAACAGAATATGTATGTATGACTATTGTCACATGTATTTTTGTTTGTCTCAAGTCAGGCAGGGGAATCATGTGACCAATGTTTATGATACTATGTCAGAACAGAGTTTGTATGTATGACTATTGTCACATGTATTATTGTTTGTCTTATATGTCAGGCAGGGGAATCATGTGACCAAAGTTTACGATATTATGTCGGAACAGAGTATGTATGTATGACTATTGGCACATGTATTATTGTTTGTCTCATATGTCAGGTAGGCGAATCATGTGACCAATGTTTACGATATTATGTCGGAACAAAGTATGTATATATATGACTATGGTCACATGTATTATTGTTTGTCTCATATGTCAGACAGGGGAATCATGTGATCAATGTTTACGATATTATGTCTGAACAGAGTATGTATGTTTGACTATTGGCACTTGGATTATTGTTTGTCTCAAGTCAGGCAGGGGAATCATGTGACCAATGTTTACGATATTATGTCGGAACACAGTATGTATGTATGGCTATTGTCACATGTATTATTGTTTGTCTTATATGTCAGTCACGGGAATCATGTGACCAATGTTTATGATATTATGTCAGAACAGAGTATGTATGTATGACTATGGACACATGTATTATTGTTTGTCTCATATGTCAGACAGGGGAATCATGTGACCAATGTTTACGATATTATGTCGGAACACAGTATGTATGTATGGCTATTGTCACATGTATTATTGTTTGTCTTATATGTCAGTCACGGGAATCATGTGACCAATGTTTATGATATTATGTCAGAACAGAGTATGTATGTATGACTATGGACACATGTATTATTGTTTGTCTCATATGTCAGACAGGGGAATCATGTAACCAATATTTACGATATTATGTCGGAACACAGTATGTATGTATGGCTATTGTCACATGTATTATTGTTTGTCTTATATGTCAGTCACGGGAATCATGTGACCAATGTTTATGATATTATGTCAGAACAGAGTATGTATGTATGACTATGGACACATGTATTATTGTTTGTCTCATATGTCAGACAGGGGAATCATGTAACCAATATTTACGATATTATGTCAGAACAGAGTATGTATGTATGACTATTGGCGCATGGATTATTGTTTGTCTCATATGTCAGGTTGGGGAATCATGTGACCAATGTTTACGATATTATGTCGGAACAGAGTATGTATGTAGGACTATGGTCACATGTATTATTGTTTGTCTCATATGTCAGGTTGGGGAATCATGTGACCAATGTTTACGATATTATGTCGGAACACAGTATGTATGTATGGCTATTGTCACATGTATTATTGTTTGTCTTATATGTCAGGTTGGGGAATCATGTGACCAATGTTTACGATATTATGTCGGAACAGAGTATGTATGTAGGACTATGGTCACATGTGTTATTGTTTGTCTCATATGTCAGGTTGGGGAATCATGTGACCAATGTTTACGATATTATGTCGGAACACAGTATGTATGTATGGCTATTGTCACATGTATTATTGTTTGTCAAATATGTCAGGCACGGGAATCATGTGACCAATGTTTATGATATTATGTCGGAACAAAGTATGTATGTATGACTATGGTCACATGTATTATTGTTTGTCTCATATGTCAGACAGGGGAATCATGTGTCCAATGTTTACGATATTATGTCGGAACAGAGTATGTATGTATGATTATTGTCACATGTATTATTGTTTGTCTCATATGTCAGACAGGGGAATCATGTGTCCAATGTTTACGATATTATGTCGGAACAGAGTATGTATGTATGATTATTGTCACATGTATAATTGTTTGTCTCATATGTCAGGTAGGCGTATCATGTGACCAATATTTATGATATTATGTCAGAACAGAGTATGTATGTATGACTATTGTCACATGTATTATTGTTTGTCTCATATGTCAGGTTGGGGAATCATGTGACCAATGTTTACGATATTATGTCTGAACAGAGTATGTATGTATGACTATTGTCACATGTATTATTGTTTGTCTCATATGTCAGGTTGGGGAATCATGTGACCAATGTTTACGATATTATGTTGGAACAGAGTATATACTGTATGTATGATTATTGTCACATGTATTATTGTTTGTCTTATATGTCAGGTAGGCGAATCATGTGATCAATGTTTACGATATTATGTCGGAACAGAGTATGTATGTAGGACTATGGTCACATGTATTATTGTTTGTCTCATATGTCAGGTTGGGGAATCATGTGACCAATGTTTACGATATTATGTCGGAACACAGTATGTATGTATGGCTATTGTCACATGTATTATTGTTTGTCTCATATGTCAGACAGGGGAATCATGTGTCCAATGTTTACGATATTATGTCAGAACAGAGTATGTATGTATGGCTATTGTCACATGTATTATTGTTTGTCTCATATGTCAGACAGGGGAATCATGTGTCCAATGTTTACGATATTATGTCAGAACAGAGTATGCATGTTGGCTATTGACACATGTATTATTGTTTGTCTCATATGTCAGGCAGGGTAATCATGTGACCAATGTTTATAATACTATGTCGGAACAAAGTATGTATGTATGACTATGGTCACATGTATTATTGTTTGTCTCATATGTCAGACAGGGGAATCATGTGTCCAATGTTTACGATATTATGTCAGAACAGAGTATGCATGTTGGCTATTGACACATGTATTATTGTTTGTCTCATATGTCAGACAGGGGAATCATGTGTCCAATGTTTACGATATTATGTCAGAACAGAGTATGTATGTATGGCTATTGACACATGTATTATTGTTTGTCTCATATGTCAGACAGGGGAATCATGTGTCGAATGTTTACGATATTATGTCGGAACACAGTATGTATGTATGGCTATTGTCACATGTATTATTGTTTGTCTCATATGTCAGGCAGGAGAATCATGTGATCAATGTTTACGATATTATGTCAGAACAAAGTATGTATGTATGGCTATTGACACATGTATTATTGTTTGTCTCATATGTCAGACAGGGGAATCATGTGTCCAATGTTTACGATATTATGTCAGAACAGAGTATGTATGTATGGCTATTGTCACATGTATTATTGTTTGTCTCATATGTCAGACAGGGGAATCATGTGTCCAATGTTTACAATATTATGTCGGAACAAAGTATGTATGTATTGCTATTGTCACATGTATTATTGTTTGTCTTATATGTCAGGCAGGAGAATCATGTGACCAATGTTTACAAAATTATGTCGGAACAAAGTATGTATGTATTGCTATTGTCACATGGATTATTGTTTGTCTCATATGTCAGGCAGGGGAATCATGTGACCTATTATGATATTATGTCAGAACAGAATATGTATTTATGACTATGGTCACATGTATTATTGTTGTCTCATATGTCAGGTAGGGGAATCATGTGATCAATGTTTACGATATTATGTCGAAATGGATTATGTATGTATGACTTTTGTCACATGTATTATCGTTTCTCTCATATGTCAGATAGGGGAATCATGTGACCAATGTTTACGATAGTATGTCGGAATGGAGTATGTATATATGGCTATTGTCACATGGATTATTGTTTGTCTCATATATCAGGCTAGGGAATCATGTGATCAATGTTTACGATATTATGTCGGAATGGAGTATGTATATATATGGCTATGGTCATATATTAACCCATTTTTATAATGGATGTTTGGTGAAAAACATAACTCCTGGATTTTCTCATTGATTCCATCACTAACCTTACTCCTTTCCCTTGAAAAACATTAACACTCTTGCAAGAATCAAGTCTGATAGCTCAACTTGTAAGAGCATCTCAGTATTTATGAGGGGGTTCTGGGTTGGAATCCCAGTCAGACTTTCTGGCTTGTTTAAACAACTGTTAAAAACTGAAAAAGATATACACTTGCTACAGTAGTGCTATCGTATGAATTCCCTATAGGTGTATATAATTTGTAACATATTGTAACATAGCCTAGCAGAGCCCAAATGGTATCGTAACATATCAAATAAGGGGCCTCCGTGGGTTAGTGGTTAGAGTACAGAACTTGAAATCATATGGCCCCTCTCCGCCTGGGTTCAAATCCTGAGAGGGATATGGATTTTCATGACAGGCAGTCTCCCGACTGACTTACGGAATGCCGATGGTTCTACCCGCCTAGACCAGCCCTTATGGGCAGTTGAGTATAGGGTCTTCCTCCATCATTAAGAGTCGGGCATCGCTACATAAATGAAATAATGTTGATGTGATGTAAAACCCATATAAAAAAACATATTATATGGCATCAAATTGTAACACACTAACTGCATGAACGTAGCATTACATATCAAATAATATGGTGAACATATAACGTTAAACGTGAGTAGTAGAATTGGATATCATAGACCGAAATATCATAAAATGCTGAGATATTTAAACAGACATTTTAATCCTTTCAACACTTTTATCACTACAGGGAGTTATAAACCGCATTTAAAATTGTCTAAATACTTCTCTTCTAAAATACAGGCTTTGATTGTGGCCAGACAGGGATATTTATATAAAGGGATAGTAAACTGTACAAAATGACAAAATTGTTTCCAACAAGGAATCCATTTTAAGGGCACAACATTTTTATTGTACACGTAAATGATGCAAACATGCATTGTAAATTGAATAACATATATCGCAGATCAGATATTGAAATCAGATGAAGAGCGTATCAAATTGCAATGCATCAAATCAGACAGGTAAGCCAGCCAGACTATCAAACATTGTAAATTGCATATTGCAGTTCAAAAATGGTTGGTATTTTGATCATGATAGCACTTCTGTATATTCTAATTATCTGTTGTGTTTCTCGATTTATATTAGTGATTAAAGGGAAATTTCAAATATGATGAGCAAATGTACTCAATTCCACAAACACAATGTTTTGACATTTGCATGGATTTCTTCACCCATTTACCCTTATAATGCTGGGTATATACCAAGAATATATTCTGATGTCGTCTGTTTCATAAATCTTTAATATCTACTTAATTTTGAAGAGGTAAGATACTCAGAGTAGCAAACAGATTAGATCAAAGGCCAGCCGCCAATTTACTTGGAGGCTGGTCTGGATCTAACCTGTTTGCCTAAGCATGAAGTCGGTTCCAGCACTGCAAAGGCTGATTCATGATATCTCACTTAACCCTTTCCCAAACAACAAATTTTCGACTATCCAAATTGAAAGAGTTTGCAGACGACATTTCAAAATGTGGTTAGATTGAACAATATTCTTCAGAAAGAGCAGAAAACCTTGTGGGAAAAGGAAAAAATTGCTCGTTCCGTTCAAATGTCGTTATTGTTAGGGAAAGGGTTAACAGCATCTGCTGCAGATTTCGTGAGGAAACCCAGGTGAGAAGAAGTAGATGATTCTCTCTTAAAGAGTAATTCATCATCTAGTCTCAAAACAGTTTCTCTAGGATTTAAAAAAAAATAATTAAGTACCTTTTTCTTGTTTGTTTTTATTGTCTATATTTATTACCAAAAAATAACGACATTTAACCACTTTGTTGCAGATGACTCTGGAAAACATTCTGGGAAAAGGAGAAATTAATCTAAACAAGCAATTACTCCTTTTCCCACAATGTTTTCTGCCCCTTCAGAAGGTTTTATTTTTCAATTTCATCACATTTTGAAATGACGTCTGCAAACTCTTTCAATATGGGACAGTCTTAAATTTGGCGTTTGGTAAATGGTTAAGCATGAATTTTATGTACAGAACAGTACAGACTATTATTCAGACTTGTACAAAGTCCATCATCTACACCATAGGTGTAGAAGCAGTTGCAACTTCAGATGAGGACCGCTCCCGAATAAATGTTCCTAAACGTTCTCATGACTAATCATGCATCTACAAATTGAATATCATTAATGAATCAAAAGAAAGCGTATGAAAATGTGTATCTTAATTAATACAAAATAACCAAAAGAAAAATGATAGGCCAGGTCTCGATCTCACGCGGAAATCAATTGTGTTGATCTAAACTAAAAGTGATAGAGACCAATTGCTGTCACAGCAACGGGTTGGTTTTCTAAATCCAACAAATAAATAAATCTATATTTGAATACAATATAGGGTCTGAATGCTTGGAGTACTTTTTGCCAAACTTCACTCAGGAATACTTCCCTTTGTTAGCAGGAATTGGGGGGGGGGGGCAAAGTATACTCTGGCCCCCCGGTCTGGACATGGGGGGCAGGCCTCCCCTGGCCTTCCGGCTCCTACGCCTATGTACACCTTTACAATTTGATGTCAACCTGACTGATAGTTACAATAAATAATTATGAAAAAAATAATATATATAATATTCATTTTGTTATCTTTGAAGGTAAACATAATATATTCTTTCATATATCAATTTCCAAAAGGGCATTGTTTGTTACAAGAGCTTCTTTGATCAACAAACATGGATAAATCAACTCATATCTCTGAAAGGTCTGTAAAAGAATATTGAATTTATAAAATGAAGGTCTTATGTAGTATTTTCTCTTAACCCTTTGAATGCTGGGTAATTTTCTTAGGGTAGATTTTTGTGTTGTATGCTTTTCAAAACCTTAAATATCTGCGTAATTTTAATGAGGAAAAATGCTCAGACTAGCAAACAGGTTAGATCACGCACCAGCCTCCAATTTACATGGCCGCCGGCCTCGAGTTTACCTGTTTGCATAAGCATGAAGTCTGTTCCAGCACTGTAAGGGTTAAACATTTACGCAGCCACACACAATGGTGGTACGTATAAATATCGCATATGTAAAAATATCGAAACTAAGTCTAAAATTTGATCAAACCATTTAACCCTTTCCCAAACAAAACGACATTTGACCACTTTGTTGCAGACAACTTAAGAAAACATTGTGGGAAAAGGAGTACCTTCTCGTGACATGCAATTTCTCCTTTCCCCACAAGGTTTTCTGCTTTGTCAGAAGATTAATTTCCAATTTCATCACATTTGAAATGTCGTCTGCAAACCCTTTCAATTTGGGATAGTCCAAAATTTGTTCTTTGGGAAAGGCTTAAACATTTACGAAAACATACATGATGGTATGTAAAAATATCCCAACTAAGTCTTAAATTTGATCAAACCCTTTAAATGGTTTGCAATAATTGCAGTATAAATGTTCCAACCATTTTCTGTATGGTTATGGTCAAGGTTGGAATGCTGCCAATAATCTAGCCTTATGTTACTTTAGAAATCTCTGTGGGCATTTTACCGGTAGGTGACAATTCATTTCAAAAAGTTAAAATCCCATTCTGTTAGATAGTCCTTTTTAAAAAAAAATATCCAAACAAACTTATACAACAAATACAAACAACAGTTTCAACATATTTTGACTGATTAGAATCATTTCATTATTTTTGTTGCATTGCTTAAACCTTTACCATTTACGCCAAATTTTCGACGGTCCCAAATTAAAAGAGTTTCAGATGACATTTCAAAATGTGATGATATTAAAAAAAGTAATCGTCTGATAAGGCATAAAACATTCGTGGAAAAAGGAGAAATTGCTTGTTGAGAGCAATTTCTCTTTTACTCACAATGTTTTCCAGAATCGTTCGCAAGAAACTGCTCAAATGTCGTTCTTGTTTGGTAATGGGTTAAATCATTAGGAAGTATAACTCTGTCATTATTAGATTTGAAACCAAACATAAGGTTATGTCCCTTTAACCACAAACTTGCTCTATGAAAAGTATGAGATCTTGCGAAAGTTTCAAAATTAAAAGACAAGAGAAAGTTGATGCAAGCATCAAAGTCGCCCGCAAAAACCTTGACTTTACATAACATAAATAAATGAGAATAATTGTTATAAATACTGCATGGAAAACTTTTGTCATGTTGGCTTTGTTCAATTGAGGTCACAAATTAATGAAAACAACAAGAAATACTTTTCAAGTGATTTTAATGAACATAACTAAAAAACATGTTTAAAGTACCCCAAAAAAGTAAATATGCACAAGAAACTTTTAAACATAAATGCATTTTCAAAACATGTCAGTGTGAAAGACTTCATAAGAAATTTGTGGTTTATTCATACCTTTAGTAGCATTTTTTTTTTTTTTAAATATTTCTTTTATCATTTTTACTTGCATTTAATGCATTAAACTCCCATAATGACTCCCCATGAATTACTCTTTGCATAAGCAAAAATCCTTCACTTCACCAAGTTTTGAAAAGGCTTAACATAGTTTTATAAAAATAATTATAAATTGAGATATTTTTTATCAATGTGTTATTGTCTGTGAAGAAATATGTTCTAAATTACAATAAGACAATCTTAAACAAAAATGTTGAATGTTTATTCAATCTTAGTTTCAATGCAATACTGCAAGTGCTGTACTTAAGAAACTAATTTGGTATTATTTTCAACAATTTTTCTCTTTTTACAACACAAAATAGCATGCTTCATAATCAATTATTATTGCATGTTTTTGTATTTAATATGAAGAAATGTCATAATTTAATATAAAATAATGAAATAAAGCTGCAGCAGATGACTTCTGTAACAAAGATAATCTAAAAGGCTCTAGGCTTAACTTAAAAATTGCTGTTGATAATTAGATGTAAATGAAATGATACTGATCTAATTATCTGCTGTGTGTTTACCAAGCAGAAAAAAACATACATATGAAGAACAACCAAGTTACAATTTAAGATTTTTTTAAAACTATTCTATAAAACAACCAAACAACATTGTGTGGTGTTGTATCACAAAACAATACCAAAGCTTAAAAAACAAAACATACATAGAATTGAAAACTTAGACAAAAGTATTAAAAAAATAAACATTTACCTGAAAAGTTTTATTAAACAAAAATAACACAAGACACATATTTAGTTAAACCTGCAAGAAGCCTAAATTAACCAAGTCAAAACAATTCTAATATGATGTTCATTTATTTTCACTAGTAAGAACAGGCAAAATTTGATTAAATTCTGACAAATTGTAGCAAGTGAATTGTAAACATCAATCATGAATCTTTCTACGTAAAGATGCACAAGTAAACCAAATATAACATTAAATTATAAAATGAAACCCCTCTACATATATAAAATTATCTACAATGAAAATAAAAAAAATGAAAAAAAACAAAAAACATGGATTTCAACTCCAATGCTTCCAAATCATTAAACATATCAATATTGTTAAGAAATCGGTTGTCATCTTTTTCTTTTCAGTAATTGAACATCATTTCATTGGATTCATCTATTTAAGTCAAATGTCTTGCTTAAAACAATCATAGATAACAGCAGTGTTAGTTAAGAACAAACCCAAGTCTTTTGGATCTCACTGAACATTTAAACTATTGAGTCACAAATGAAACATATAGCACATGCAATCTTTTGTTTTGTTTAAGGAACAAATAAAAAATGTATGATTTACAGTTATGCAAATGTCTGATCATACATACAATTAAAAGAATAAAAATCAATCTAAAACACATAATTTGGCATAAAAAATTGCCACAGTAATTGCTCCACTTCTTTAATCAAGTCTTTCACTGACTATCTTGAAAAGCAATCTAAGTGAGCAATGGCAAATAGACAAAAGAATGATTCCTTGAACCGAAAACAAAAATCAAGAAATAGATGTAGGACATGACATGTGTAAAACACAAAATAAAGTCAACATACATACAAATAAAAGAATAAAACTAAAAATCGATCTAAAACACAAGTAAAGCACAAATTCACGTCTGATAAACATTTCAAAACAGACAATACAAAATCAAAATTTGCAAATTGTGAATAATCCAACATATTTTTCTAATTGGCATTCAAACAAACAACAATTGCAAACAAGAAAATTGTTAAGGACAAAAATCTACAACTACCAAACGCTCTTCAATTTTTTATCACTATTCTATACATGCATACAAAAATATCTTGCCAATTCTTTCATTATATTAAAAAGCTTTTTCAAATAATAAACAACAAAAATGCAAATCTCAATAAAATAAAAGATATTGACTAGGCCTTGAAATACAAAGGTAAATAAAGCACATAATTAAAACAATATTTCACCTGTGTGATTTTCAAACAATTAAAATGTTTAAATGATTCATATCTAATATATTTGTTTATAAAAAAAACGCTCAAATTGGCTTTCAAAGGTTAATTTTGCAGTTAAATCTAATCCTAAAAATAAATAAATATGTTGAGAGTTTTGCATCAAAACCCCCCCAAGTATTTATTTTTCTTTTTTATGTGAATTGAATACTCAATACATTTCCAAAATATAGTATTGAACTGTTCACAGGTTGAATTATTCAAAAAACAAAATGAAAAACACCCAGTGAATTTTTACTCTTAAGGTTTTAATTTTTTACGAAGCGACTCAAACTTTCAAATTTCTCACTTTTTACAAAGCAATTCAAACTTTTATATTAGATAAGCAATTTCTTGAAATTTTACCTTTAAATTTCTTAGGCAGTTGACTAACCAAATGGTCAATTAGTTCATCATCAGACAAATCATTAACAATGCCAAAAAGACAATTTAAATCCTTAGAAAAAAGTGTCATGCTCTTCTGTTCATTGTCTGGTAAGGTGATGTTCACAACTGCTCTGTAGGTCCAGCAGCTGGCAGAACCCCTACATGTCGGGCATACACCTTCTACCATTTTCTTTTGTCTGCATGCTAAAAGATATAAATCAAACAGAAATAAGACCTAGCAATGAAGTTTCTAAATACAGATATTATAGGATGCATGTATTCCATTATATTGTTTTAGAAAAACAAATAAGACTAGAAACCATTAAACAAAACATTTCAAAACAATGCACCAATCTGCAAAAGATCTTTATTATTGTAAAAAGACAATGACTATATAATTTAAACAGAAATTTCTTTGATCTTTGGAATGCTGAATAGTTTCAAAAATTAAAAAAAATTGTGTCATCTGCTTTCCTAAACATTTAATATCTCATTCAGTTTGATAAAAAAAAAATCAGAGAAACATACAGAGGAGAGGCCAGCCACCAAATGATTTGTGTAAAATTCCCTGAATCTGTTTGCATATACACAAAAGTTAACTCAAATACTGTAGAGGTTGTAAAATAAAAACCTGCTTTATCATTATATTTAGTGCAAATGTGCTGTTCTTCATATGTTAAGAGTAGAAGTGAATAAAGGGACCACCAAATAGAGAGGCTTGTAGAAATATTGCAATTGTTTGGTAAACTTAATAATCCTAATAAGAAGAAATAAAATATTTCTAATGTAAGTCAATAATCAAAATGTATCTTTCTCTGCATGAGAATTGTCTGAATGCATACAAATATACAGAAAAATATCAAAGAACAAATGATCTCATCACCTCAATATTTCAATGACATTTTCTTTAGTAGGAAAATTATTGCAATACTTCAATGTTTAAAAGTTCCCCATCATTGTAAAAAGTAAATTTGGGGTAAGTTGTTCCCTTTAATTAACAATAGGATTTAACACACCATTTCAAAGTATAATAATCATACATACACATCTGAGAACAACACCTATATGTGTAAGATTCATAGATACAATCCACCTCAAGATCCATCTCTATCCCTTCTGTTGCCCACACATTAAAATCTGGATCTTCTTTAAACGTGTCCAGATCTCCTCTAGTGACTTCAATGTCACTCAATTCTGTGGATTGGATGAACTGAAATGTATTAAAAATACATGTCAAATTAATTGGTCCTTTTATTTGTTATGATATTTTGCTTGAAAAGATTAATGAACATGAATCATTCATATCACACAATAATGTTTGAGATACTGCCAAGTTAAAACATTAACATTTAAAATTCTAAATATTTTCCATTAAAAACATTAAATCACTTTAGTATCTATTGTAAAAATAAATTTTCATAAAAAACTTCATGTCAAGATTATGATGTTTCGAATATCTAAGTCCTTGGATTTAAACAATAAATGAACAACAAACAAATATTTAAAAAAACAAGTTCAAAAACCCATCATAATGTTGCGGTTATCAACCAAGGTACCAAACCAAATGTTTTATTTTCTTTAAAGCATTTATGAACTTTTTTTTTACTCGAACTTTTTACAAACAGATATTAAATGTATTATAAATATACAATGTCAGACTTAAAATGAACTATTTCAAGATTCTTTAAAAAAGTGTAATTTTACATCTACTTTATAATTTTAACATTTTATCACAATAACTTTTCATTGCATTCAAATGATGTTTAAGGATGCTTTATATATAGGAAACCTACAATAAAACCAGTTATTACATTAGAAAAAAATATGAATTAACAAAACCAAAACCAACCTGACAAGAGGACTCTCTTGTTGTGGTTAGTTGTTCCCTGTTATTAAAAGTCTTTTTATAGACTGACGACACCTCAACCGAAGACCCCTCTTCATAGGTTGATGTTGCTAACTTGTCAAAGAGGGCAACTTTTACAGTAGCCGTGTCATCCTTAATTGCGATGCATCTTACAGGAAGAGTCCCTTCCATTCTAAAGGAAAGTGGTGAAACCTGAAAATACACAAACACAACAAGTTCTGAATTTCAAAGCATACCAAAGTTAATTCTTTAATCAGTTATGTTATAATTTTCCTATTGTTACTCTAATCATATTCATTTTTTTTTTAATCATAAACCAAATTTAACAGCAGCAGAGAAAAGTTATCAAACATACCGTTTGTATTTTCCTAGAAAGGAAAAATAAACCACTATTTACCATGATAAAATGTAGATATATTGGCAATTTTCAATAAAAGCACAAGATTTGCATTTTGATATACCAATTCCTCTCAAATTGTTGTTTCCACAATACTATTACAAAGCATTAAAAAAGATTACAGATTAAGAATTGGTATAATTAATTTAAAAAACACTATCCATTAATAACAAATCCTTCATTTACATAAAATAAAATAAATCTAATCAAATATACTAATTTCCTGTGATAATGATATCATAAAGTTATCTTCTTAATAAAAAATAAAACTTGATGCAATATATTTGATCTTAATTTTTGTTGTAGAGATATATGTCAAGTATATGATGTGCAGGCTCATGAACAATTAAAAAGAAAGTGTTCTTAGTTTTACCCTAAAGTGCTGGAACTGACTTAATGCTTATTCAAACATGTGAGATCAAGGCCAATTTCCAAGTTGACCTGCCATCTGATCTGTATGCTACATGGTGAGTATTATTGCCCAACAAATTGGAAAGGTATTTAAAGTTTTGGAAAATTTACCCAGCTTTCTCAAAAGTTAACCATTTCCCTCATATACAGATATCAATTTCAAATTTTTTCCAAAGCAAACACTACAGTTGGCAATTATCAAACATTGGTGATAGTTAGATTAAAAGAATATACAATGTAATAAAAAGACCATTGCCATAAGCAGGTTATCTTTTTTAAAAATGTAAGGGTAAATAATTTAAAATGTTGCACATACTTGAATGATTTTCCCTGCAATAGCAGACTTTTCTGGAGTCTTAATGGCATCCCCCAGTTTCCTTTTGCAGCCAGCTGCAGGTTGCTCCTCAGGAAGGACCACATCTCCAAAAGTCCCAGTTGTAATACTCGGAGCAAAGGCCACCTTCGAAGAGGCCACCACCCAACAGGATTCTCCTTTCTTCACCATGTCGATGAATTTCAATGTCCTGCCAGGTGTAATCATAGTGAATTTGCCTGTTTGATAGCACCTGATGTGGAGAACTTCATCCATGTTGGCTGCCACAATGTTGAAATACCTCATGTCATACTTTGGCCCCTTGTATGTTTGAATGGACTTGGACACTTTCAAAACCTTCATGGTTACGGTTCTTTTATCATCAGCCTTAATGAATGTCAAGATAAGAGGGATTTAAAACATGTCCATCAAAGGGTTTCTATGACAAAATGTCAAATATGAGTAATATTTACTTAATTTCTAAAAAAGAAGTAATGTATTGATAGAGATATATAAACTTCAAATGTCTCTTTCTATTTAAAGTCATGGAAACTAATTTATGAATGCTGTGAGACCCCATTGTGTTTATCAACAATATTTTTGTTTACATGATTAAAATAACAAATTCTGATTGGCCAATTCAAAAATGTGTGCATTATGAGACCAGACAAGAAGTGAAAAATCAGGTAATCTGATTAATAAAACTAGCTAATCTGAGTGAAATCTCATTGGTGTTCATGTTTGAATTGTGCTTTCTTTTGATGATAATTATTTGAACTTAACCAAAAGTTAACAAAATAATATAGTTTTATATAGCATAAGTCTAGTTTAATGAGTATTTCACAATTTCTTTATGATAGAACTTTCACCAATATAATGACTCTGAAGCTTCTTGCCAAAGGAATCTCAAAACACACCCGAGGTATCTGTATTTATGTGATGGTTAATATCAAAATAATAAGTAGAAAGGTAATATTTCACAATGTTTTATGATATTTCTGAGGAACATTTATGACACCATATTTAACAGACTTCACATAAAATATTTGCAAGAGAGGATAATTATTCAGTTTCCTAGATTCAATTAAAGCAGTACATGTATACTGAATACAATTGATTTTGATATGCAAAAACCAAAGTTATTTTTAAGAGAACAAGTATAACAATTGTACTGCTGTCAGTTAAGGATTGATTTCACAAACCATATTAAAGTTGATACGATAAAGAAAAAAAGCCAAGACCTTGGTAAAAACCTGACAATGCCAAACCTATGGGCCTGTATCAAAGCATGAGCAACGACGTGTAAACACTGCCAGATTTCAAGTAAATTAGCCCATAGCACAATTTCTCACAAGCATTAACCTTAAACATTTTTACAGAAATGCACAAAAACCAACTTGATTCTTAAGAGGACAAGTTTGACAATGGTACTGCTGTCTATTAAGGATTGACTTGAAAACCATATTAATGTTGATACAATAAATAAAAAATGGCAAGAGCTTGATAAAACCCGACCATGCCAGACCTACGGGTCCGTATCGAAGCATGAGCAACGACGTGTGAACACTGTCGGGTTTCAACTAAGTTAGCCCATAACACAATTTCTCACAAGCATTAACCTTAAACGTTTTAACAAAAATTCACAAAACCAATTTGATTCTTAAGAGGACAAGTTTGACAATGGTACTGCTGTCATTAAGGATTGACTTGAAAACCATATTAATGTTGATACAATAAATAAAAAATGGCAAGAGCTTGATAAAACCCGACCATGCCAGACCTATGGGTCCGTATCGAAGCATGAGCAACGACGTGTGAACACTGCCGGGTTTCAACTAAATTAGCCCATTACACAATTTATCATAAGCATTAACCTTAAACATATTAACAAAATGTCAAAAAAATGAGTCAAGTAAACGCTGCAGCTGCAGCGATGTTTGAACGCCATTGGGTTTGCAAAATGACATTGATATCCAAAACAAAATGACAAAACAAATGTACTTCTTGCATTACAAAAGGTTCATCCTGTTTTTATTTAGATTTAAACAATTATTCTGGTGATATGGAAGTTTTAAATTATATCTTTGTGTGACCATGAATTAAAAAATCATCATTGTCTCAAATTGTGCAATCTGTCATATTCTTCAATAACCCCATTTGGAGGCAGAACAATAGAAGGATCAAACCTTATCAAATAAAGTCCAGATAGAGATCTTACTCGACTCAAAGCCACATATGCCATTCCACGCTGAAAAACAGTAGTACCTATATCTACTACAATTTTGTCTAATGACAATCCTTGTACTTTATGAATGCTACAGGCCCATGCTAATGATAGTGGAAATTGAGAACGCACAATGTGTCTTCCACTATTAATAGATGTATGTTGCACTCTCTCTATAGCAATACACCTATCTAAATTTGCAACCTGTAGAATCTGTCCTATAGAAGGATCATCAAATAAAACATTCACAGATTCAATAGCACCACAGTCCAAGAAAGAAAATGACCTCACAGTCCCTAATGCACCATTAACAAGCCAAAAACCAGTGTTAATATTGCGAATGAGCATGACACGAGAACCTACAGATAATAATAGACATGAATCTAAATTACCAGCATGTCTATTATCTTTCGGAACAAGATGTTCAGGAACATCTGCACCAGGTTCCCAGTCACTGCTAGCCATAAAATGACTAGCGAAGGATTTCTGACCTGGTGGCATTGCTGATTGCATTTTTGAATTGTGTTCATTTACATCCTTCAATAAAGGAAAGATATGCAAATAAGACTGCACTTCATCTGTTACATCAAGTAATCGACTTAACAGAATTTTAATATCTTCAGCATTTAAACAACCAACTCTTGCACGATTTAACAATGATGCAAATTGCTTGTCACCATGCTGTCTCATATTTTGACGCAAGAACATAGGGTAAAATAAATTCCACAACAGGGAATTTTTAAATGCAAATTGTCCACAGACAGGCCTTAGTTGAAAAAAATCTCCAATTACAATAACATTCATGTTTCCAAATGCAAATGCATTATTGCGTATATCAGACAAACGCCTACTTATATAAATAAGCATTTTGTCACTTACCATACTAATTTCATCAATAATAATTGTATGGACCAACGCAAACTTTCGTTGTAATTTAGATAACATTTGAGCAGAAAGTTCCTCATATTCCAGATGTTCTGACACTGGAATTTTGAGTAATGAATGAATAGTGGTACCATGAATATTTTTTGCAGCAGTTCCAGTTGGAGCACAAATTACAACAGGCGAAGCACCAAGCTGAGAACTAGTAAACAATTGAATGTATGCTATCAACATCTCAGTCAAAAAACTTTTGCCAACTCCAGCCCCTCCAGTTATGAAAAAATGCATTCGGGACTCAGTACCACTATTTGAAGAAAAATGTGTTTCCACATGTTTAAGGACTTTGAGTTGACATTTTGACATTTTTGTCACCTTTGAATTGTACTCATCAACAGACATGATACAACATTCCAAACTATGCATATCAAAAAAGTCTACATCTGGAAAACAACTTGTTGCACGATTTGTTTCATCAGTGAATGGCAATGGAAAAGAAGGTAAATCTTCATGTTCTCTATTGTTTTCTTCTTCTATAAATTCTTCAGATTCTTCAAGTTCACGTTCACACAGCCTTATTCTGCGCATAGCATTTTCAATTTCAACAGTCAATGAAAAAAACACATGTTCAATATGCTTATCAAAACGATGACACTGCTCGTGAAAAGCTTGTTCCATACTTTCAAAACCTTGGAAAAGTGCATTTTCACATCTGTGAGGTACAAGTAACAGCAACATGCTATAATAATAATCACTGCTTCCATATGGAAACTTAGGGTAGCGTACCACACGGAACCGCTTGATCTTTCTAAACCAGACATTATAGGTTGGGCAATAGTACTTTCCAGAGCCCCCAGTAACTTTTGGTATTTTTGTAAACCATGAAGCAAATCTAAACAAACTGTATGCTTCTAAAGAATTTGGACGATCATGATAATAATCCATTACATTTGAAAAAAAAATGTCTGTACTTTCATCAGGCAGTAACTCAATTTCAAGTCTAGGTTTTAGAAGTTTAAACCTTTTATTCAAAGGTCTGGTATTCAAATAAACAACAGTTCTTGTTGAATGCATTAAGTTCAAATTACCCATTCTGTATGCCGCTTCTTGGGCACTCATCCGTCTATGTTTTAAAACACAAAGACCAATTTTTAACAGACGTACATGTTTAGGAATGTTTTGGTCTGTAGCAAATACTGTACTTATCAGGTTACCCAGAGCATTTTTCAAATCATCTGGCTCTGATTTGCATAAATAATTACAAACATAATAAGCTGCACCTTCAGCATTTTGAATTACTTGTATATCCATATTCGCTCTCCAATGTCTTAAAATAGTTGGGTTGTAATCATTAACAAATCTACTATTAGTCTCACGCTTTGTTACATAAAATCTCCCTTTATTTTTAGCATTTAAATTTATGTTGCTAATTAAATGTGTTGATGGAGACACTCGTTTTGGAAAACCAAATCTACAACTTGATCTCTTAGTGCAATATGTTGAGTGTCTATGTACTTGTACATGTTTAACTAAAGCATGTAACTCAGGGTCTTCAGTTTCATTTGGAATTTCAGAAGCAATGCATCTGTCAATGTATTGCACAATTGATGGAGCTGTATCTTCATTTATGTCAAATGGTACATTTTCAACCCATATAAACATGTGAACATGAGGGCTTCCGCGATTTTGAAATTCAATACGAGCAAAATAATCCTTCACTTGTCCAAGTGGTTGCTCTTTCCCCAAAATAACATGTTTAACAAGAGCTTTGAATCTGCGTTCAAAATGAGTAGCAGTCAATAATGGATCATTCTTCATAGAAGAAAAGAAAGATTTACCAAATGCATCCTGAAATGAAATATTTTCTAAACTCATTCCCAATTCAGGCCAATGCAAATCATCAGCCGACAATGTGATGAACAATGTTGGAGGTCCAAGACATCTAAAAGTTGCTAGTAAATTGTAAAGCATGTTCCTAAAATAAGCAACAGTGCCTTTAATGTTTTTCATAAACATGTAAGAATTCTCCAACAAATCACAATGCTGATTTAAATGTTTAACATGGCCTGCATTTACATTAGTATTACAGCCATCAGTACTCTTTCTTATTTGCATACTAATTCCTATCTCTCTTTTCAATGCAAACACATCATATGACACAGCAGAATGTAAAAGATATGTTATATCTTTACGAAACAAACCAGATCTATCATATAGCCTTGATTTAAAATACAAACTTGGTTTGATTTTCACTGGACGTGGAAAATTAAAGCCATATTTTCCTGTTGAAAAAAGCCATGGAAAAGCCTTTTCTTCACCAAAAGAAACATTCAAAATGTTCACAGGCGCATTCGTATTCTCTGGAATGTTAATACGTGTACTAGAAGTACTTTCCCCAGGGACAACATTTGAACTGTAAGAGTTTACTGGTATGAGAACACTTTCTTCATAAACATTGTTTACTGTAGTATTACTAGCAACTGAATGGTTACTAACAGATGGCAACAATGAACTAGTATCAATTGTTGTTTCGCTGTAAAGTTGGTTATGCTGCACCAACCAATTCAAAGCTTGTTTTATTTTCCACAAAGAAACTTGGCGTGCACAAACTTCATGTGGTACATGTGTTTCTCTTTCAAAACGTACTATAACATGAGAACAATTGGAAGATGGAGCAGGAAGATGTGATACCATGTCTATCACATTTGAAGGTAAATTCAAAACCAAGCCTTTTTCAGCATATTGACCACCAGGCAACATTACAATTGTCATAAAAATATTGACTAAAGCAATCATTTTTCTTTCTAAGCCAGACAATGCTTGTAACTGAAGAGGAGGTTCAGGTACATTTAGAAAATTACCCACTTGAGATACTTGGCAATTCATTTTTGCGCAAATAATTATTGCAAAGACAACACAATACAGCCCCAGCATATACATTTATACTTTCAGAAACATCTGTTGATTGGCTGAATCTATAAGTTTGATTTTTAAACAAGAATCTGTTGCAACAATTACAGCTTAATGATGGTTTTAACCTAATGGCCTGCTCATAATTTGATACATGATTTGGTAGTATATTGTAGTCCATAAATGTAAGGTTAATTGAAGTTTCGACATCACACACGAATCCAACATCAATCATTAATGATAGTGACTGTGTGGAGTTAAGTTCAATACATTCGTTTTCAAAAACTACATTTTCATCAGGCACCTAATTAATGTTTTTACAAGTTTTAGATTTATGTTTTTTTTTTTGCTTGGACTTAAGTTTCCTCTCTGTAATGCTATATGAATGATCTGATACAGTTTTCGAAGGATTTTGTTGTTCAGATAAATGTATTTCCATATTTGGTTGTTCCATAAACATTGGTGCAGATTGAAAATTTCCATCAAATGAATCAATTTCCATATTTGAGGGCATATTTCCATTGGATGAATTCATTTCCAGAGTTGTCTGTTCCATAAAAATTGGTGTTAATTCATATGAGCGTCCAGCGTAATTGTCAAAGACAAACAATACAATATCATCTAAACAATCAAATTGCAAAAGAACAGCAGCACCATTCTCATTATAAATACCATTGCTATCTCTCTCGTGTGAATCAAAAAGTAAAAATAAAGATCTTTCACTGTCAAGATGAAGACCAACTGTTGAAGAATCTAATGTAAGTAGTAAAGAGTGAGAAACTCTGCTTGCTGCAGTTATTGCTACATAAAAATAAGTTTGACCCACATTTTCAGTCAATGCAGCATTTATTTGACCATAATACATGTCTGCCAAATAAGAAACCCTAAATTCTTCATTCTGCAAAAGCAGTGTATTAGGCAGATCACGATGACCAAGATAACCTACACGGTTTATTGACTCGGTAATAGTGGCATACAAACGAGAACCATCAATAACTATTTCATCTATGGACGATGCAGACATGTTTTGTACATCATTGTTTACAGACAAATACAACAATGCCATCAATGCTATAGCGGTACATTGCAAACCATTAAATGGACGAAACATTTCACAGCCTTGATGGACATTCCCCAAAATCCCTCTTACCATCTTGAATGACGAGAACTCTGATGTCCGGTAATGCCCAAAGATGACAAGATAAGTCCGACGATGTTCCTTTCTGGAGTCTCACTCAGTCGTAGACAAAAGTTCCTTTCGTTTTTCACAAAACCACGTAAATAAGGCAAAGTCCCGTGATTTTTCACAAAAGCACGTCGATAATTAGTTCTATAAACACGAATTCTAGAACAAACGGAGATACAAACTGATAAAAATCGGGAAAACAATAACAAATATGCTTGGCGCGCGTTTATTTTTTGCAAGATGGATGCGGAATGACGCTTCAAGATATCGTTTCATTGGTTTAAACATATCATGTGACAAAAGCGCGCGTTTTTAGCAATCAATTCATTGGTTAAAACGTATCATGTGACAATAACAAGCCAACATGCAGACACATTTCATTGGTCAAATTTTTAAGACTGTCAATTGTGACTGCTACTTCGTTAAATTGGGTTATCTAGGAGGTCTTTTTAGAATACTTACCACAGACAGTCTAACAGACCTCGTCAGACGAATTTTCACATTGGACTGGTACTCAGAACCATTATTTTGATACAGATGGTTAGGTTTAGAACTAGAGATACAGGCTGTAAAATGGACCTGTTATTGCTTTTATTTTAAACTATTTCTCTAAATTAAACCTTTTAAGAACACAAAATCGGACTTTGAACATTTTCCTGAAACAAGAAAAACTAATACGGGAATACTTATGATAATGAAAAAACCTCGTTTACAAAACATTTTCAAAATGAAAGCAAACTAAATAAATTTAGCCTCCCATTCCCCATACGCTCTTACCAAAAGCTTCTACAAATATGATCGCCGCCTTCTGGCGGACGATCAATGATGTCAATAAATATGACCAGAACACTCTACTCATTATATAGTAATTTCAATCAATCAATCATTTTACCTGCTAGGATGTCTCACTGTTTCAACACAGGTAGAGGAATCATTTGATACTTTAACCCATTACCAAACGCCAAATTTTTAACTGTCCCAAATCGAAAGTTTGCAGACAACATTTAAAAATGTGATGAAATTGGACAGTGGTCTTCTGAAATAGTAGAAAACATTGTGGGAAAATAAGAAATTGCTTGTTAAGAGCAATTTCAGAGCAATTTCTCCTTTCCCCCTAATGTTTTCCAGAGTCATCTGGAACAATGTGGTCAAATGTCAAGATTGTTTGGTAATGGGTTAACCATTATAGTGCTGCAACCAACTTCATGCTTATGCAAACAGGTTAGATCCAGGCCAGCCGCGAAATAAAATGGCCTCTGATCTAATCTGTTTGCTACTCTGAGTATCTAACCTCAACAGAATAAGGCATTTATTTAAGGTTTTGGAAAGCAGATACAACAAAAATCTATTTTCAGAAAATGACCCAGCATTCTAAGGGTTAAATGTTTTACCCTTTCTTTGTATACCTTTGATTAGAAACTGATAAGATGTTGCAAGTCTCTTTATACCATGAGTGAAATCACGCATACCTTTTTCTACCACAAGGATCGACAAGAATTTGCAGAGATGCATAGATGTTTGTTAATATGTTTTACATCGCATCAACACTATTTAGTTATGTAGCGATGCCCAACTCTTTATGATGGAGGAACCTATATTCAACTGCCCATAAGGGCTGAACTGCCCATAAGGGCTGGTCAAGCCGGCCAGAACCATCAACATTTCAAGGTCAGTCGGAGGATTAACTTTTATGGAAATCCAAATACAGTCACTGGGATTTGAACTGCGGATAAGTTAAAAAGTAAAATAGATAAAGGTTATTTTATTATAGTGTCGCCCCTACTGAAAGGGTCAGCCAGTTTCGACCATATTCCTTAAGGTAGAATACCCTTAATCCACCATTTTTGAAACTCCTTTTTTTATTGGAATAATTCCGACGTTCTCCGTATACATCGGTCGGTGCTGGAACTATTTACTTAACACCCAATAGTTCCAGCCACGAACAGTGTATACTTTAAGTTCACAACGGACAAGGAGATATTGCTCTTAACGAGCAATTTCTCGTTTTCCCACAGAATTCTGCCCTTACAGAAGATAATTTTTCAATTTCATCTCATTTTGAAGTGTCGTCAAGGGTTAATCAAAATGTTCTACGTTCAAATGGGGGCAATAACTATGCTCAAATACAATCTACAGTAATTATTATTGTTTGTTTGTATATGTTTATATGGTGTTTAACACTGTGTCAACAATTTTCAGTTATGTAACGGCTTTCCTGGATCCACCAGTACTTGGCTAGGGCTCTGAAGTGACTTGCCAAAGGATATTCCCAAGAAGCTGACCCTACATGTACATGTTCACATTATAAACAAAGGCCTATCACTCTAAAACATTACGTAAGCTACAGAGGTGTGAGTGGAGCTCGAACTTGGACCCCTAATTTTTAAGTCTGTCACCTTAACCACTGGACCGCACAGGACCCACAGTTATTATGTAACTAACATGTTCATAGACTTCTGTGTGCAGGAAGTTCAAAGTTTCTTTTTTACATGAGACCAAAACATCAAACGTCAACAAAGACACTGTCAACTTGACATCAACGTAAACTGGTTGCATTCTGTCTACTGGCCCACCATGGCCCACAAGACAGACGATTTTGAGCGACTTGATTGGTCAAAATACAACGATCCAAAATACAACAACAACATACACGATTGTTTCCCCTGAGTCATCGTTTTGCAATAATCAAAGCAGGCGACCCTTTATCAGACGTTGATTCATACAATGATTTGTATCTTAAGTTGTGTCAAAATTTCAGTTTCAAATCACTTTGACCGTTATCTGAATAAGCAGCCAGGTCCTGTTGATATCATGATAGTTGGGTTAATATGTGCATGGTGTTTAACACTGTATCAACAATTATTCAGTTATATAACTACTTTCCTGATTTCACCAGTACTAGGGCTATGAAGTAACTTGCCAAATGGCACTCCTATGAATGAAACCAGAGCTGTCTGTGGGGCTCGAATCCAGGACCCCCGCGCTCTAAGTCAGCCAACCTAACCCCCTGACAACACAGGACCCATTTAAACTACTTGCATCTGTCATTTAATTAAGTACTTGAAGCGCTTGCTATAGTCTTCCACTAAATCTTTGAAATATACTAGAGTCATAAGTCTTTATAACTTGCTGGAACCAACTTCATGCTTATGCAAACAGGTTGGTTCAAGGTCAGCTGCCAAGTAAATTGGCGGCTGACCTGTGATCGAACCTGTTTGCTTGTCTGAGTATCTTTCCTCATCAAAATCAAGGAGATATTTAAGGTTTTGGAAAGCAAACCTCACAAAAACCTTTTTTTCGGAAAATTACCCAACATTCTGAAGGTATGACAATAAACAGTTTATCCAATAACGTCATTGCTGAGGGAATTTGGAAGTTGAAAATTAATTTCTTCGAAACTGCACAACAGTTGTTATATGGTACGCACTGAAGAATAGCCTTGGGAAGCAAAATCAGTTTTAATCAATTTTTCTAAGTGTATATACAGTGGATTAACATGTGTCTTAACCCTTTACCAAACACCAAGTTTTTGACTGTCCCAAATTGAAAGGATTGCAGACGAAATTTTAGGGTGTGCATGAAATTGGAAAATAATCTTCTGATAGGCATCTGCTCGTTACGGGCAATTTCTCCTTTGCCCACAATGTTTTCCAGAGTCGTCTGCAACAGAGTGGTCAAATGTCATTATTGTTTGGTAATCAGTTAATTCAAAAGTGTGACATGGTTTTTGAGATACCCGTGTAGAGGCTGTACATACATAGAGGAATTGATGCTTCCTGAACTAGTAATGCGAATAGCTACTTTTAATTGTATATAAAACAACAATACAAAATATGTATTGTTTCAACAGCATTTCATTTTGACTTTCAAACTTCTCATCTGTGAATAAGCAACTTTAATCTTTTTGAGAAAGGGAGATATTACTCAAAATGAGCACCAACAGTGTACTATAAGACATCTGTATTAAGGGAAAATGTTAATTTGTTTGTTTGTAGGGTGTTTAATGCCATGTCATCAATCATTCAGTTCTGATACGACTTTCATGGAACTATTATTACTAGGCTAGGGCTCTTAAGTGACTTGCCGAAGGACACTCCAACGAACCAGAGGTGTATGTAGGGCTCGAACCTGTGACCGAAGTTCTAAGTCTGCCATTGGGCCAACGAGGACCCCTGGTAAATGTTAAAGAATCACTGATTGAACCCTTATAACGCTTAAGCAAACAGGTAAGATCCAGGCCAGCAGCCAAATAAATCCTGTGATCTAACCTGTGATCTAACTTGTTTGCTACGCTGCGTATCTTCCCTCATTAAAATCATGCAGACATTTATAGGAAGCAGACGACACAAAAATCTTTTACCAAAAAAAACCCCAGTATTCAAAGGGTTGAGACAAAACTTGAAACTTACCACAATATGAAAGGTGATGAAGCATGTAAGGTTCCATCTCAGTCCAGTGCTCATCTGATTCTAGCTCTCCCCCTTCTCTATAGTGGAACTGATGTCTGGAGGTGGGCTTGAATTTTTGAACGAATGTAACAGGTGATGGAGCCTTCAGTAAGGTTCCATCTCAGTCCAATGTTCATCTGATTCTAGCTCTCCCCCTTCTCTATAGTGGTACTGATGTCTAAAGGTGGGCTTGATCTTTGCCAGAATGTGAAAGGTGATGCAGCCTTATGTAAGGTTCCATCTCAGTCCAATGTTCATCTAATTCTAGCTCTCCCTTCTCTATAGTGGTACTGGTGTCTGAAGGTGGACTTGATCTCTGTCAGAATGTTACAGGTGATGTAGCCTTCTGTAAGGGTCCATCTCAGTCCAATGTTTATCTGATTCTAGCTCTCCCTTCTCTATAGTGGTACTGGTGTCTGAAGATGGGCTTGATCTTCGTCATTGTTACTTTATTCCTTGATAAAGCTTGTCAAAGGTGACAGTTGGAGCATCTGTGAATACAGAAAATAAATATTTTCTTTTCAAATTTAAAAAAAGAGCACACTACTAGTTTTTGACTGTCCTGAATTGAAAGAGTTTGCAAACAACATTTCAAAATGTGGTGAAATTGAAAAATAATCTTCCGATAGGGTAGAAAACATTGTGGAAAAAGGACGAATTGCTCTTAACATTGTGGGAAAAAGGAGGAATTGCCCATTAAGAGCAATTTCTCCTTTTCCAAAATGTTTTCCAGTGGCATCCGCAACAAACTGGTCAAATGTCGTTATTGGTTGGTAATGGGTAAAAGTTATCTATATCGATTGTGATATGCTTTCAACTTAGATTAATCACTCTCGATTTTGATTCCTGGATACATAACCTTTATCATTTGCACCGAATGTGGATTAATGAAAGGTCACCAGGTAGATCCCACCACTCAAAGGATTCGAACCCACAACCTTCATGTTCAGAGGCCGATGCTTTACCCCTTAACCACTGTCCTCCAGAAAAACTTTTGTCAAAGACACGATACATAATTATGATATTGTTTATTTACAGGTCTGTGATTATATATTTTCTCATTTGTGATTGTTTGGAGAGTTTATTTATATGCTTGTTAACTACTTAAAATGTGTTTGGCAACTACAGCACAATCATGTGATATGGTACAATGTGATGTACTCTTTTGTTTTTTGTTTTTACATTGACAAACTAAATGTATTCTTTATAACTCATGCCTCTATAATTATCTATGTCAGACCATCTTTAATGTTTAATGACCACAATGGAAATAAGAGATTTTTCTCTTTTTGTGATTTCCTTGATATTGATGTAATTGAAATTCTGACATGGTTCATATCACAATCATTTAAATTTCATTATTTAATTCAATGTATAGCTTATTTCAGATGTTTGTGTTGTTGATCGTTGTCTTGTTGCTCAATATTGATATAAATACATATATCTATCATCTTGGCTATCCACTATGCTATTCACTATGCTATCAAGTCCATTCATCTGTGTAAGGGAGCGTTATAGTGTAACGGGTCCGTGGGTAGATGGTCTTTGTCACCATGGGTTTAAAAATCAACGGTCAAGGCTTGTTTCAGCCATTAAACTCTCTTGAACCCTTTACCATTTACAATAACGACTTTTGACCAGTTTTTTGCGACGTCTCTTGAAAACATTGTGGGAACAGGAGAAATTGCTCCCAACGAGCAATTTCTCCTATTCCCACATTGTGACAATGTTTTCTGCACTATCAGAAGATTATTTTTGAATTTCGTCACATTTTGAAAAGTGGTCCTCAAAGTTTAAATCTTTCAATTTGGGACAGTCAAAAATCGGTTGTTGGGTAAAGGCTGGGCTATTCATAAAGCTTCGCCATTCGCCATAGGCGAAAGTCAACTTGGTTTGGCGAAAAAAGAAATGTACCCTTTCGTCAATTTGGCGAAAGTAAAATTGACCCCATTTTGTATAGAGTCTGTAATGGCGAAAGTGGGAAGAATGGCTAAAGTCTTTTCGCCACTACGAGTGGTAATCATTAATTAAAATTGAATAGTTTGACGTTGAACAGCTTAAATATAAATAGAAGTGTTTGGTTCCTAAGCCGATTTTCTAGTGAAAGCGCTCTTTTAGAAAATCCGGAGACCAGACATTATGTATATTTCCAATAGCAACGTCTAATGAAAACGTTTAAACAGGCCGGTTCCCGGTTTCAGTTCATGTGTCACACTAAAGTCAGGACCAGAATAATAAAACGCACCAAAACGTTTTCGATACTTATTTCTGTAGCTCACTGCGTTCAAAAAAGATACTCATAAAGGTGATATGGGACTTATTGCAATAAAAAGCACGCAAATAAAAAACATTATTTGTGTGTAAACACATTCAATATATCAAGCGTTTTAAATGATTACATCGATGCAATATTACAACGAAATTACATGGTACGGAATTTACGGACAACGAAACAACAACAACATGAGGGAAAGGGACTCCCGGTGAAAAATGGTAATTAAAACAAACATTCAAGGAAATATAACCTTTTATGAGCATATCTTAATGCATTGGAACTCCCACATTTAGTAAAAAGAACGTCATTATTGTACAAGTACTGTCAACTTGCCAGTTCAATGACTCCCAGATCACGTAAACGCTGCAGCATACCCTGCAAACTTTAAGGTTAGATATTCTTTTTTAAAATGTTTAATTTATTTTGTTTTATTTACAATCAAAAGTTATTTTATATTCTTTTTTTAAATGTTTATTTCGTTTTATTTAAAAAATGAATCATGCCAGGTGCATGCATGCAAGTTTAATTATTCTCTGTCGTCTTTCTAACCCTGTCCCAAAGTTCTGTAAACATTTATTGAGGTATAGGATGTAGTACTCTACTAAGAACAACCACACAATGAAGTGGCTGATACAAGAACTGTTATTTATTTGTTCAATTTACACATCATTTATTTTTTTATGTGATAAATACCATTCTAGCCTATTTCAATAATTGGTCTGTAAACTGAACAAATGAACTGTAATTTATATTTAATATTTCTGCTAAAATGGCTAAAAAGACTTAGCCAAATTTGGCTTTGCAAAAATCCAAGTGGCTAAAGAAAATTTGGGTAGCTTAGCCAAAATGGCTCATAATATTTTGGTCCAATGAAGAGCCCAGAAAGGGTTAATTTAATAGTAATCAGATCACTAACAGTATTTAAATCATAACAGGACTATGTTGTTGGTACTCTACTGTGAATGGTATACCACAAGCAAAAGTCGTTATTAACTATCATATAGTGCTGGAACCGACTTCATGCTAATGCAAACAGGTTAGATCCAGGCCAGCCGCCAATTTACTTTGCGGCTGGCCTGTGATCTCACCAGTTTGCTACTCTGCGTATCTTTCCTTATCAAACTTAAGCAGATATTTAAGGTTTAGGAAAGCAGACAACACAAAAATCTATTTTAAGAAAATTACCCAGCATTCTATGGGTTGATACAGGTATCAAATATGTCGTAGTAAAAGAGCTGATCTTGTGTCAAAGTTACAACTTGTACCTTTTCAACAAGTAAACAAGCGTGGAGTTTAGGTACAGTCTGTATTTAGTTTCTAGAGCCAGACTGAATACTCATCCAATAATTTTCAGATTTGATGTATTCAACAGTGGCTGCGCATGTGAATCTTATGCTGTCATAATCAAAACTTAGGTAAATGACCAAACAGGTGTTCATATGACCAACAAGAACCCGGCTGTGACCACGAAACTGCCCGCAAACTTGTCTAAGACCAATTAAAAAGGTTGCGACCCAAAATATCATGTTGATAAAGGTCGCTAGAAACACAGCCGTAAAAGATGTTTTTGTATGGTGTCTATCACCGTATCAACAATTTTTCAGGTATGTAACGGCTTTTCTGGATCCACCTGTACTAGTATAAGGCTTTGAAGTGACTTTCCAAAGGTCACTACCATGAAAGGTAAAAGAAATAGAACCATCATGATCAATACACATGGAAAACTTAAGTCACCCATACAGACAAGAAGGGAGCCAACAAGAGTAAAGGTGTATTGATGGTTCTATTTCTTTTACCTTTCATGGTAGTGACCTTTGGAAAATCACTTCAATCTTTTACGCTAGAAACACGGCCGTAAAAGATGTTTTTGTATGTTGTCTTTTAGATACGATGTCGTAACGTCTTGTGGCTGCTATCTGGTTGCCACCGACGTTACGATTCCACGCTCATCACTTGTTGGAGCAAAATCAATTTCAACAACCACATGATAGATAACCTTTTTATGATAACCCTAGCATAGTATTGTCTAAAATATCAAATCAAACAGCTTGATAGAAGCTAAAATTACTGAATTAAGTTGTATTTCTTAATTGTTGGTGAAATTCAGTGAGAAACAAACCGTTAGTGGCCATTTTGATTTTTTCGCAACTTCTCGCACTTTCTGCTTCAAAAATATGGTAATTACCCACTGAACATGAAGGGCTCATCCAATGAAAACACATGTTTTTCCCGCCTTTTTTACAACCTTACTACAACTTCAAAATATGGAATACAGCTACAGGTCTAGCTCCGCCCAATTTGACCCAAATTGGTTGTCAATTGTTGCAGGATAGTCCTGGATATCCAAATGAAAACCGGAAGTGATGGATTTGAGAAATGAAATGTATAAGGATTACGAAAAATGCTTCTATACTCTTAAAATAATGGAAAAATATTAACTTTTGGACTCTGAGGTATGAGATTATATGCATATGTTTAATCAGGTGAAGTTTTGTTGCATTTAGTTGCCCCATTTTTGAATTATCGTAGCGGTTGTGATACACAACCGGCCTGCTCCAAAGAGCTAAGAGGGCGGATTTACTACCGTGTCCCAAGCAGGACACGGTAGGAACATTACTTCTAGTTGTCTTTCACCGTATCAACAATTTTTCAGTTTGAAATAAAGGAATGCTCATGCAATTATTATTATCAATAATCCAGTGTAAAGAACTCTGTTTAATCACCTTTTTTGTTTGTCAATGATCGCGATGGTTTAGATTAATCCTGGATTATACCAAATGAAACTCGACAACAATTTGGATTCCAGTTTTTGGCGTGGCTGAATGAATTCCAGAGATTTAACAAGGGAGAACACTCTTGTATCACATAATACAGGATCAAAGTGACGATAACAGTGAAACCGTTAGCCTGGGGTCCTGGCCCATGCTAACCCGCATTAGGGCCAGGTGTCAGAGAATGAATCGTCGCTTCTGATTGGCTTACGGATTGCCACACGTCTATTATGAAAAGATGGCGTTTGAATTGTGCATTTACCCTTTTTTACCCTTATCATTTTTTACCCTTTTCCATCCCTTATCCATGGTAGCCTTTACCTTTTACAATTTTCATACAATACTCCATTTTTATAAATTAATTGCACTTAAATGGATTTTGTTGGATTTAACTATTGGGATTCAAAATATCAGATTAAATTACTATCTTTTGTAAAAGAATCAAACTTTTTACTTTAGTAGTTCTCTCTGAATGAATTCTACCAAAAATATTGTTTATAATACATTCAAATGAGTTTTAAATCACACACAAAACAAATTGAATGGAAACAAATTGGAAACATATATCTCCACCAATCAATATAACATATCATCTTATGTCCTTCGATGCTTAAATTTGAGGCTTGTGAAGTGTTAATGGGCGACTTTTAAGAAAGAAAAACATCATAAAAATGTGAAAAATTGGGATTTTCTTCTACCTTTCCCATACCATCTTCTTTTTAATCAAATTCAACGACACACAAAAGGTTAGGGTAAAGGGTTTCACTTATCTCTGGTTAAACAATCACGAATTCAATTAACAGGCAATAAAGATAAGAATCTCACCAACAAGCGTTTTGGTATATCAACGAAACTGCATGTATTTATTCCCTTTATGCAGTCATAAGTTAAATAACAAACAAGAACTTGATTTTTCTTTTCCAATAATAATCAAAAACCAAGCTTCTCAACAAATTAAACACCTTTATTTTTCGTTTTGACAAAATCATATGAAGCCTACAAAATCAATTATAATTAGTATTAAACATTGTCGCTATAAGCTTAGTTAGTGTCGTTTGAAAGTCTGATTAAATATAAGAACCTAGTTGTAGTTGACGAAGTCATCAAGAAGAGGGGGAACGCATGAACTAAGAACAAACTGATTTGGACATATTTAGATCTCAAGAATTTGATATCAGAATTAATACTATTCTAACATATATTGCTTATAAAACGATTTCCAGATATATTCTTGTGTTGTCATATCTAGTCTTATCAAACGATTTCCAGATATATTCTTGTGTTGTCATATCTCGTCTTTTAAAACAACGTTTTACTCTAACTTTGAAAGATTAACACGCCTTCCTAAATTCTGTAACTATCTTGTCAATATTAAGTACTTTTCTATAACAAATTTAAGCACACGACACCATCTATTACAGAAATTCCACCATAAAGTTTACTCCGATCTACTCCAGATATATGGTAAAACACGACGCAAAGAGCTTGACTTTTCAATACTTGTGTCACAAACACAATCCTGTTTGGTTGATTTGCGCGGTGTACTGCATTTGAGTTCGATTACAAAACACAATGCTATAAAATACAATAAAAACCGGAGTCACGACTTCATCTCAAAAGGATCAAACGCTAAGTAGGGTGTCTAAATAGGTACATTTTCTCATGAATAAGCTTGCAGACTTTTAATCGACGCGCATGCGCAGTTGATGATGTTTCATTCGGAATACCTCGGCATAACGGAACACTATTGTGTTCGGTAAACTTTCTCTGACACCTGGCCCTAGTTCGCGGTATGCGAAAGGGCCAGGCTCCACCAGGCTATGAAACCGTGATAACTTCATCACTTTTATAATCCTTTTTATGGGGGAACCAACCTCATGCTTATGCAAACAGGTTAGATCTAGGACAGCCGCCAAGTAAATTGGCGGTTGGCCTATGATCTAACATGTTTGCTACTCTGAGAATCTTTCCTCATCAAAATTAAGCAGATATCTAAGGTTTTGGAAAGCAGACAACATAAGAATATATTGTTGGAGAAGTTCCCAGCATTCTTAGGGTAAAAATATTTTACACACAAAACATAAACCGAAGGGTAGTCGCTTTAAAAGGACTATCTGAAAAATTGGGATTTTAACTTTTCAAAATAAATTGTCTTCTACCGATTAAATGACAACATAAAGATATCTAAAGTAACACGAAACTAGATTAAAATACTGACAGCTTCGCAACCCCTTTTCGTACAGAAAAGATAAAGATTGTTTGTATTGCAGATATTGCAAAACGTTTTAATGGGTTTATATCATAAACAACGAGCTGGACATAGAATAAAAGGTGCTTTCATCAGATACCATCGCCATATGGGTCTTCAGATAAGCTTTTGTCATAACATACCATAACATAACATAAAATAACATAACATACCATAACATAACATAATATAACATGATATAACAGAACATAGTAGTTTTGAGTAATTACCCCCAATTGAATTTATCAATTTTACATCTAAATTAGAATTACATGAATGAAAGGTGACAAATCAAAATTTCAACCCATAAATTCTTATGTTATAAAATTTGATAGTAAAACGACATTTGTACCAAAGGGCCCGGGTTTGATCCCTGTAAGGCAGGGTGAAAAATGCCGCGACTAGCCCTCAGGTCGGCGCGAGTACTAGTTTGGTATCCAGAAAGCAGTCATCTAGGGAAATTTAGATAAGCTTAACCCTTTCCCAAACACCAATTTTCAACTGTCCCTAATTTAAACAGTTTGCAGACGATATTTCAAAATGTGATGAAATTGTAAAATAATCTCCTGATAGAGCAGATAGCATTGTGGGAAAAGAAGAAATTGCTTGGTACAAGCAACTTCTCCTTTTCCCACAATGTTTTCTAAAGTTGTCTGCAACAAAGAGGTCAAATGTCGTTACTGTTTGTGAAAGGGTTAAGCAAGGTGTTGTAGTAAGAATTCCTGTGTTATCTATTATTCGGCTTTCCCATCTTATTGTTAATATCAATTTTTAATGTTTATCTAATCTCTGAGTTAGTCCCTTTAAAGTATGAAAGACAAAACTTGAAACTTACTGCTGTGTAACATGTGATGAAGCCTTTTATAAGGGTCCAAACGAATCCAGTGTTCAGCTAATTGTACTCTTCGTTAACTAATACTGATGTTAAATGGAGGATGCGATCTTTGGCATGGTCCTTTTGTTTCACAACCTCATCTTCATCATTATGGATTCATTGGATTCAGACAAAGTCTGAAATTAAGCATCTGAAATAAGAAAAAAAAGAATAATATAAATATATGATAAGTCGGTCTCAAATGCATGAACTAGAGTTTAAACACTGTTTCAACAATATTCAAAATTATAGTACTGGAACCAACTTCATGCTTATGCAAAGAGGTTAGATTCAGCCCAGCAGCCAAATTAATTGGGGGAAGGCCTCTGATCTTACCTGTTTGCTTCTCTAAGTATCTTTCCTCATTAAAATTTAGCAAATATTTAAGGTTATGAAAAGCAGAGGACACACAAATCTGTTTTTGAAAATTTACCCAGCATTCTAAGGCCGAAATATTTCAGCTGTAAACTGCAGCAGACGAATATTCATGAACGTTAAATGGCCGTTCATGAACACATATTTTTTTCTTGAAATTCAAGAAACAAATTTATAAAAATCAAAAACAGATTCATGAACATGTTGTTAATGTTCATGAACATGTTGTTGAAATTCATGAAAATGTTCAGAACAGCTTTGTGTTAAATGTGGTTAATGTTCATGAATGGCCATTTGTCTTCCAAGAGTGTTCAAGAAGTTCATAAAGCTGGTCTTAAATCTTATGGAGGGGAATATTATTTCAGTTATGAATTGCAACAGACTGTATTCAAATCAACTGTCCAATTGAAAAGAAAAACATCCATGCAAGATGAAATGAATACTCTACTCTGTCACTTTTGTAATCAAGATAAATAATATCACTAGTTCTTTAGCTATTTACTAAAATTAGCAAATACATAGAGAATAAATGGTTGGTGTCATGAATCGGAAATGTTATCGTGTAAGGCGAAGGAATAATATCTGGTGAGCCGAAGCCCAATAATATTTCCTATTCAAAGACAACAACCATCTATTCTATTAATCATGTTACCTTTATTGATTTAAATAAACAAACAAAAATTGAAATAAAACTCGAAAAAAGTGAGACAAAACAGAAAATTAATACTGACAGTTGGTGTGCACAGTGATCCCTTGGTTTAGTGACAGATATCAAAAATGTTATGAGGCACATTGTTTTTGGTCCGTAACTTGCACTAGTTAAAGTCTTTTTCTTGAAGATGAAGGGCAAAATAGTACATTATCCCAACATGCTGCTGTTTTTGTATTTTCCTCTCCTTAATGGCCCATGAAAGGAAATGAGTACAGAATAATAACTAAAAAAACGATATGGGTTTCTTTTATTGTGTTCATTTAAGTGATGAACATTAAATTATGAATGCTGTTAGACCCTATTTGATAAACTTGTTTAACATAAATTATTTTGTGCTTGAAAAAGTAGTTTTCTCCAATTTAATTGTGTTTATCAACACCCTGTTTGTTTACAAACATTTTCCAGCAGATTGTGATTCTCTTATTCAGAAATTGGAATATCATCCATACTTATCAGTGTTTTTTCCAGTTTTGGGGGAACAGGGTTTGGTCTCATAATAGGGGTGCGGTGGGGGGGTGGGGAATTTGAGCGTAAAAGGGGGAAAAGGGAGAGGTTTTGTGCTTAGCAAGTAACTAAAAAATCAAGTTATAACACTACAATTCACAATACATAGAGAGAAAAACATTTTTTCAACTTTTCATGTTCAAAGTTCAACATTTCCTCATCAAAATTGAATTTCACTTCCAAGAGGGTAATTTTTCAAATATTGGGGGGGAAATATGAACACTAGAGATGGGCGAATGGGGCCGAATAATGCCAAATATTTCATAAAAAAAGAACAGGTTACACTGCTTATTTAACTTACATTGATTATGATGAGAGTTTGAAGCTTATTGAATTTACTCTCGATGACTTCTTCCTGGATACTTAAAACCAGTACTAGTGCTGATTTTTGGGTTTGTCTCGGCAATTTTTACTTTGCCTGACGGGGATCAAACCCGGGACCCTTTGTATCAAAAGGCCGCTGCTCTACCTGAGACTACATCACTGTACTTGCTAAAGCTCGGTTGCAAACAATTATAAGAGACATTTGCGATAAAAGGAAAACTTGCTGCAATAAGATCCTTTAACCCTTTACCAAACACCAAATTTTCATCTGTGTGAGAGAGTTTGCAGACGACATTTCAAAATGTGATGAAAAATAGTCTTCTGATAGAGTACAAAACATTGTTGGAAAAAGGAGAAATTGCTCATCACGAGCAATTTCTCCTTGTCCCACAGCGTTTTCTAGTGTCGTCTTCTACAAAGTGGTTAAATGCCGTTATTGTTTGGTAATGGGTTTACTCTTTTGGCGCAATACTCGCATACCAGTATATGGGAATGCCTGCTTGAGTAAAATAAACGATACACTTGCTGTATATAAAATAATCCAGTAACCAGTCATCGAGAGAAAATTTAAATAACTTCAAGCTTTCGTCACAATTGATGTACAATATAAAAGTTTAACCCTTAACCAAACGCAAAATTTTTCGACTGTCCCAAATTGAGAGAGTTAGCAGACGGCATATCAAAATCTGTTGAAATTTAAAAATGATATTCTGATAGGACAGAACACGTTGTGGGAAAAGGAGAAATTGCTCGCCACAAGCAATTTCTCCTTGTCCCACAATGTTTTTCAGAGTCGTCTGAAACAAACTGGTCAAATGTCGTCATTGTTTGGTAATGGGTTAAACTAGAATTGATTATAAGTTTGGTGTTAAGGAACCCTTTCATACTTATGAATAAGGTAGTGATATACAAGCTAGATGACTGACATATCAATCGGAACTACTCGGGTACTTCCGTGAGCTGAGTAATACACCTCTGATATAAGTGTAGTGTTGCCTTCTTTCTGGTAAATCGGCACCGGCGTATAACACCTTTTCTAAGCGTGCATGTTAAGTAGTTAAATGTGTATGGAAGTGTTGGGCATCCTTTTAAATCATTTTTCTTTTCGTAACCCATACCGAATGGCGATATTATAAGTTGTGACATATATAGTTGTTTCCTTAATCAAATTAAACGACTTCTAAGATTTCACATTTAGATCTATTTTTGAAAACGAAAGTGAAATGACGTCATTCCGCGGATAACAATATGGCGTCATCCCTTTTATTTCAGAGGTGTTTTCATTGGATAAACCCGATATGTTCAGATTGCTGACATATTTCAAACTGATCCACAGGCGGATCATTTATGCTACCAGCGATATGGCAACAACATAGACACCGTTATTGACAAACTGACGCAGTATGTGCAGGCCGTGTCAACAATCTACAATGCTATTGGTAAGGGATATTTTGTTGATATTAGTCAAAAACTTCATGTTGAGAATGCTAGGAAATAATACTTAAAAACCGCCATTTTGAAACTCATTCTGGCATCGGCTAGCATCGGTAGTTCTCGGTTAACCTCGGTCGGCCTCTGGAACTATTCGCATTGAACCGAACAGTTCTGGACGCCGACCGAGATTAACCGAAAAGTTACAAAGTAATCGGATGGCGGAATAAGTTTCAAAATGGCGGCCGAGAACTAACGAAGTAATCGGATGTTAGAATGAGTTTCAAAATGGCGGAATATGGATATATTACCTTAAAAGAATATTCTGTATATCATGATTTGTACGTTTAAGATATTCTATGGACTTCATACTAAAAGGACGATCTCACATATTGGGAGTTTAACTTTTTACAATGATCTGTCTTCTACCGATACAATGACAAGATAGATTCTTCAGTAACATTTATGTAATAATAGATCATTGGAAACTTCAACTCCGTTTATAACCTTACAGAAAAGATTTAGATCATTCCGAATTTCGTATTGCAGATATTCCAAATCATTTGAACGGATTTATTTCTTAACCCTTTCCCAAACAACAAATTTTCGACTTACCCAAATTGAAAGAATTCGCAGACGACATTTCAAAATGTGATGAAATTGAATAAAATTCTTCAGAAAGAGCAGAAAACACTGTGGGAAAAAGGAAAACTTTCTCTTAACGAGCAATTTATCCTTTTCCCACAATGTTTTCTAAAGTTGTCTGCAACAAAGTCGTCAAATGTCGTGATTGTTTGGAAAAGGGTTGAACAGCGAATCAACTTTAAAATAATGGGAGCTTCGTTTAGACACCATCGTCACATGGGTATTCTGTGACGTCTCGCCGCTCTTGTTACGTGGATTTACATGAAGCAATGTGTGCGAGAAAGAATTCCTGCGTTTATTCATAAAAAGGCTTTCCCATAGAAGTGCTGACAGGCGCGAATATATATATATATATATAA
>OX401421.1:17084696-17343612 GCA_947846245.1 Cerastoderma edule
TCGTAAGATGCATTAGAAGGACTTCCTGTATTCATTTATAAACCGGCTTTCCCATAGAAGCTCTTAACCCTTTCCAAAACAATAACGACATATGACCACTTTGTTGCGTACGACTTAAAAAAACATTGTGGGAAAAGGAAAAATTGCTCGTGACGAGCAATTTCTCCTTTACACACAATGTTTTCTGCCCTATCAGACGACTATTTTCCAATTCCATCACATTTTGAAATGTCGTCTGCAAACTCTTTCAATTTGGGACAGTCGAAAGTGTGTTGTTTGGGAAAGGGTTCAAGGCGCGAACACATTATTTCACGAATTTTCATCAACCTAGAAGTAAAGAAATTTAACTTCCTTATGTGATGACTATTGTTAAAATCAAGTTTTTAAAAAATAGATTTAAGCCAGACTACAAATCTCTGAGTTAGTCCCTTTAAAGTAAACATCTCGTTTCATAAACTGTTTTACCGGCGTTAACATTAAGGAAGGAAAATAGCAGTAATTGCTATAGGATATGACTTACGTTATCAAATTTTTCGGGGCATGCAAAGCAAGAAAACATCTGACATAAATGGGTTTATTATTTATTGACAAAGAAAAATTTTGTTTTGTGAAAATGCGTTTCTTTAACCCTGCTGGAACTGAATTCATGCTTATGCAAACAGGTTGGATCCAGGCCAGTCGCCAAGGTAATTGGCGGCTGTCCTGTGGTCTAACCTGTTTGCTACACTGATTATTTTTCCTCTTCAAACTCAAGCAACTAATTAAAGTTTTGGAAAGCAGGTGACACCAAAATCTATTTTTCGTAGATTGCCCAGCATTTAAAGGGTTAACAACACACTGCTGACAACAGCCCAATTTTCAATGTAAACTGACAGACACGGTCTGTCCCCAATCGTATCTATTCGGCAATCCCCGTAACAAGTCGGTAGATATACCTCGTAGGCAGTACATGAATACGCCAGAAATCCTGGGGTAATTCGCCTTATTTCCGGCGGCTAACGCAAAATGCACACAGGCACTAAATATCTATTTAAATACACACAAATTGGTTATATATCACAATTGAGTGTTTGTTCATACCCTTTTCATTAAAGATGCCCATATCAACACATCTTTGATTCATATTTTGTCAATCGGACATACCCTTCGTTGCTGACCTACTTTCAAAAATGGCTCCCCATTGCCTCCGAGGTTATTTTAAGAAAGCCGAGGTGTTCCGAATGGGTCTGTCCCACAAAAAGTGTTATGTGCGTATCAAACGTAATAAATTATCTACACAAGAATCGTTTCTAAACTCATAATTATTGTCAGGCTCTTTTATATTGCCGTTGACAAATTAAACTAGCTTCCGAAACTTGTCATGCTTTTGAGGAAAAGTTGGTTTTTAAGAGGAAATGACATTTTCCCTTGATGCACCGTGTTTGCTTAACTCGGATGACCCGAGCTGTAAATATTACATAGCACGAAATATCTACGTTTGTGTCTTTCGGACTTGTGTATGCATGAACATTTTTATCAGCCGGGTTCCATAACTTCCTTGACGAGTTTGCAGGGCGTAAATAAACGAGCAGTATGTTCACAATGAACCCTTTCAACCGGTTACTTCATCTGCGAATCTACATTTATTACTCGATTTACGATAAACGTGGATTCAGAAGCAGATAAATCGATAGCCCAATTCCATTATGGTGTAAATCCTTACATTGAACGTTAAGGCCCTGGTCATTCCTGCACTCAGTAGACCAAGTGTTGCTTGGGCCTTGCAGATCCTTAAACCCAAGTCGATAATCATTGATAATGCATGTATTTACACCTGGTTCCGAAACTAGCAGCTACGCTCTCGGTTTCGTTCAAGGGTGGATCACAATTGGAACTACTCGGGTAATTCCGTGGGCCGAGAAAAATGTTTTCATTAGAAAAAGCCTTGTGTTCAATTATGAAAAACGTTTGCGGCGAATAATTTGTCTCACGGAAATCTCTGTTTAACAGTAAAACTTTTAGCAAACGTTCGCTTATAAGGGAGATAAATCAAATCCGATAAAGGAAAATCACCGTGAGAAAGTTGGAAATTGGTTACGAATATGTATGTGTGCGAACAAGGTCAGAATTGTCAAAATATTCCTTGTGTGGCTATATGGCAAAATATGTCTCATAGTTCTCATGGTGTAAATTAGAATTAAAACAACCGTAAAACTGTTATTTCAATTTCATTACGAACCACTCTTTATTCATGACACAATCAAAGAAAACATTTTAACAAGGAGTAGAGTGAAAGAACCCAGTCCACCATTTTTGTTCGCCTGTTCGTTATTCGCGAGCCAAGCTCCACTTCCGCTTGCAAGATTCACGAGTGCTCGTGGAGATAATGTCGTAAAATCTGACGGTTTTGCTGAAATTCGCACACACCTTGCAAACGTTTACCTTATCGAACGCAAGACCGATGTGTTCAGATTGGGGCGGATCACAGTTACACATCAAAGTTTGCAGCATTCGGACAACCGGAATCGATTGGTTATTTTTCATTTGGCTTTTTTGTTTAGTGTTAACCCTCATAGTGCTGGGACCGACTTCATGTTTATGCAAACAGGTTGGATCCAGGTCAGCCGCCAAGTAAATTGGCGCCTGGCCTGTGATCTAACCTGTTTGGTACTCTGAGTATCTTTTCCCCATTAAAATTAAGCATGTATTAAAGGTTTTGAAAAGTGGACGACACAGAAATCTATTTATGGAAAATTACCCATCATTCTAAGGGTTTAGGCTGTTTTCAACACGTTTTATTTATAGCACGCCCAACGTTTTCATGGCAGCTTATCATACACTTTAGAGCGCTGTAAAACTGTTATGGGGTTACATCGTGTCAACATTATTTCACATACCCTTTAGAGCGCTGTAAAACTGTTATGGGGTTACATCGCGTCAACATTATTTCACATACCCTTTAGAGCGCTGTAAAACTGTTGTGGGGTTTCATCGTTTCAACATTACTTCACATACCATTTAGAGCGCTGTAAAACTGTTATGGGGTTACATCGCGTCAACATTATTTCACCTACCCTTTAGAGCGCTGTAAAACTGTTATGGGGTTACATCGCGTCAACATTATTTCACATACCCTTTAGAGCGCTGTAAAACTGTTCTTGGAATACATTGCGTCAATACTTTTTCACATACACTTTAGAGCGCTGTAAAATGTTATGGGGTTACATCGTGTCAACATTATTTCACATACCCTTTAGAGCGCTGTAAAACTGTTATGGGGTTACATCGCGTCAACATTAATTCTCATACCCTTTAGAGCGCTGTAAAACTGTTATGGGGTTACATCGTGTGAACATTATTTCAAATACCCTTTAGAGCACGCTTAAACTGTTATGGGGTTACATCGCGTCAATATTATTTCACATACCCTTTAGCGCGCTGTAAAACTGTTATGGGGTTACATTGCGTCAATATTATTTCACATACCCTTTAGAGCGCTGTAATACTGTTATGGGGTTACATCGTGTCAACATTATTTCACCTACCCTTTAGAGCGCTGTAAAACTGCTATGGGGTTACATTGCGTCAATATTATTTCACATACCCTTTAGAGCGCTGTAAAACTGCTATGGGGTTACATCGCGTCAACCTTATTTCACATACACTTTAGAGCGCTGTAAAACTGTTATGGGGTTACATCGTGTCAACATTATTTCACATACACTTTAGAGCGCTGTAAAACTGTTATGGGGTTACATCGCGTCAACATTATTTCACATACACTTTAGAGCGCTGTAAAACTGTTATGGGGTTACATCGCGTCAACATTATTTCACCTACCCTTTAGAGCGCTGTAAAACTGTTATGGGGTTACATCGCGTCAACATTATTTCACATACCCTTTAGAGCGCTGTAAAACTGTTCTTGGAATACATTGCGTCAATATTTTTTCACATACACTTTAGAGCGCTGTAAAATGTTATGGGGTTACATCGTGTCAACATTATTTCACATACCCTTTAGAGCGCTGTAAAACTGTTATGGGGTTACATCGCGTCAACATTAATTCTCATACCCTTTAGAGCGCTGTAAAACTGTTATGGGGTTACATCGTGTGAACATTATTTCAAATACCCTTTAGAGCACTCTTAAACTGTTATGGGGTTACATCGCGTCAATATTATTTCACATACCCTTTAGCGCGCTGTAAAACTGTTATGGGGTTACATTGCGTCAATATTATTTCACATACCCTTTAGAGCGCTGTAATACTGTTATGGGGTTACATCGCGTCAATATTATTTCACCTACCCTTTAGAGCGCTGTAAAACTGTTATGGGGTTACATCGTGTCAACATTATTTCAGTTATGTTGCCCTGCCCTGCTCAAAATTGTCCAAATATTGAATTAAGAGGATTTTTTTTTTTATCTTAATTTAATGGTAAGCGTAAGATGTTAAGTTAAACACTGCCTCACTGTTGTTGACCAGAGTGTGCTACCACCGCCGTGAAATGTGCTGTAAATGTGTCTGCAAAGAGTTTTTTCAAATACCGGGAAAGATGCTACAAAGAAATACCCTTTTTATTATATACATCCACTTTATCAACTACAAAATCAGCGTATTTTAACTATAGTTGTGTTTAAAACAGATGCCAGGCTAATGATAATGATAAAATCGCAACAATATTAAAGATGGACAATGATGAAGATAATGATGATGATGATGATGATGACAATTATAAACAAATTAAATCATGTAATGTAATGTGTCACTTTGATGAAAACGTGTCTGATCTTAACGTGTCTTATCCTAACGTGTCTTATCCTAACGTGTCTTATCTTAACGTGTCTTATCCTAACGTGTCTTATCTTAACGTGTCTTATCTTAACGTGTCTTATCTTAACGTGTCTTATCTTAACGTGTCTTATCTTAACGTTTCTTATCTTAACGTGTCTTATCTTAACGTTTCTTATCTTAACGTGTCTTATCTTAACGTGTCTTATCTTAACGTGTCTTATCTTAACGTGTCTTATCTTAACGTGTCTTATCTTAACGTGTCTTATCTTAACGTGTCTTATCTTAACGTGTCTTATCTTAACGTGTCTTATCTTAACGTGTCTTATCTTAACGTGTCTTATCTTAACGTGTCTTATCTTAACGTGTCTTATCTTTACGTGTCTTATCTTAACTTGTCTTTTCTTAACGTGTCTTATCTTAACCTAACTCAACTTATCTTAACTTAATTTATCTTAACTTAACGTGTCTTATATTAACTTGTCTTATCTCAATTTGTCTTAACTTGACTTAACTTTTCTTATCATAACTCAATTTATCTTATCGTATCTTAAATCATCTTATCTTAAATTGTCTTATCTTTACCTGTCTTATCATAACTTATCTTAACTTATCTTATATCAGTTTATCTTATCTTATCTTAACTTGTTTTATCTCAACTTGACTTATCTTAACTTGTTTTATCTTATGTTAGAAATGAAAAAGAAAAACCGGCGCTGTACTCTATACGAAAAAGTAGCTTGTTGATATCAGTGTTGTCACGCGATTTACAAAGAAAAAAGAAAAAAAAGAGAAACGAATCACAGGTAATCAACTAGATCATGCGAGAAAAATACTGTATATAAGAATTGAGCTCACGCTTTTGAAAGCATATGCCTCGACTTGTTTTTGTTAAATGATCAATAGTTATGTTCAATTGATCTTCCGATCTCTTTTGAAAAATGCGCATTGTTATTGTTTTGTCTCTTTTCTTTGCATAATAAGTTTTCCGTCTTTCAAGCGCTGAATAGAATATATTTGCTCTTCAAGGGGAATTCTTCATTGATTGCAATTTTGTTTTTCCATGCCTCCATTTACAATTTTGTATCCAATGTGGTATGAAAGAAGAACCGAGTCATTAATGGGAAAGCGGTGCATTACTTGTTTTTTTCCCACGTTTTTTTGGACTGTTCGTTGTACAAATATGTTAAACAAATCAAGGATACGTGTATGTGCGTTACTTCCTTATTCATATCTCATCTGACACGATCGATGTGAAGAGGAAAAAAGTAAAAGAAAAGAAAAAAAAGGTCAACAATTCATTCTATAATAGTCTATTTAAACCAGGATGTGTTTATTTTGACTGTAAGGTTTTTTGTTTGCCTGATTTGGGTGTATTTGTGAGGGATTTTACATCCCATAAACTATAATCTCATCTGACACGATCAATGTGAAAAGAAGAAAAAAGTAAAAAAGATCAACAATACATTCTATAATAGTCTCTGTAAACCAGTGTGTGTTTATAGGGGTTATAAGATGTGTGTTTGCATGATTTGGGTGTATTTGTTTTTCAAGGGTTTTACATACAATCAACAATATTTCAATTTTATTCCGACATTGGGGGCGAATTTTGGTGATTTTGATTTACGTGAGCGTATTTGCCAAATGTTGTCCGTAAAATGGTTACATTGGAAATTTCAGTAGAATTCACTTGTCCGTATAGTGGTTATATAGGAAATTTTAGTACAATTCACTTGTCCGTTGAGGCTTTTGGACAAGCTGGACAATACGGACAATTGAAGTTGCCACTCCCGGGTCGGAAATTGCTTTTCTTTGCAAGAACTCGGTTTGATACAGTACATTTTATTTATTTGTTTTTTTCTTATCATTGCCTTAAAATGCTGATATATTAAACACTTAGAATGCTGGTTAATTTTCTAAAAATAGATATATGTGTCCGCTGCTTTCCAACCAAAGGATCATTTTCCAATTCCATCACATTTTGAAATGTTGGCTGCTAACTTTTTCAATTTGGGATAATCGAAATTATGGCGTTTAGAAAAGGATTAAACTTCCTTCAAATTCGATGTAAAACAACTAAGGTAAACAAACAAGGTAAACAACAAGGTAAACAAACAAGGTAAACAAACAAGGTAGAAAGACAATTTATTTTTAAAATCTAAAATTCCAATATTCGAGATAGTCCTTTTAACTAGCTTATATGTCTTTACAAACTGTATTTTTTGTCCACTTTGTAAATCGTGAAGAAAACAAAAGAATTTCGCAATGTATTGTTATCCATAGTATTGTAAGGATGTCCACAAACCTCATGCACGGTTCATTAAACGACAGTCGTTACAAGTTTGACAAAAAGGAATAAACAAAACAAAATAAACAAACAAAAGACATGTCAAAGTAACACGCACACGCACTAGCTGTCATTCAATTATTCAAAAGCAAAATTGTTTTTTTTTAACTCTTTTTGTATGATCCATTTTTAAAAAAAAAAAAAACAGATATCCATCAGCTTGGGTCGACCCCGCGACAACGGCCATGTGGTAAACTGAAATATGATACAGAATAGAACAGATTTTTATTTTACAACTTGTACGTTGTACATCATCATACATACATAGCATAAAAAACAAATATATCACATGGTGTATGAAAAAAGATACATATCATGATGATAAATTTAAAAGAAAATAACAACAACAACAACGACAACTATACAATTGAATTTCTGATTGAAAAGGCTTCCTTTGCGTATTTGGTAACTCTTAATAGTGTATTTTTATTTATTGATTTCATGAGTTTAATAAATCTAAACATATTTGGTATGTTATAGTAAAATATCTTCTAATACTTTTTCAGTTGATTATTAAAACAAATGCAGACCACAAACAAAGTGAATTCATCTTCGATGTCATTTGAATCACAACAAACAATATCGCTCATTTCTATTAATTCTATTTCGCCCAAACCTCCCTGTCTGTATCCTCAAGGAGTGCGATGACGATCCTAATCCATAGGCGTAGGAGCCGGGGGGGCCAGGGGGGCCCGGCCCCCCCAATATCCAGACCGGGGGGGCCAGACTATACTTTGGCCCCCCCAATATTCACAATGGCAAATGAAGATATTTGAAAAAGAAAAAGAAAAAGAAACGAAATTTAACAGCAGAATAAAAATAAATGTGTATTTTTGTGCTTTATCTAATTCCAATTCGCCTTCTGTAACGAACATTAACCAAAATCTTTTTGACGTCATCATCGCAAATGACAATCTGAACACATCGGGTTTATCCAATGAAAACTCATCTCACAAAAATACCCGGGAAGTATTGATTGACAAAAACAATGGTGTAATAGAATTTGTTCTAAGGAGTCAGACTCAATGTTGTCTTCAATTTTTAGCTAAAGGTTGAATAATAATTTATTCTCATCATTGCAGTAGATGAGTCCGTGGCTGTGACAGTCTGGTCGCTGCTACTTTTTGTTTAAATCAATACATTTGATTTCCGCGTGAGATCGAGACCTGGCATATCCTTTTTTTTTTTTTTATTATTATTTAAGATACACATTTTCATACGCTTTCTTTTAATTCTCATAATGTTATTGAATTTGTAAATGCATGAAGAACCATTAAAAAGTTTAGGAACATTTATTCTTAGACCGGTCTTCATCTGAAGTTGGCCCCCCCAATGTTGAAAACGCTCCTACGCCTATGTAATCTTGATTAAAATGATTCTTAAGAAGTTTATATTATACAGGGACTAGTGGTCATAGTAGAAAACTTGGGTACAGAACAGGGTGCCTTTATATTAAACAACTTAAGGAAAATATTTGCGTAAGTCATAACTGATACACATCGATAGTATCTTCAATGAAAGTACAATGTTCCAATGTGACACGCCATTGGAAGCGTCTGGGAGTGACGCTTCCAATGATGTGTTACTTTGCAATATTGCTTTGCCCAATATTGAAATAAGAGGAACTGTTGTTTTAGACTTACGCAAATCTGAAGCGTAAACTGTTTAGTAAACGGTACCCTGTTCTGTACTTAATCACGTGGCCCCTCAATCGGAACTACTCGGGTATTTCCGTGAGCTGTGAAATACACCTCGGATATAAGTGTAGGGTTACAATTTTTCGGGTAAATCGGCATCCGCCAATTAATACATTTTCATTTTTATCAGTAACTCGTACCAAATGGCGAAAATATTGTTGTGACATGTATAGTTGTTTCCTCAATCAAATTTAACGACTTTTAAGATTTCACATTTAAGATCTATTTCTAAAAACGAAAGTAAAGTGACGTCATTCTCGCGGGAAACAATATGGCGCCATCCCTATTATTTCAGAGGTGTTCTCATTGGATTAACCTGATGTGTTCAGATTGATGGCCCCTCTCCGCATGGGTTCGAATCCCGGCAAGGGATATCTATTTTCTCCCAGCTTACTTGCGGAATGTAGATAGTGTTACACCCTTAAACAAGTATGGGATCTTTCTCCATCGATAACAGTCGGGCATCGCAACTTAACAGAAATTATGTTGACGCGATGTAAAACCTCCAAAATAATAAATGATATCCCTTTCCCAAACGCCAAACTTTCCGACTGTCCCAAATTGAACAAGATAGCAGACGATATCCCAAAACGAGATGAAATTGGGAAATAATCTTCTGATAGGGCAAAACACATTGTGCTCGTTACGAGCAATTTCTCCTTTTCCCATAATGTTTTACAAGGGGTCGTCTGCAACAAAGCGGTTAAATGTCGTAAATGTTTAGTTATGGTTTAACTCAGATAACGTTCGCAACTTTCGTCCGTTATGTCCTCTAGCTCTTGGTTGGTCGTTAACAGGCATATATTTTAATGATGTTAAATTTCTACGCATGCAATTTTAAAAGCATACTAGCGCTCAGAAAAAAATGCAAAACTGGGAATTATTAGTTATAAATTATGAAAGAAAATATGTTGAAACAAAGCGAAAAACAACAGGATCATTACAATGTTACGCTCGCACTATCTATAATCTATATTTTAACGTGCTATTTTCACAAATTTGGTGCTCACCAATTTAACTTTATTGTTTACATTCTAGAATAGCACGAAGCACTCTGAATAATGAGTGGCGATCATCTGGTTAGAAAAATCACGTGATACACATAAAAATACTGTCATTTATTCAATATTTACAAAGTGAACACTCAAAAAGGAAACATTCTTGGGTTCTATTGGTTCCCAGCGTTCCTGCCCTAGTTTTATCGCTAATTGTAAACAAACCTTATCGTATTCACTCTTTTAAACGCATCATGTGAACATGTCACAGTCCCAATTCCTCTGTAAAAGGAGATTTAAAGTACTTTTAAGTTAATTTTCAATTATTCTAGAACTTTCACAATTAACACTTGTTAGATATAAGTTGATCAATTTCTAATTCATTCTATTTCTAGAATGGCCGTACTTGAATAGATCCGGAAAAGTAGAAATTGTCTGTATATTTTACGTTTGTTGACTTGTTCGATTTTAACTTGGAGAGTACCGGGTTTGAGCCTATATGAACACCGGAGGTGCTATTTGACAATACCTGTCATAGCTCGAGACCAGTACCAATAAGTCCCAAGGTAACAGTAATATATATGTAAATGATTATTGACGCATTGTGACTGGATAGAGGATAATCAACTCCTTTCGATCGATATCAAAAACATGTCACGAGAATGGGTTGTTATCAGGTTGAAAAAACGAGTTCGAAGAACGAGTTTTTTCTACATGATAACAACCCATTCAAGTGACATATTTTTTTTTTTATCCATCGAATGGAGTTGATTATTCTATTTATTGTTTTCCACTATATAAAATATATTTGCCAAAATACCTCCATTAACGTCAAATGGAATATAAAATGGGAGGAACAGAGCAGTAAACAAGGCCTATGACGTCATTTTTGTGTCCTATGACGGCATTTACGTGTATGGATTCAATTTGGAATACAAACCTTTTAGTGCCGTGTGCAAAATTGCAGCTATGACTACAATCGGAACTACTCGGGTATTTCCGTGAGCTGTGAAATACACCTCGGATATAAGTGTAGGGTTACAATTTTTCGGGTAAATCGGCATCCGGCAATTAACACATTTTCTAAGCGTGCAAGTTAAGTAGTTCAATGTGTATGGAAGGGTTGGACATCCTTTTAAATAATATTTTCATCAGTAACTCATACCAAATGGCAAAATTGTGCTTGTGACATGTAAAGTTGTTTCCTCAATCAAATCTAACGACTTTTTAGATTTCACATTTAGGATCTATTTTTAAACACGAAAGTGAAGTGACGTCATTCTGCTGGGAACCAATGTGGCGTCATCCCTATTATTTCAGAGGTGTTTTCATTTGATAAACCTGATGTGTTCAGATTGCTATGACTAATGGAAAGGAATGGTTAAGAAGTAGTTCCGTCAAAACTGATATCATTATTAGTGACGATACTCACTGTGACAAGAAAATTAATACACTGAAAAATCCCTGTCTTTCAATGATAGGAATATGATAAATATATGTAAATGAATATTGACGCGTTGTGATTACAAAAAAAAACACAACCTCATAAACCGTTAAACGGACTATCTAACAGTTTAAGACGTCATGTAATTTAATGCAATCATATTAATTAGATGGAATTAACGCTTTTACTTCATTCAAAGCATTGTCTAACGATCATATTTCAAATCTAAAATAAGTAGCATTATATGCCAAGTTACAAAATAGGAGAGGGCCAATTGCTAATGTTGTAATAACTTGTGGCCCGATCGTATTGCACTTTTTTATTTGCCTTTTCATGTCTTCTTTACTTATAATTTCCTTTTTTCTCGTGTTTTATTTACCCATTGTTTGTTTGAAAGAATACATAAAGGTAACAGGATAAATAGAATAGATGGTTGCTGTCTTTGAATGGGAAAAGTTATCGGTCTCGGCTTCGGATTATTATCCGTTTCGCCTTCGGCTAATCGGATAATGTTCCGTAGCCTTTCTCGATACCATTTCAGACTCACGATACCATTTCAGACTCACGACACCATTTCAGACTCACGATACCATTTCAGACTCACGACACCATTTCAGACTCACGACACCATTTCAGACTCACGACACCATTTCAGACTCACGACACCAGTTCAGACTCACGACACCATTTCAGACTCACGACACCATTTCAGACTCACGACACCATTTCAGACTCACGATACCATTTCAGACTCACGATACCATTTCAGACTCACGATACCATTTCAGACTCACGACACCATTTCAGACTCACGACACCATTTCAGACTCACGACACCATTTCAGACTCACGACACCATTTCAGACTCACGACACCATTTCAGACTCACGACACCATTTCAGACTCACGACACCATTTCAGACTCACGACACCAACCATCTATTCTCTATATCTTTACTCTTCCTATTCAATCATATAGCATACAACGATACACAGACGGTAAGGCTGCGGCAATGTTTTAATTTGACTTTCAAATGTTCTCATCTGTGAACAAGCAAGTTTAAGGTAAGACCTGGGTAATAGAGAAAGGTGAGAATAACAAAATTAAATATTTAATAGAACAAATGCCGTTTTAAAGTCAAGTTTCATATTATTAGAATCTTTCCAGGATTGGGATTTTATTTGCCAACTTCATTCAGGAAATTTTAGTTTCAATGAGATAATTGAAAATTAGAGGGAGGTAATTAATATGAAATAAGGAACAAAAGAGTTGATAGTCATTTTATAAATATAAATTTGAAAATCAGACAAATTTTGAAAATTGGCTCGGTGAATGCCTTTGAAATGATAGATAATTTGTGAATTACATTTCAACTCAGTTTTCAACCAAAGCAATTGTCAGTTTTCAATTACCCAGGTCTTACCTTAAATGAATACGATATGGATGTTTAGTTTGACAGTTACAGATTGATTGCAATCGGAAAGATCGGATGACCTTTGTTCCTTTAACCTTTCCCAAACAACACATTTTCGACTGTCCCAAATTGAAAGAGTTTGCAGACGACATTTCAAAATGTGATGAAATTGAAAAATACTCTACAGATAGAGCGGAAAACCTTGTGGGAAAAGGAAAAATTGCTCGTCACGAGCAATTTCTCCTTTTCCCACGTTGTTTTCTAAAGTCGTCTGCAACAAAGTAGTCAAATGTCGTTAGTGTTTGGGAGAGGGTTAAGTCCCAAAGACGAATCGTTACAAAACGATTTTAAACTAAACAATTTGCGATTGGTTATTTTGATAACGCGGTCATGTTAAGAACAAAAGGTCTTTTGAATAGCGGCGTGAACTATAAAGGTGCTTGCTCACGGACGTGAGGAACTTTGGAATGTTGAAATCTATTTCTTTAAAACTGCACAACAACTCCACTGTTATATGATACACATTGGGGAACAGTCATTCGAAGCCAAATTGGAACGTTTTTGGTTCTTTTTTTATATATATGGGTTTTACATCACATCAACATTATTTCAGTTATGTAGCGATGCCCGACTCTAAATGATGGAGGAAGACCCCATACTCAACTGCCCATAAGGGCTGGTCAAGGTGGGTAGAACCATCGGCATTCCGTAAGTCAGTCGGGAGACTGCCTCTCATGAAAATCCATATCCCTCTCAGGATTTGAACCCACGCGGAGAGGGGCCTTGTGATTTCAAGTTCTGTACTCTAACCACTAGGCCACGGAGGCCCTGTTTTTGGTTCTTAAAAGTATGAATGAATATGTATTCCATTCAAAGAGCGTGTCATCACTTTTGAGATCTACCACATCAAAAATGAACATACTTTGATTAATCTAGCCTTCAGCATTAAGCATGCTTTCAATAGCTGCTATTTACTGAAAACCAAGCAAACAAAACTATTATGTTTCAACGACATTTTATTTTGACTTTCAGATTTTCGCCTCAGTGAACAAGCACTATTATATATCATTTAGTACCGAACCGTGTTTGAGACCTTCAGAAACAAATGTCGTTAAATGTTTCCAATCGCAATCAATGTAACTGTTCAGAATTGTGGAAAGCATGAAGAATTCTTGAAGCGTAGATTTATCTACGAATAAACAGTTCATATGCGGAGGATCTCGAAAGCGATGTCACGCTTTTGAAGTAAAATGTGTGTTCATTCACCGAGTACACAAATCAAAGAATTAAAAACGATCTAGTTTTGCGTCCGATATCTTTTATTCAGTACATAGCATATTACAGTACAGCTGTTGTGCAGTCTTGAAGAAATTAATGTTTAGCTTTCAAATTTCCCCACATTTGTGAACAAGCCTGGTGTCTTTCATAAACGATCTGCTGTCCCAAACGTGAAGCTGGAGTGTCAAGGTCAGCTCCAATCTTTACGCATCAGCCTCTGAAATAATAGGGATGACGCCATATTGTTTCCCACGGAATGACGTCACTTCAATTTCGTTTTCAAAAATAGTTCTTTAATGTGAAATCTAAAAAGCCGTTTAATTAGATTAAGGAAACAACTATATATGTCACAACTAATGATTTCGCCATTTTGTTTAAGCTACCAATACAAAAATCATTTAAAAGGATTTCCAACACTTCCATACACTTTGAAGTACTTAAAGTGCACCCTAAGAAAAGGTGTTATACGCCGGGGCCGGTTTACCCGAAAAATCGTTACGCTACACTTATATCCGAGGTGTATTTCACAGCTCACGGAAATACCCGAGAAGTTCCGATTGGGTTAGATCACGATTTAACTGAATAAATTGTTGATTTGATGTAAAATCCCATTTAAAGGACGAACGTCGCTGAACAAGCAGCGTTTGTTTCACATGACAAGCATATGTTGAAACTATTTTTAAAGAATAAATCATCTCTTTAATTGAATAACAGTCAGTTGAGTAGATGATATCAAACATGAATGTGTTTTTAAACGAAATACTTTTCACCTTTCTTCCTTAAAACGGTCCCAGGGATTTGTGTTCTGGGAGTGATAAACGTTAAAAGAAAATGATATCTTCGATCATTTCACACACACAAAAAATCAATTTGTTTAATTCTGAGCAACCGAATTTCCGTGATTTCGTTAAAGACACACTTCCTCTTGTTTACACTTAAAATGTGATATTCCAAGAATAACTGAACATAACTTACGGGTACTTTGAATTCTATTTTACAGAGGAGTTTAGACTGTAGCACATAATGTTTTAAAAGAGTGAATACAATAAGGTTTGTTTATAATTAGCGAATAAAACAAGGTCAGCCGAGAAATGTTGGGAACCAATTAAACACAAGAAATTCTCCATTTTGAATGTTCACTTTGTTAATTTTGAATAAAGGACAGTATGTTTATGTAATTCACTTGATTTTCCTAACCAGGTGATCGCCACTCATTAATCCGAACCCTCGTTGCTATTTTATATGTTACTTAAATGTAAACAATGAAGTTGAATTGGTGGGCACTAAATCTTTGAAAATAGCACTTTGAAACGTAGGTAATAGATGGTGTAGGCATTTTATTGTTATGATCATGGGGTTATTCGCTATGTTTCAACATATTCTATCATAATTTACAACTTGTATTACCCAGTGTTATAGTTTTTTCTGAGCGCAAGTATGCTTTTAAATAATGTAAAGTGACTCTTCGCGCCTGCCAGCGTTAATAACTAACGAATGCCGATTTTTTTAATAAATTCAGGAATTTCTTCCCGCGCACCGCACTAACGTCAAGTGACAAGGGCTGTTAAATGTTTCCGAAGACCCACGTGACGATGGTATCTAAAAATAGCGCCTCTTATTCTAAATTTAGCTTGTTGTTTACGAAACGAATCCGTTTAAACGGTTTGTACGGTCTGCAATACAAATCATGTTCATAATTGTTGTGTTCATGTTTTCGGTATGAGAATGTCAATGTGTTAATTACGCTAATCTGAAAATCTATGGTGTCATTCAATCGGTAAAAGACAAGAAAATCTATGGTGTCATTTAATCGGTAAAAGACAAGAAAATATATGGTGTCATTTAATCGGTAAAAGACAAGAAAATATATGGTGTCATTTAATCGGTAAAAGACAAGAAAATCTATGGTGTCATTAAATCGGTAAAAGACAAGAAAAACTATAGTGTCATTAAATCGGTAAAAGACAAGAAAATATATGGTGTCATTTAATCGGTAAAAGACAAGAAAATATATGGTGTCATTTAATCGGTTAAAGACAAGAAAATCTATGGTGTCGTTTAATCGGTAAAAGAGAAGAAAATATATGGTGTCATTTAATCGGTAAATTACAAGAAAATCTATGATGTCATTTAATCGGTAAAAGACAAGAAAATCTATGGTGTCGTTTAATCGGTAAAAGACAAGAAAATCTATGGTGTCATTTAATCGGTAAAAGACAAGAAAATTTATGGTGTCGTTTAATCGTTAAAAGACAAGAAAATCTATGGTGTCATTTAATCGATAAAAGACAAGAAAATATATGCTGTCATTTAATCGGTAAACGACAAGAAAATCTATGGTGTCATTTAATCGGTAAAAGACAAGAAAATATATGGTGTCATTTAATCGGTAAAAGACAAGAAAATCTATGGTGTCGTTTAATCGGTAGAAGAGAAGAAAATATATGGTGTCATTTAATCGGTAAAAGACAAGAAAATATATGGTGTCGTTTAATCGGTAAAAGACAATATGTTTTTTTAATGTTCAAATCCCTTTCTGTGATATCGTCGTTTTAACTACTCCTATTGTATGAATCTAGTTTCAAATCAACAGCTCTGATTGCTTATACAGCATATTTTCGACCGAATTAAACGGGTTGCCAACTCCCGTCGACGTGCGATTTACTCATTGTTCTCGGAGTTCAATCCTTTTTAAACAGAAGTCATACAGGCTGTTACAAAGCGTTTCCTTAACCCATAAATAAACAATATTGACATTCGACCAGTATGTTGCAGACGACTATGAAAAACATCGCGGAATGAGAAATTCCTCTTAGCGAGCAATTCACCCTGTTCCCACAATGTTTTCTGTCCTATCAGAAGATGAGTTTTCAATTTCATCCAATTCTGAAATGTCGTCTGCAAACTCTTTCAGTTTAGGACAGTCGAACATTTGACGATTGGTAATGAGTTAATGTATATGGCACATTGTTTGTCAATTGTTAAGTTTGGCTAAAACCTTTTCATTTTATATCGATTGTGAAACAATTTTTTACAACTTAGAATAGTCGCTCTATATTCTGAATCAATGTGAAGTATTGAAAGCTCGCAGGGTGGATCCCGCTACTCACAGTGTTCGAACCCACGACCCTCGTGTCACGGAGCCGACGCTCTGCCTCTGGATCACTGTCAATCTGTCAATCGTTTATAGTGGAGATAATTAAAACACAGTTTCAATATAAATAACTTGTGTTTTTTTATCAAATTATCAAAATCTCTCTGCTTTTTTTTAACTTGAAATCTGAAAAAAAAAAAAAAGAAAAAAAAAACGAACAATGTAATGTATTTGTTTGAGGTGTGAAGACATTTGTCCGTTAACCTGAAGTTCGAGATTTAGCATGCCGATTTCGTATCGACCGTAAACAAATTGTTTTATCGTTCATGACTTTGATTCAAGCCTTTGTTAATGATATTCTGCTACATCGATTCACTCATTGTCTGTTGTTTCAAAGTTCAGTCCATTTCCGTAAAAATGGGTGTAAAAAACCGTTGTTTGGTTTTCGGTATAATTTGCTTGATTTAAAGGCGCTTATCAACATATCAATCGGAACTACTCGGGTATTTCCGTGAGCTGTGAAATACACCTCAGATATCAATCTGAACTCATCGGGTTTATCAAATGAAAACACCTCTGAAATAATATGGATGACGCCATATTGGTTCCCAGCGGAATGACGTCACTTCACTTTCGTGTTTAAATATAGATCTTAAATGTGAAATCTAAAACGTCGTTAAATTTGATTGAGGAAACAACTTTACATGTCACTACCACAATTTTGCCATTTGGTATGAGTTACTGATAAAAAGATTATTTAAAAGGATGTCCAACCCTTCCATACACATTGAACTACTTTACTTGCACGCTTATAAAATGTGATAATTGCCGGATGCCGATTTACCCGAAAAATTGTAACCCTACACTTATATCCGAGGTGTATTTCACAGCTCACGGAAATACCCGAGTAGTTCTGCCAATTGCTCAGATATAAGTGTAGTGTTACAATTTTTCGGGTAAATCGGCCTCCGGCAATTAACACATTTTCTAAGCGTGCACGTTAAGTAGTTCAATGTGTATGGAAGTGTTGGAAATCCATTTTAATCATTTTCTATCAGTAACTCTTACCAAATGGCGAAAGTGTTCTTGTGACATGTATAGTTGTTTCCTCAGTCAAATTTAACAACTTTTTAGATTTCACATTTAAGATCTATTTCTAAACACGAAAGTAAAGTGACGTCATTCTCGCGGAAAACAATATGGCGGCATCCCTATTATTTCAGAGGTGTTTTCATTGGATAAACCCAATGTATTCAGATTGTCAACCGATGTGAGGAAATTTTAGGGTTGGAAATTAAGCTATATTGTTATTAGTTTTTGCTCTTAAGGTAGAATACCCATAATCCGCCACTTAGAAACTCATTACATCGTCAGATTATTTCGGTCATTCTCGGTATAAATCGGTCGTGGCCGGAACTATTCGCTTAACACCGAATAGTTCCGGCCCCAACCGATGTATACCGAGAACGACCTAATCATCCAACGAAAGAGCGAGTTTCAAAATGGCTGATTATAGGTATTACAACTTAACTTTTAAAGAGAGTTATTTCGGTCTGAATTAAAGATTGGTTGTTGAAAGGCACATATGAATCGAATTGAGAGGTTTGAGATGTAATTCTACTGTATTATCAAAAGTTGTCTGCTCGCCAATATTATAGATATAATTTTGTTAGTAGGTAAGCATACATCACTCAATTAAGGGTTTTATTTTCATGGTGTGTGTATTGCAGGCCGGCGGCATTAATACCTTTTGTATGAGTATTCGTTTATGTATACAACCTATTGTCTGGTCTCAGATTACATTCAATGTAAGGAATTGCATTTAAAATGGTAAATGTCTGAGTACGGATTCATATCTAAACTAATGTATAGATGTGCATACGTTTTTTAACATATATTTTAATAAGCATCATCCCCTTTCGATTGTTCCCCATAAGTAAACTTATTATTATTATTATTATTATTATTATTATTATTATTATTATTATTATTATTATTATTATTATTATTAATATTATTATTATTATTATTATTATTATTATTATTTATTTTTATTATTATTATTATTATTATTATTATTATTATTATTATTATTATTATTATTATTATTATTATATTATTATTATTATTATTATTATTATTATTATTGTTGTTATTATTATTATTATTATTATTATTATTATTATTATTATTATTATTATTATTATTATTATTATTAATATATAACAATATATTTTTTCTTTCTTAATCTTTTTTTTTCTTATCCTCTTATCCTTTAATTTTTTTTCTATTCTTTCTCGTTTCACGTGATAAACATTGTTCATGGTACATATGTTAATGACCATAAACTGTAAAGTTTGTGTCGATAAAATCATTTCTGATTCTGATTCAATACTATCATTCCATTACGCATGATAAACCGTCTAGAGTCTAATTGTTACTGTATAGGGAGTAAATGAGGTGGACAAACCCGTGTCATTGGGCCGAGAAATCGAATCGACTTTGAAAAGAGAACCCTCGTTGTGATTGAGTCTAGTTGTTACTGTATAGGGAGTAAATAAGGTGGACAAACCCGTGTCATTGGGCCGAGAAACCGAATCAACTTTGAAAAGAGAACCCTCGTTGTGATTGCGTCTAGTTGTTACTGTATAGGGAGTAAATGAGGTGGACAGACCCGTGTCATTGGGCCGAGAAATCGAATCGATTTTGAAAAGAGAACCCTCGTTGTGATTGAGTCTAGTTGTTACTGTATAGGGAGTAAATGAGGTGGACAGACCCGTGTCATTGGGCCGAGAAATCGACTTTGAAAAGAGAACCCTCGTTGTGATTGAGTCTAATTGTTACTGTATAGGGAGTAAATGAGGTGGACAGACCCGTGTCATTGGGCCGAGAAATTGAATCGACTTTGAAAAGAGAACCCTCGTTGTGATCGAGTCTAGTTGTTACTGTATAGGGAGTAACTGAGGTGGACAGACCCGTGTCATTGGGCCGAGAAATCGAATCGACTTTGAAAAGAGAACCCTCGTTGTGATTGAGTCTAGTTGTTACTGTATAGGGAGTAAATGAGGTGGACAGACCCGTGTCATTGGGCCGAGAAATCGAATCGACTTTGAAAAGAGAACCCTCGTTGTGATTGAGTCTAGTTGTTACTGTATAGGGAGTAAATGGGGTGGACAGACCCGTGTCATTGGGCCGAGAAATCGAATCGACTTTGAAAAGAGAACCCTCGTTGTGATTGAGTCTAGTTGTTACTGTATAGGGAGTAAATAAGGTGGACAAACCCGTGTCATTGGGCCGAGAAACCGAATCAACTTTGAAAAGAGAACCCTCGTTGTGATTGAGTCTAGTTGTTACTGTATAGGGAGTAAATGAGGTGGACAGACCCGTGTCATTGGGCCGAGAAATCGAATCGACTTTGAAAAGAGAACCCTCGTTGTGATTGAGTCTAGTTGTTACTGTATAGGGAGTAAATGGGGTGGACAGACCCGTGTCATTGGGCCGAGAAATCGAATCGACTTTGAAAAGAGAACCCTCGTTGTGATTGAGTCTAGTTGTTACTGTATAGGGAGTAAATAAGGTGGACAAACCCGTGTCATGGGGCCGAGAAATCGAATCGACTTTGAAAAGAGAACCCTCGTTGTGATTGAGTCTAGTTGTTACTGTATAGGGAGTAAATGAGGTGGACAGACCCGTGTCATTGGGCCGAGAAATCGAATCGATTTTGAAAAGAGAACCCTCGTTGTGATTGAGTCTAGTTGTTACTGTATAGGGAGTAAATGAGGTGGACAGACTCGTGTCATTGGGCCGAGAAATCGACTTTGAAAAGAGAACCCTCGTTGTGATTGTAATAATGCCAATGACGTGGGAGGTTAGATATTTGAAAGAAAACAGATTTTAATTACGATATCCAAAAAGAGTTTTTTGTGAACAGTTACTTGATTGTTAGAGTAGCAGACGACTTTGTACGGGTTGTAGTCAAATTGTACATACGAGAGTCGGAACTCTTGTTACGCCAATAAAAGCCATACTTAAATTGTGAAAGTTCTAGAATAATTGAAATCTAACTTAAAGGTACTTTAAATTCCCTTTTACAGAGAAATTGAAACTGTTACACGTTCACGTGATGCTTTTAAAATAGTTAATACGAGAAGGCTTGTTTACAATTAGCGATATAACAAGGTCAGCTGAGAAATGTTGGGAACAAATAAAACCTAAGAATTTTTGCTTTTTGAGTGTTTATGTTGTTAATATTGGCTCAATGACAGTAATTTTATGTGTTTTACCTGCTTTCTCTATTCATGTGAATAATAAATAGTGCATGCGCTATACTGTCATCATCCTGCGGTTTTTTTCGCTATGTTTCAACATATTCTATCATAATCTATAACTCATATTACCTAGTTTTGTACGCTCCTGAGCGCTAGTATGTTTTTAAATACTGTATGTATAGTACATAGAACTTACCCAGGAATGGCATAGACCCATGTAAATACTGTATGTATAGTACATAGAACTTACCCAGGAATGGCATAGACCCATGTACCCTTATCTTTGTGGAGGACAGTGGTCCAGGGGTAGAGCATCGGTCTCTGGACACGAGGGTCGTGGGTTCGAATATCGTGAAAAGCGGGATATGCCTTGCGAACTTTCATTAATCCACATTCGGCGCGATTATTGGTGTAGTATCCAGGAAGCAGAATCGAGAATGATTAATCTGAGTTGTAAGAACTTGTTTCACAATCGATATAAGATAAACAGGTTTAAATTAAACCCATGTACCTCTTGGTACATTCAATTCGATTTTATTCGGCATAAAAAATGCACAGGGCATTCTTATAGGCACAACAAAAATAATACATATATTTTAACACATGCATACACAGTAACAGTTCGGTAAGGCTTTTCCAGAGAAGTACAAGACAAAAAGTTAATAGAGCTATAGTTTTCATTTGTAGAACAGAACAGATTAGTCTGGACATTTTAGGAGGCTATGTCTATTTAAAGAGAAAACATTCTATAAACATCTAGTTAAAAGAAATTTGATTATTCGTCATTCTTTTTTAAGTCATGACTCTCCTAAACTAGTCCTGTTATCAATCAATAGAATCTAGATCCAAACATATTGACTGGCTTGCATAGCAGCCGATTGTTTATTATACGGAAACATAATAATTTGTGTGCAAAATACATAAATGTTATCGAGGTTTTAACCCATTCCTGTGGGATTTTTTTTAACAAATATTCAATGTAAATATGCATGAATAAATCAAATAACGGGTTCTTATTTAAAAAAAAGAATATTTGCAGAATGAAACTTTGCTCATCACGCGTATATTCCCATGTAACAGCGCCTTCTTAAATCCTCAATTTCGGAAGGGTTTAACACTTTCCCAAACAACAAATTTTCGACTGTCCCAAATTGAAAGAGTTTGCAGACGACATTTCAAAATGTGATGGAAATTGAAAAATGTTATTCACACAGAGCAAAAAACCTTGTGGGAAAAGGAAAAATTGCTCGTCACGAGCAATTTTTCCTTTTCCCACAATGTTTTCTAAAGTCGTCTGCAACAAAGTAGTCAAATGTCGTTATTGTTTGGGAAAGGGTTATATAAGCCTGGGACCTGACCCGTTCGTATACCGCGACCTAATGCGGGTATGCATGGGCCAGGCTATAAGCCAAAAACATACATAGGAAAACTATGCAATACCATAATAGACACGCCCTTTTCTGCCGTCGCCATGTAGGAACACCTATGACCATTTGTCATGTGTTCGTAATCAATTTGAGGCTATTAATATACGCTAATTAAAAACCAGCCAAACCGGTTTGTAGGAAAGACAATAGATATAGATCAATTAACACACTTAGATATCCGATCGGTTCCAACCCATTATAAAATTCATTCTTTTCAGACTGACGTTGTTTCACGCGATTGCGTCAGATGATTTAAAAAAAACCTTTGTGATACAAGGAGAGGTGTCCTGTCATCAGACGAGACGTTACATGTACTCTATTTCAAAATTGGTTCCTATAAGAAAAAATAAGAACCCTTTTTATTCTTTTTTTTTTATTTGTAATCCTTTATCAAACAAAACTTAGCAATCATTTTTATTTTTATTATTTTTATGTTTTTCTATTTTATTTAACAAGATTTACCATTTTATCTTACTGCAACGATATTTGCACTTTTTCTATTTTTTTTTCAACAAGAGTTTACAATTATATCTAACTGCAACGTTATTAATACAATCCACCAGTGCATCTTATAGCATCTGATTAAATACAATCCACCATTATATCTAACTGCAACGTTATTAATACAATCCACCAGTGCATCTTATAGCATCTGATTAAATACAATCCACCATTATATCTAACTGCAACGTTAATTATACAATCCACCAGTGCATCTTATAGCATCTGATTAAATACAATCCACCATTATATCTAACTGCAACGTTATTAATACAATCCACCAGTGCATCTTATAGCATCTGATTTAATACAATCCACCATTAAATCTAACTGCAACGTTATTAATACAATCCACCAGTGCATCTTATAGCATCTGATTAAATACAATCCACCATTATATCTAACTGCAACGTTATTAATACAATCCACCAGTGCATCTTATAGCATCTGATTTAATACAATCCACCATTATATCTAACTGCAACGTTATTAATACAATCCACCAGTGCATCTTATAGCATCTGATTAAATACAATCCACCATTATATCTAATTGCTCTGTTATTAATACAATCCACCAGTGCATCTTATAGCATCTGATTAAATACAATCCACCATTATATCTAACTTGCAACGTTACTAATATAATCCACCAGTGCATCTTATAGCATCTGATTAAATACAATCCACCATTATATCTAATTGCTCTGTTATTAATACAATCCACCAGTGCATCTTATAGTATCTGATTAAATACAATCTACCATTATATCTAACTGCAACGTTATTAATACAATCCACCAGTGCATCTTATAGCATCTGATTAAATACAATCCACCATTATATCTAACTTGCAACGTTACTAATATAATCCACCAGTGCATCTTATAGCATCTGATTAAATACAATCCACCATTATATCTAATTGCTCTGTTATTAATACAATCCACCAGTGCATCTTATAGCATCTGATTAAATACAATCCACCATTATATCTAACTGCAACGTTATTAATACAATCCACCAGTGCATCTTATAGCATCTGATTAAATACAATCCACCATTATCTCTAACTGTAACGTTATTTATACAATCCAACAGTGCATCTTATAGCATCTGATTAAATACAATCCACCATTACATCTAACTGCAACGTTATTTATACAATCCACCAGTGCATCTTATAGCATCTGATTAAATACAATCTACCATTATATCTAACTTGCAACGTTATTAATACAATCCACCAGTGCATCTTATAGCATTTGATTAAATACAATCCACCATTATATCTAACTTGCAACGTTACTAATACAATCCACCAGTGCATCTTATAGCATCTGATTAAATACAATCCACCATTATATCTAATTGCTCTGTTGTTTATACAATCTACCACTATTCCTAAATGCAATGTTATTCGTTCAACCTACTAAGATATGTTACTGAACCGTTATAGGTACTTTTTCTTTTTCATTAAACAGTAATCCACCATTATACAATGCATCTTAATTAAAACTTATTTATTTTACATCGATTGTGACGAAAGCTAATTTACCCCCCAGGGCTGTTTCCTGAATACTAAACCATTAAACATGCTGATTCGTGGGTTAGTCTCGTCAATGTTCACCCCGCCTTACGGGTAATCGAACCCGAGACAGTACCATGGAGGACAGTCGTCTAGGGGTAGAGTGTCGTCTTCAGGACACGTTGGTCGTGGGTTCGAATCTCGTGGGTAGCGGGATCTGCCTTGCAATCTTTCATAAGTCTACATTCAGCGTTAGTACTGGTTATGTATCCAGGAAGCAGAATCGAGAGTGATATATCTAAGTTGCGATGTGAAATAACTAAGTTTAACCCATTACCAAACAATGACGACATTTGACCAGATAAAGGGTTAATGATATTAAGTAAGACGGTTCAAGAGGCGGATGCTCTACCTCTGTTGGCCCTTTGTTTCTTACTGTGATCTGTTGTCCCATTATTTCTTACTGTGCGCTGTTGCCCTATTATTTCTTACTGTGCACTGTTGTCCCATTATTTCTAACTGTGCTTTGTTGCCCTATTATTTCTTACTGTGCACTGTTGTCCCATTAATTCTTACTGTGCTCTGCTGTCCCATTATTTCTTACTGTGCGCTGTTGCCCCATTATTTCTTACTGTGCACTGTTGTCCCATAATTTCTTACTGTGCTCTGCTGTCCCATTATCTCTTACTGTGCACTGTTGTCCCATTATTTCTGACTGTGCACTGTTTCCCCATTATCTCTTACTGTGCACTGTTGTCCCATTATCTCTTACTGTGCTCTGTTGCCCAATTATTTCTTACTGTGCTCTGTTGTCCCATTATTTCTTACTGTGCTCTGTTGTCCCATTATTTCTTACTGTGCTCTGTTGTCCCATTGTTTCTCACTGTGCACTGTTGTCCCAGTATTTCTTACTGTGCACTGTTGTCCCATTATTTCTTACTGTGCACTGTTGTCCCATTAATTCTTATAGTGCACTGTTGTCCCATTATCTCTGACTGTGCACTGTTTCCCCATTACTTTTTACTGTGCACTGTTGTTCCATTATTTCTTACAGTGCTCTGCTGTCCCATTATCTCTTACTGTGCACTGTTGTCCCATTATTTCTGACTGTGGACTGTTGTCCCATTATCTCTTACTGTGCACTGTTGTCCCATTATCTCTTACTGTGCTCTGTTGTCCCATTATTTCTTACTGTGCACTGTTGTCCCATTATCTCTTACTGTGCTATGTTGCCCTATTATTTCTTACTGTGCTCTGTTGTCCCATTATTTCTTACTGTGCTCTGTTGCCCTATTATTTCTTACTGTGCGCTGTTGTCCCATGATTTCTTACTGTGCTCTGTTGTCCCATTATTTCTTACTGTGCGCTGTTGCCCCATTATTTCTTACTGTGCTCTGTTGTCCCATTATCTCTTAATGTGCACTGTTGTCCCATTATCTCTGACTGTGCACTGTTTCCCCATTACTTCTTACTGTGTACTGTTGTCCCATTATTTCTTACCGTGCATTGTTGCCCCATTATCTCTGAATGTGCACTGTTGTCCCATTATCTCCGACTGTGCACTGTTGTCCCATTATTTCTGACTGTGCACTGTTTCCCCATTATTTCTTACTGTGCACTGTTGTCCCATTGTTTCTCACTGTGCACTGTTGTCCCATTATTTCTTACTCCGCACTGTTGTCCCATTATCTTTTACTGTGCACTGTTGCCCCATTATTTCTTACTGTGCACTGTTGCCCCATTATTTCTTACTGTGCACTGTTGCCCCATTATCTCTTACTGCGTACTGTTGTCCCATTATTTCTTACTGTGCATTGTTTTCCCATTATTTCTTACTGTGCACCATTGCCCAATTATTTCTTACCTTGCAGTTATTCGTTATTTTTATATTCTACAATACCAGAATGTACGCCGGGCCCTAACTGTCAAACTTGCGCGGGAGAAATATGCCTACAATGTGATGACCACTACACCCAGAACGAAGCCCAGACCACATGTTGCAGTGATGGCTGCCTACAGGACAGTGATGGCTGGCCATTGTGTGGCGTGGACGGAGTGTGCACGTACGCTGACTGTAATGACGGATATATCGGCCCAGAATGTAAACGATGCGACACCGTTATTGATGTAAGCACTGCCGCATTTCTTTCTTCTTTTTGTTTTTGTTTGTCGGTGGTGTAGTCAAATTAATTAGACGTGAAGATTGTTTATTATTTTTTTATTGGGCAATTTAGCGTCGAAATTTCGAACGATTTAAAAAGTGTCGGACTCACAAATTCTGAATGTCGGTGGGGGAGGTTTGGTGCCTCGCCTTCTAATTATGATCTCGGTGTTGGTTTAATATGAATCCTGTCTCGTTTTCAATATTCTTAACTCGTTTTTGACTTATCTTTACCTTGTTTTTAATATATGACTGCATAATTGAGGGTTTGATCACAATAAAAGAAATAATAGTCTTTTCAACCAAAGGCTTTTGAAGATAATAAGTTATAAGTTGTTTGTGAAGCAAAAAAAGTGACCAAGGAAAATTCGTATTTCGAATTATATTTCGTCGTACCCACATTTCATATGATCTATCGTGATGCGCCTTTGTCTAACTGCTCTTAAGGAAGTAGCGAGCAGATAAGACCCAACAGCGTAATGTCAGGCAGCGCGGAGACAGAATACCTTCGGGGCTGTTACCAGAAATAACGAGAATAGATGGTTAGTGTCGTGAATAGGAAATGTTATCGGGCAATGCTTCGGAATATTATCCGGTGAGCCGAAGGCGAAACGGATAATAACCCGAAGCCGAGCCCGGTAAGTTTTCCCATTCAAAGACACCGACTTTCTATTCTATTTAGATTCACTCACTCTTTAACTAAAAATATATAGTGTACCCGCATGAGTGCTAAAAACAGGAGTGGTTAATATTGAGTCACGCTGTACGGCACTTCACATAAATTCGCTGAATACAACGAACCACAACGTTATAACGACTTAACCATCTCGTTATTACGAAATAGTTTGTCGAAATAACGACTCAATTTCATTGTTATTTAGAGATAGTCACTCGAAATAACGACTTAACTATCTCGTTATTTCGAGTTAGTAAGTCGAAATAACGACTTAATTATCTCGTTAATTCAAGTTAGTAAGTCGAAAAAACGACTTAGTTATCTCGTTATTTCGAGTATGTATGTCGAAATAACAATAGAAATAACAATGTAATTATTCGTTATTTCGACTTTCTAACTCGGAATAACGAGAAAAAATGCATACATGCCACCTCTATCCCACCGTTAAAACGTAAAGATATTTTTTTCCTCTGGAGGGAATTATGCTTTGTCATATAATATTCAATATGTTTTATTGAACTCACCCCTTTAATTGTTAAAAAAAAACGACTTTAAACTTCTAAACCCCAATAGTACACACAAAAATTACATATTTCCGTTTAAAAAATAAAAAGAAAATACACAATTACGAGTCTGTATATTGATGAATGTTACATAAACGTTTGTGCTGTTATCAGTGCAATGTACGGACCGATAACAGGGTGCCGTATAACATTCGATATCCTTTACTAGATCACATGATCACTGCATGCACCTGTCAGTATTGATCTTCCGTTGGATGTCATATGTTTTCGTACTTTATGCTCATTTTGATTGTTCGTTATTATCCCCATAGGTTACAAGATCCGTAAAACAGATGGTTGCTATCTTTGAATAGGTAATCTTATCGAGCTTGGCTTCGGATTATCATCCGATTCGCCTTCCGTTGCAAGGGATGATATTCCTACGCCTTGCGCGATAACATTCCCATTCAAGACACCATGCATCTTTTCTCTAGATGCCCATTTAGAAAATAAATCGACATAATGATAGAGATAATGTTTTTATCGCCAACAGAACTGTGACATTTGCCACGAGTTTACCCTTACACGTGACATTCACTGCACAACATGCGCAACGAACTACCACATAACGCCCGATAACCAGCAGTGCTGCAGTGAAGGCTGCAATGACTGTACTAGCTCTCCTGAAGGTAAGTGGCAATCTCCGTACAGGCTTACCTACCTTTGCTTCACTGCAGTGCAGTAACACTGCCTTCACAGACATCACGTGACCATAGCCACGCCGATAACCAGCAGTGCTGCAGTGAAGGCTGCAATGACTGTACTAGCTCTCCTGAAGGTAAGTGGCAATCCCCGTACAGGCTTACCTACTTTTGCTTCACTGCAGTGCAGTAACACTGCCTTCACAGACATCACGTGACCATAGCCACGCCGATAACCAGCAGTACCGCAGTGAAGGCTGCAATGACTGTACTAGCTCTCCTGAAGGTAAGTGGCAATCTCCGTACAGGCTTACCTACCTTTGCTTCACTGCAGTGCAGTACCACTGCCTTCACAGACATCACGTGACCATAGCCACGCCGATAACCAGCAGTGCCGCAGTGAAGGCTGCAATGACTGTACTAGCTCTCCTGAAGGTAAGTGGCAATCTCCGTACAGGCTTACCTACCTTTGCTTCACTGCAGTGCAGTAACACTGCCTTCACAGACATCACGTGACCATAGCCACGCCGATAACCAGCAGTGCTGCAGTGAAGGCTGCAATGACTGTACTAGCTCCCCTGAAGGTAAGTGGCAATCTCCGTACAGGCTTACCTACCTTTGCTTCACTGCAGTGCAGTACCACTGCCTTCACAGACATCACGTGACCATAGCAAAGCCGATAACCAGCAGTGCTGCAGTGAAGGCTGAAATGACTGTACTAGCTCTCCTGAAGGTAAGTGGCAATCCCCGTACAGGCTTACCTACCTTTGCTTCACTGCAGTGCAGTAACACTGCCTTCACAGACATCACGTGACCATAGCCAAAGTCATGTGACCGAAACATCAAGTTCATGAATCCCTTTGACAGTTTCGCCAGTGTTGTCAGTTTCTCTTTTTTCCACTATGTTTTCCTAATAAATTTCAATTTCATCACTTTTTGAAATGTCGTCTGCAAACCCTTTCAATTTGGGACAGTCACATTACTTCTATGTTATTCATTGTGTGTATTCTGGGCCGGAGGCCTTTATTTAGAATAAAACTTATGTTATGTTATGTTAAATTCAAGAACTTGTCGGTTTGTAAATGGTTAAGTTAAGTACTCTAGGTAACTAGGTAATGAATGTATATGTATTTCGAGGACAAGTTCGTGTTTAGTTAAGTCGTTAAATTACCAGATAATATCCCTACGCCTTGTCCGATAACATTTCCGATTTACGACAACAGCCATCTATTCTCCGTGTATCTATGTTTTACAGGGGACAACTGCCTAACATGTCAGCAAGGCTGGTATAAGTACAACAACATCTGTGATAGGTGTGGCGAGAACTGTGTGGTACCAAGCGACGGGTCGGCAAGGTAATCAGAAATCATTAAACAAGCTCTGCACAGCGAAATATGTCAAATTAAACGGACACCATTTGAACTTGCAACGCTTGCAAACTACTTCCGGTTAAAGAATAGTCCCATTTAGACATTTTTAATTTCGACTTCTAATGCATAGCTTTTCTAGTAAAAGCTGAACTGGTAGAACACTGATGTGTTTCCTGTATAAATGATAGTCTTTCAATGCTCCCAAAGTTTGTTTTGATTGCCTATTGCAGGACCATTTGTTTGGGATGATTAAACATAAATGCCGTAGCGTCGGCCTTGCTTGTCAGCTTTTGTAGTGATTTACAGACGATACTAGTGTGCTTTGCTCCGTAAAAAACGAGACGATTAAGGTGTCCATTTTGTTACAGTTTTTGAGAGTTAAATGGACTAACTTGATGTTTCAGCATAAAGCTCTGGGTAGAAACCAGGGTTCTTTATTCAACAGAGTCTCAAAATCCCTGATTTAACATTGGGGTCAAAGGGAGTTTAATATTTCAAAAGTTACAGGCGTATGGCTAATTCCATTATCGTAAAACAGGGGAGGTAAACGTTGTTGTTTGAAAACTCATAGCAACAGTTATTTCCCCTGCATTGTGTCAATCGATAGGATTCGGAAGGCCTCGCTCATTCTCTTAGCATAACCTCGGAGGTAAAGGGGAGCCATGTTGAAAAAATGTTCGTTTGCAATCGTAACTACACAGCAATTTCCGGCACAAGCCGTGGATTGCCGAGTAGATAAGATTGAGAAAATTTGAAACACCGATGGGTTGATATGACAATCTTTAATGAAGTTAGTGAAAACGACAGTATACAATTGTGATATTTTTTATCAATCTGTGTGTATTTACATTAATATTTAGTACCTGGGTGTAATGTTGTAATTAAGTGTGTTATCCGGCAGCAAACAGCCGAATTTTCAAAGGGTATATGGTGTATTCATGAACTGCCTACGCGGTATATCTACCGGCTTTGGCCGAAGATTGCCGAGTAGATACGAGTGAATTGATAGCTCACTATTCGGCACTCCTTTGAGCTGTACATGTGTAACTGCTTCCTCCTGAGCTTTCCCAGCCTTTACATGTACAACTGTAGTTAGATTTGGGGCCTTCCTCCATTATCAAAGGGTATACAACGCAACATTATTATAAAACATTTACACCACGTAAAACCATAAAGATGATTACCTAAATCCAGGGGACTTCCCCATTATTCAAAGGTAGAAAGCTATTAATTAAATTTTGATCCTCAAACAGCGTAACATAACTATAAAACAAACTTTTATAGGATGTTACCCCATATAGATAATTAAATAATTCAAGGGGGTCTTCGTCCACCAATGAAGGGCCGGGCATTGCAATCTTATCTAAATTGCCGTTGATGCGTTGTCTGAAAAACAACTTAGAAGCAATCTGACACAACGTTTTGGTCGTGTTTCTTCAGATGTGACCCTACTAGCGGGAGGTGTTACCTGGGGTGTATGGACGGTTGGCATGGAATGCGCTGTAATGTGTCTTGTGGTATAAGCAGGTGAGCTTCCTTATTTATTATATATATCCACCATGAACATGTACAATCGGAACTACTCGGGTATTTCCGTGAGCTGAGAAGTACACCTCGGACATAAGTGTAAGGTAACTATTTCGGGTAACTCGTTCACGGCCTGTATTCGTTTTAAATGCAGTTCCGAAATCGAGCCTTATTTGAGACCACTCAATAGTGTAATATCTAATTCCTTGATACCCATGTATCAATCGGAAATACTCGGGTATTTCCGTGAGCTGAGAAGTACATCTCGGACATAAGTGTAGGGTTACACTATTTCGGGTAACTCGTTCACGGCTTATAGCACATTTACTATAATACAATACAATACAATACAATGTAAAATCTTGATTTTACTTAATTCTTTTTACAAAAATATGAGGATGGAACACGAAACATAATCTAAATGTAAGCGTCAACGTTAAGTAGTTAACTGGATATGGGAGTGTTGAACATCATTTTTAATCATTTTCTATCGATAAATCATACATAATACAGAAATTATAAATTATCATACATATGCATGTTTCCTTCATCAACTTTAATCACCATTTACAATTCACATTTAAGTTTTTTAACGAAGTACAATGACAGAGGTCTCGCTAGAAACAATATGGCGGCTAGCATATTGTTTCAGAGGGGTTTTAATTGGATAAACCCGATGAGTTGAGATTAGAACATGTATATAGTACACCTACTCGCGTGTTTCATCGTGGAACCTCCGTCGCCTAGTGATTAGAGTACAGAACCTGGCATCACATGCCCCCCTCTCCGCGCAGGCTCAAACCCCGGTGATGGCATTTGGATTTTCATGAGAGGTAGCCTCCAAGCTGACTTACGGAATGCCGATGGTTCTACCCGACTTGAGTAGCCCTTATGGGCAGTTGAGTATGGGGTCTTCCACTGCCATTAAGAGTCGGGTATCGCAACGTAACTGATATAATGTATATGCGATGTAAAACCAATGTAAACAGACAAATCATCGAGTCATAGCGATACTTTCCTTGTAGTATGCAAGCGTTTGTTTCGAACTCCTCACAGTGATCTCCCTTTATTATGTTGATCTCTGCCACCACAAATGGTACATGTCAATCTCCTTAGAAACGAAAATGACGTTAAGAGATGGTAGCGACAGCCTCTGAAAATCATCCGCTTGTGCTTTATTTATTAAGAGAACGAAAGCATTTTCTCAATTAAGAGTCAGAATTCCACACAAGAAGACATTATTTCTATAAAAACCATTATATCCGGTAAAATCTTTAAAGCATACTAGTGCTCAGAAAAATTGTTAAACTTGGTAATATGAGTTAAAACTTAAAAGTTATGATAGATTTTTTTCAAACATTTCGAAAAACCACAGGATCATGATATAACGCCTGCACTATGTATTAACTATTTTTCAAAGTGCTATTTTCACAGATCTTCTGCCCACCAATTTAACTCCATTGTTTACATTCGAGTAACATCTAAAATAACAAGGAGCGTTGGTATTAATGAGTGGTGATCACCTGGTCTGAAAATTCATGTGAAACAAATAAAAATACTGTCATTTATCCAATATTATCAAAGTGAACATTCAAAAAATGAGAATTTCTCGGGTTTCATTGGTTCCCAACGTTTCTCGGCTGACCTTATTTAATCGCTAGTTGTAAACAAACCTTATAGTATTCTTTATTTTAAAAGCATCATGTGGACATGTTTCAGTCTCAGTTCTCTGTAAAAGAGAATTTAAAGTACTTTAAAGTTAACTTTCAATTTCTCTCGAACTTTCACAATTCAAGTGTTAAAGAGTGCAACTATGATTTAGAAAAAAAGGTTTCAATTCTATCTTAATCTTGATAAATCCTGTGAAGGCAGTGATCGATGCAGTTTTGCAAGGGGAGCTCACTGTGAGGAGTTTTGCGGGTTTTTTATTACGTTCGTGATTGCTATTTACCCGATTCTGCTTTTGTGTGAAAACCGTTATCACATACATAAAATATCACACTGAATAAGTGTTGTGTTTATTTTAAGGCACATACAAGGAGATGAGTACAAATGAATTACTGAAAATGTATATGGTGTTCTTTTATTATACATTATGAAAGTCATGAGAATTGATTTACGAATGCATTGGTACCCTATTAAATAGACTTCTTTAACACAAGTTATTTTGTGCTTGATATATAGTTGTCTCCAATTCAATCATGTTTATCAACAACCTGTCTGTTTACACAGTCCAAGTAACGAATTCTGATTGGTCGGTTCAAACATGTGTGTATCAACTGTCAATGTCAGGGGTGAAGAGTCACACAATCTGAATTATTAAACTGGTTAATCTGGGTTATCTCTTGTTGGCTTTCATGTTTAAGTTGTGCTGATGGGACGTTTTGGTGATAACTATTTGAATCTGACCAAAAGTTTATCAAATAATATAGTTTGATATAGCATTAATCTCCTTTTATGTGCCTTTAACGTTTCTTCTATTTTCATGTTCTTGCGTTATGTTACACCTACGTCAAAACTTTGAAGTATTTTCAAAACATTTCTTTGACAATGAAAAAAAAAGAGAAAAGTAAAGAAAAATGGATTTCCAATGCACATTCCACTACACATCTGTATAGAGGGTGAAATAAATGCATTCTTGCACTTTGATTAACCCATCACCCATTTAACCCCTTTATTGCAGACGGCTCTGGAAAACACTGTGGGATAAGGAGAACTTGCTCGTAACGAGAAATTTCTCCTTTTCCCACAATGTTTTCTACTCTATCAGATGATTGCTTTCCAATTTTATCAATTTTTGAAATGTCGTCTGCAAACTTTTTCAATTTGGGACAGTTGGAAATTTGGAGTTTGGTAAAGGATTAACAGAACATTGCAGAGAAGACATACTTTTATTGACGCAAACGTTACAGTTTATGGTCATTAACATATGAATAATCGAAAAAATATTTAACAAATGAATCGAAAGTAAAAAAAGAAACAATAAGAAAAATGAAAAGATTGAGAAGAAAGAAAAATAAATCAGCACTCTCATCTATTGATATTGGGTTAGTTAACTTATGGAAGAATAAATCAGCACTTCCATCTATTGATATTGGGTTAGTTAACTTATGGAAGAATAAATCAGCACTTCCATCTATTGATATTGGGTTAGTTAACTTATGGAAGACTATCAACAGGGAATGATCGGTATTAGAATAAATCTAAAAATAAAATACATATATGAATAATTACTTACCGTTTTAAATGCAGTTCCGAAATCGAACCTTATTTGAGACCACTAAATTGTGTAGTATTTAATTCTGTGATACCCATGTATCTATCGGAACTACTCGGGTGTTTCCGTGAGCTGTGAAATGCACCTCGGATATAAGTGTAGGGTTACAATTTTTCGGGTAAATCGGCCCCGGTGTATAACATCTTTTAAAAGCGTGCACGTTAAGTAGTTCAATGTGTATGGAAGTGTTGGACATACTTTTAAGTCATTTTTATCGGTAACTCATACGAAATGGCGAAATTATACGTTGCGACACATAAAGTTGCTTCCTTTACCAAATTAAATGACTTTTAGATTCCACATTTATGATCTATTTTTAAAACGGAAGTATATTGATGTCATTTCGCAGGAAACAATATTGCGTCATCCCTATTATTTCAGAGGTATTTTCATTGGATGAACCCGATGTGTTCAGATTGACTCATGTATAAGCTCATACATTCTACGCAATGTTCTGTCAATATGTATGCGTACACGGTAGGAATCAGTCCTGAGTTAAACATAATACTGTCAGACTTTAGAATTACACCTTACTGTCAGACTTTAGCTTTACACCGTACTGTCAGACTTTCAATTTACACCTTATTGTCAGACTTTAGATTTACACCTTACTGTCAGACTTTATGATTACACCCTATTGTCAGACTTTAGATTTACACCTTACTGTCAGACTTTATAATTACACCTTACTGTCAGACTTTAGATTTACACCTACATACTAGTCCGTCCGCTTACTCGTTTCTTTCATGTAAACAGAAGCACAACCCTACAACATTTTACGATCTTCAACGATATAAGGTGGAATTTCCGATCAGACAGTGTTTACAAAATAAACCATTTAAACAATTTACTAAACCTGCAATACAAAAGTGTTGTATCTTCACCAAACGAATACAAGTTCGGCTGACACACGTATCCATATTCTTGTTTTATGTAACACTAAGGATCTCTTTTGTGATTGCATCGGTAAAAGACAATTAATGGAGAAAAAAAGAAAACGTTAATCTTTGGGATAGTCACTTTAAACACCGTTGTCTGTATACATGTATGTTTGTTTACATCTCATGCTATCCGTTTATTGGTGTGACAAATGCGAAAAAAAAGAATTTCTTAATCTGTGAGATAGTCACTTTAAAACAAGGTTGTATGTATATCTTTGTTTATAGGTATGACGAGTACGAAAAAACGAAACTCTTAATCTGTGAAATAGTCACTTTAAAACAAGGTTGTATGTATATATTTGTTTATAGGTATGACGAGTACGAAAAAACGAAACTCTTAATCTGTGAGATAGTCACTTTAAAACAAGGTTGTATGTATATATTTGTTTATAGGTATGACGAGTACGAAAAAACGAAAATCTTAATCTGTGAGATAGTCACTTTAATACAAGGTTGTATGTATATATTTGTTTATAGGTATGACGAGTACGAAAAAACGAAACTCTTAATCTGTGAGATAGTCACTTTAAAACAAGGTTGTATGTATATCTTTGTTTATAGGTATGACGAATGCGAAAAAAAAAAGAAAATCTTAATCTGTGAGATAGTCACTTTAAAAGAAGGTTGTGTGTATATCTTTGTTTATAGGTATGACGAATGCGAAAAAAAAAGAAAATCTTAATCTGTGAGGTAGTCACTTTAAAACAAGGTTGTATGTAAATCTTTGTTTATAGGTATGACGAATGCGAAAAAAAGAAACTCTTAATCTGTGAGATAGTCACTTTAAAACAAGGTTGTGTGTATATCTTTGTTTATAGGTATGACGAGTACGAAAAAACGAAACTCTTAATCTGTGAGACAGTCACTTTATAACAAGGTTGTATGTATATATTTGTTTATAGGTATGACGAATGCGAAATAAAAAGAAAGTCTTAATCTGTGAGATAGTCACTTTATAACAAGGTTGTATGTATATATTTGTTTATAGGTATGACGAATGCGAAATAAAAAGAAAATCTTAATCTGTGAGTCACTTTTAAATGAGGTTGTCTGTACATGTATATGTTTGTTGATCATTTTAAACAAGGTTGTCTGTATATGTTTCTTGATCATTTTAAACAAGGTTGTCTGTTTATGTATATGTTTGTTGATCATTTTAAAGAACGTTGTCTGTATATGTTTGTTGATCATTTTAAACAAGGTTGTCTGTATATTTTTATGTGTGTTGATCATTTTAAACATGGTTGTCTGTATATGTGTGTTGATCATTTTAAACAAGGTTGTCTGTATATGTTTGTTGATTATTTTAAGCAAGGTTGTCTGTATATGTTTGTTGATCATTTTAAACAAGGTTGTCTGTATATGTTTGTTGATTATTTTAAACAAGGTTGTCTGTATGTGTTTGTTGATCATTTTAAACATGGTTGTCTGTATATGTGTATGTTTGTTGATCATTTTAAACAAGGCTGTCTGTATATGTTTGTTGATTATTCTAAACAAGGTTGTCTGTATGTGTTTGTTGATCATTTTAAACAAGGTTGTCTGTACATGTGTATGTTTGTTGATCATTTTAAACAAGGTTGTCTGTATATGTTTGTTGATCATTTTAAACAAGGTTGTCTGTACATGTATATGTTTGTTGATTATTTTGAACAAGGTTGTCTGTATATATTTGTTGATCATTTTAAACAAGGTTGTCTGTACATGTTTATGTTTGTTGATTATTAAGAACAAGGTTGTCTGTATATGTTTGTTGATCATTTTAAACAAGGTTGTCTGTATATGTTTGTTGATTATTTTAAACAAGGTTGTCTGTATATGTTTGTTGATCATTTTAAACAAGGTTGTCTGTATGTATATGTTTGTTGATTATTTTGAACAAGGTTGTCTGTATATATTTGTTGATCATTTTAAACAAGGTTGTCTGTACATGTTTATGTTTGTTGATTATTAAGAACAAGGTTGTCTGTATATGTTTGTTGATCATTTTAAACAAGGTTGTCTGTATATGTTTGTTGATTATTTTAAACAAGGTTGTCTGTATATGTTTGTTGATCATTTTAAATAAGGTTGTCTGTATTTGTTTGTTGATCATTTTAAACATGGTTGTCTGTATATGTGTGTTGATCATTTTGAATAAGGTTGTCTGTATTTGTTTGTTGATCATTTTAAACAAGATTGACAGTATATGTGTGTTTACAGGTGTGATGAATGCAACTACGATGAACCGAACACTCGACTGACCTGTATCGATTGTAACCCAGGATTCTATGACACTGACTGCAAATCCTGCAGTGCCAATTGTGTACGGAGCACCGATATCAACGTGTGCAGACAAGACGGTAACCATGACTAACCCCGATCCCATCGTGCCACTCCTCTCAACCACGCCCTTAACGCCTCGTTTATTAACGCCCCTGTCCTGCCTAAAACGTCGACGCCCCTTCTCCACTCCGCCAGATAACACAAGCCCCACATCTAGTCACGTCCCGGTCCATATACCCCTGTCTCTGTCACACTTAACTCATTAACGCCCCTTCTCCACTCCGCCAGATTACACAAGCCTCTCATCTAGCAACGTCCTGGCCTATATACCCCTGTCTCTTTTTTATATGGGTTTTACATCACATCAACATTATTTCAGTTATGTAGCGATGCCCGACTCTTAATGATGGAGGAAGACCCCATACTCAACTGCCGACAAGGGCTGGTCAAGGCGGGTAGAACCATCGGCATGCCGTTAGTCGGGAGACTGCCTCTCATGAAAATCCATATCCCTCTCAGGATTTAAACCCAAGCGGAGAGGACCCCTATCTCTGTCACACTTAACTCATTAACGCTCCTTCTCCACTCCGGCCTGTGTACCCCTCTGTCTGTCACACTTAACTCATTATCGCTCCTTCTCCACTCCGGCCTGTGTACCCCTGTGTCTGTCACACTTAACCCATTAACGCTCCTTCTCCACTCCGGCCTGTGTACCCCTGTCTCTATCACATTTAAATCATTAACGCCCCTTCTCCACTCCGCAAGATAACACAAGTCTCCAATCTAACCACGTCACGGCCTATATACCCCTGTCTCTGTCACACTTAACTCATTAACGCCCCTTTTCGACTCTACCCGATAGAGTCTCCCATCTAACCACGTCCCGTCCTATGTACCCCTGTCTCTGTCACACTTAACTCATTAACGCCCCTTCTCCACTCTACCAAATAACACAAGTCTCCCATCTAGCCATGTCCCGGCCTATATAACCCTGTCTCTGTCACACTTAACTTATTTATGCACCTTCTCCACTCCACCCGATAACACAACCCCCAATCTCGCCACAACCCGGGCTTTAGAACAGAACAGAATTGAACAGGACTTTATCTAAACCCCCCAGTAAAAAACATGTATTCAATAAGGGTAAATCAACATCAATGATTATGATATGAATATCGAGATTCGGTAGAAAACGAGAGAAAGTGTGTGAGAAAAAGAGAAAAAATAGAGAGAGATAGAGAGAGTGGGAGGGGGGAGAGAGGGAGAGACAGATTGACAGAGAGAGAGAGAGAACCATCATATATTTTAGAACCGGGAAAACAGGGGGAAACAGGGGGAAAACAGGGGGAAAATATCAAACAATCAAATATGAGTATATAACAAATATGACAAAGAAATCGCTGACAATTTAACCATTTACAAAATAAATCCACAAAAAGTTTAAAAAACATTTGCAAAACGTCTGTCCCATCCATACCGGGTGATACCGGATGTAATATACCGGGTTATAGTTGTGTCTTTAAAATCATAACACGATAATACTCTGCCCTCCACTTAGATCGCGGGCAATGTGTTCATATTTTTGTCACGTTTTCTCCGTGCGACCTGGGCCATTTACAAGCCCAACGAAGTAAATGGCATAGTCCAAAAAAGTGTAAACAGGTGATAAACGCTACATACAATGGTAGGTAGATAACAGCAGATATTCCAATTACCACATATCTTATGTATGCTATCGTTCGATTGAAACATAAACATCGCACGCTATCGCGATGAACCTATACCGGAGTATTTGTGAATGGTACCTTAAACTGTTTGTAATTTTTGTTTACGTTTTAATTGATGAACACAATACAGATCTCAAAGATGCATACCTCTGTCTCTGACATGCTTCGCTTGATATCCCTCCCTCCCTCCCTCCCTCCCCCCCCCCCCCCCCCCCTCCTCCTCCCTCCCTCCCTCCCTCCCTCCCTCCCTCCCTCCTCCCTCCTCCCTCCCTCCCTCCCTCCCTCCCTCCCTCCCTCCCTCCTCCCTCCCTCCCTCCCTCCCTCCCTCCCTCCCTCCCTCCCTCCCTCCCTCCCTCCCTCCTCCTCCCCTCCTCCCTCCCTCCCTCCCTCCCTCCCTCTGTCTATTTATCTCCACATAGTTCTATCTCTCCACTCTTCTCAGAATACATATACATTCGGTTTGTAAAGAAAAAAAAGTATCAAATGCTCTCTCTAATGTCTCACATAACAACCAATACCTTGAACTATGAGGTCGCTTCACATTCTTATCGTTTCCCTCCGCAGGTTTTTGTCTGGAAGGTTGTACGCCTGGTTTCCGCGGTGACAGGTGCGATATTCGATGTGACCAGGCGACTGGGCTGGAAAACTGTAATCTTTGCGAACGGTTTAACTACAAGTAAGTGTGAACTTATTGGTCAAAAAATACGTGACGTATCAACAACTCGTACATTAATCGGAACTACTCGGGCGTTTCCGTGAGCTGAGCAATACGCCTCGGATATAAGTGAAGGGTTACAATTTTCCGGGTTAATCGCCCCGGCATATAACACATTTTCTAACCATTCATGTTAAGTAGTCCAATGTGTATGGAATTGTTTGACACCCTTTTTAAACATTGTCAATCGGTAACTCATACGAAATGGCGAAATCTTTGAAAACGAAAGTAAAGTGACGTCAGTTTCGCGGAAAGTAAAATGGAGGCATCTATATTATGTCAGAGGCGTTTTCATAGGATAAACCCGATGTGTTCAGATTGCTCGAACATATCATTTTAAAGCATTTGTTATTTCCAAAATACCTTAATTCTTTATCTCTTAACGCTTATAACTCTAAAGAGAAAAAATGTATTGTTTCAGCGATATATTCTTTCGACTTTCAAATTTTCCTTTCTGTGAACAACCATCTTTAAATAAGTGGGAAATTCCGAATTTACGCCACCCAGGAGTGATACTTATGTCTTCCAGAGTAACCTCCATAAACTGCCACCACGCTATTTTCAAACATATATAGATGAAAGTTAAATGATGTCTTTTACGCACAATAATAGACTGGAACAGAAGTGAATTTAGTAATAGTATCCTCTTGTGTTGATTTCTTACCAAATAAATTGAAAACATCTTTCGATTTCCATACAAATGTCGCCGTCATCTTGAAACGCCATTTTCCTTTCCAAACAGTTGGTCATTGCACAGCCAATCAGGACCTGGTATAGTTAAACTGGGAACCGGTCTCTCATCTATCGAATGTAGAGACCGGTATGGTATAAGTCTACTAGGCAAAAACTGGCTGGTAACGGAAGGAAGGAAAACAGCATACTGTCCTTAGGGACCAACGTTTTCCGGTTTAAACGAACGGTTAGCCGTGACATGAAGGTTCCTTAGAGAAATATTGTTTAAAATGGTTTGAATTCGGAACTTTGCCAAAACTTCCGTTCAAATCAAGGGATAACTACGCCTGATAAATGGCTGTCTGCTTTGAAAATCGTAAACTGTGTTTTTGTTATTGTTGTTGTTGTTGTTGTTGTTGTTGTTGTCGTCGTCGTATTTTGGAACGCTGCACCGACCAATCAAATCGCTCAGAATGTGTAGGCTGCCCGTTATCTATCTTGTGGAGCTATAGTGCGGTGGCTTCAGAAATTTGCACATGGGTGGTGGTTGCCTTTTGCGCATCTTAAATGCGACTTCTGTGTTGGCAGGGATCAATCCCATAAAGGAAACCACTGTGGTGAGTTTGTTTCAAAATACGGAGTTAACTCCCCTGAGTGTCTATCTCCGTAGGTGTACCAAGTGTAAGCCGGGTTACCATGGCGACAAATGTCAGTTCGAGTGTAACGTTAACTGCGCACCGAACCTGGTGAACGTGGTAGAGTGTGATCTAAGCAACGGGACATGCAATTCCGGCTGTCTCACGCAGCATTACAAGTCGGACTGCAGCGGAGAATGTCTCAACTGTATAAACGACATTTGTGAACGAGAGAGCGGTAAGCATGGCTCTTCACACGTACCTTTACAAGTAATTTATCTCACGTCCTCAATTGATATTTTAACGTCTGTAAACGATAAAGCTGTAATCATAGCTCTACACACGTATCTTTACGAGTAATTTATCTCACGTCCTCAATTGATATCTTAACGTCTGTGGACGAGAGAGTGGTAAGCATAGCTCTTCACACGTATACTGTATTTACGAGTAATTTATCTCACGTCCTCAATTGATTATAACAACGTCTGTAAACGATAGAGCTGTAATCATAGCTCTACACACGTATCATAACGAGTAATTTATCTGACGTCCTCGATGAATATTTTAAGGATTTTCGTGAACGGAAGAGCGGTAAATATAACTGCACTAACCAGAGACATAGATAACTATGTCTCTGCACTAACGTATCTTTACGAGTTGCTGTTCACACGTCTGTTTACGAGTTATTTATCTCAACTATTCCATTAATTTTTTAACAACATATATGAACGGGAGAGCGGTAAACATTGCTGTTCACACGATTTTACCAGTAATCTAGCTCACGTCATCGATTGAATAACAAAACGGTATTTGCGAACGGTACAGCGGCAAACATTGCTGTACACACGTATTTTAATCTATCTCACGTCCGCAATAAATATTTTAACAATAGATGTGAACGATAGAGCGGTGAAGATTGCTGTTCACAGTTTTTAGCTCGACTTTTCGACGAATAAGGAGAGCTAAACTACTCACCCGGGCGTCGGCGTCGCGTCGCTGTCGGCGTCACACATTGGTTAAGTTTTTACGTGCAAGTTTGTAACTCATTAACTATTGTATGGAATGTGTTGATACTTCTTACATGTGTTCAGGGTCATACTTTAAGGTCCCTGGCCAAGTTTTATATCCCAAAATTTGAATTTAAGCAAATTATGCAGCTTTTCGTACTTTCAAAAACTTGGTTAAGTTTTTACATGCAAGTTTGTATCTCATTAACTATAGTATGGAATATGTTGATACTTCACATACATGTTCATGATAATAATCTAAGATCCCAGGCCAAATTTCGAATCTCTTGTATTTAATTTGAGCAAATTATGCGGCTTTTTGTACTTAAAAAAGTCTTGGTTAAGTTTTTGCGTGCAAGTTTGTATCTCATGAACTACTATATTGAATGGGTTGATATTTCACTAATATGTTCAGGGACATAATGTAAGGTCCCTGACAAAGTTTCTAACCTCTAGTCGTAAATTCAAGCTTATTATGCGGTCCGTTGTACTTAAAAATTCTTGGTTATAATATTGCATGCATGTTCGTTTTTCAACAACTATTGTAAGGAATCATTGTTTGCACCCTCATATTTCAGAAACAATAATATTTCACCGACATAACCGACTAGTCGTGGAGGACAGTGGTTCAGTGGTAGAGGGTCGTGTGTTCGAATCCTGTGAAAAGCGGAATCTGCCTTGCAAACTTTCATTAATCCAAACTCAGCACGATTACTGGTTATGTATACAGGAAGCAAAATCGAGAGTGAATAATCTAAGTTGCAAGAACTCGTTTCACAATCGATGCTAAATAAATAACTATAAACTAACCGAATAGTCGAGCATGCTGTCTTACGGACAGCTCTTGTTTTACGAAATTTCAGGGATTTGCGTGCAGGAGAGGTGTAAGCCCGGGTTTTTCGGCCCAGCGTGCACGTTAGCCTGCCCCGTGACCTGCGCCAACAACTCTGTCACTGGGCAGCCAGAGTGTGAATTCAAAAACGGGACCTGTATCCACGGATGCTATTATAACCAACACGGGCCCTACTGCAGCAAAAGCTGTAGCCAGTTCTGCGTGGCGGTGACGCAGACTCGAACAGGTAACTATAGATGTAAGGCCAGGTACCTCTACCCATATTTGTGGAATCTGGAGATCTGAGCCGATCAGGTTTATACATTGGAAACGCCGATTTACCCGAAAAATTGTAACCCTACACGTATATCCGAGGTGTATTTCTCAGCTCACGGAAATACACGAGAAGTACCGATTGATTTCTTATTTCGTTTAGACGAGTTACTCGGTCGTCATAACGAGATAATTGAGTTGTAATAACGAGATAATTGAGTCGTAATAACGAGATAATTGAGTCGTAATAATGAGATAATTGAGTCGTCATAACGAGATAATTGAGTCGTAATAACGAGATAATTGAGTCGTAATAACGAGATAATTGAGTCTTCATAACGAGAAAATTGAGTCGTAATAACGAGATAATTGAGTCATAATAACGAGATATTTGAGTCGTCATAACGAGATAATTGAGTCGTCATAATGAGATGATTGAGTCGTAATAATGAGATAATTGAGTCGTCATAACGAGATAATTGAGTCGTCATAACGAGATAATTGAGTCGTCATAACGAGATAATTGAGTCGTCATAATGAGTGAGATAATTGAGTCGTTATAACGAGATAATTGAGTCGTATTAAGGAGATAATTGAGTCGTATCAAGGAGATAATTGAATCATAATAACGAGATAATTGAGTCGTAATAACGAGATAATTGAATCATAATAACGACATAATTGAGTCGTAATAACGAGATAATTGAGTCGTAATAACGAGATAATTGAGTCGTAATAATGAGATAATTGATTCGTAATAACGAGATAATTTATTCGTAATAACGAGATAATTGAGTCGTTATAACGAGATAATCAAGTCGTAACAACGAGATAATTGAGTCGTAATAACGAGATAATTGAGTCGTAATAACGAGATAATTGAGTCGTAATAATGAGATAAATAACCAATCAGAACCTGGGTGCAGTTTAATTGAACAACTTAAGGAAAATATTTTCGTAAGTTATAACGGATACACATGGAATGTAACATAGAAACTTAAAAAAAAGTACAATGTTGCAATGTGACACGCCATTGGGAGCGTCTCTTAGAGACGATTTCAATGATGTGTTACTTTGCAATATTGATTCACCCTACATTGAAATAAGAGAAATTGTTTTTTAGACTTGCGCAAATCTTGTGCGTACACTGATTAGTAAAACGGTTCCCTGCTGTTTATAAGGCAGGTTATTGCAGAAATATTTGTTCGGGATGTTTGCATACAAATGCGGATGCCTCAGTCAGATTTGACAGATAGTGTACTGATTTTCGGAAGGAACCTGTACATTTTGCTTCGTAGGAAAAATTGAGATGATTGAGCAATCGGAACTACTCGGGTATTTCCGTGAGCTGTGAAATACACCTTGGATATAAGTGTAGGGTTACAATTTTTCGGGTAAATCGGCATCCGGCAGTTAACACATCTTCTAAGCGTGCACGTTAAGTAGTTCAGTGTGTATGGAAGTGTTGGAAATCCTTTTGAATCACATTTTATCAGTAACTCATACCAAATGGCGAAATTGTTGTTGTGATATGTATAGTTGTTTTCTCAATCAGATTTAACGACTTTTTAGGTTTCACATTTAAGATCTATTTTCAAAAACGAAAGTAAAGTGACGCCCTTCTTGCGGGAAACAATATGGCGTCATCCCTATTATTTCAGAGGTGTTTTCATTGAATAAATCCGATGTGTTCAGATTGATGATTGAGGTGTCCATTTAAGGTAAGACCTGGGTAATGGAGAAAGGTCAGAATAATAGAATTCAATATTTAATAGAACAAATGCCGTTTTAAAGTAAATTTTCATATTATTAGAATCTTTCCTAGTTTGGAATTTTTATTTGCCAACTTCATTCATGTAATTTTAGTTTCAATGTGAACATTGAAAATTAAAGGTAGGTAATTAAAATGAAATAAAGAACACATTTTCTGATATTCGTTTTATAAATATAAATTCAAAATCAGACAAATTTTGAAAATTGGCTCAGTGAATGCTCTTTAAATGATAAAAGAAAATTCGGATTTCATTTCAGCTTATTCTTTAACCAAAGCAAATATCAGTTTACCATTACCCTGGTCCTACCTTCAGTACAGTTTTCTAGAGTTTAATGTTCTAACTTAATGTTTCAGCATGTTTCTATGGGTAAAGGCCTGGGGTCCGTTTCATCATGTTTCTATGGGTAAAGGCCTGGGGTCCGTTTCAGCATGTTTCTATGGGTAAAGGCCTGGGGTCCGTTTCAGCATGTTTCTATGGGTAAAGGCCTGGGGTCCGTTTCAGCATGTTTCTATGGGTAAAGGCCTGGGGTCCGTTTCAGCATGTTTCTATGGGTAAAGGCCTGGGGTCCGTTTCATCATGTTTCTATGGGTAAAGGCCTGGGGTCCGTTTCAGCATGTTTCTATGGGTAAAGGCCTGGGGTCCGTTTCAGCATGTTTCTATGGGTAGAGGCCTGGGGTCCGTTTCAGCATGTTTCTATGGGTAGAGGCCTGGGGTCCGTTTCAGCATGTTTCTATGGGTAAAGGCCTGGGGTCCGTTTCAGCATGTTTCTATGGGTAAAGGCCTGGGGTCCGTTTCAGCATGTTTCTATGGGTAAAGGCCTGGGGTCCGTTTCAGCATGTTTCTATGGGTAAAGGCCTGGGGTCCGTTTCAGCATGTTTCTATGGGTAAAGGCCTGGGGTCCGTTTCAGCATGTTTCTATGGGTAAAGGCCTGGGGTCCGTTTCAGCATGTTTCTATGGGTAAAGGCCTGGGGTCCGTTTCAGCATGTTTCTATGGGTAAAGGCCTGGGGTCCGTTTCAGCATGTTTCTATGGGTAAAGGCCTGGGGTCCGTTTCAGCATGTTTCTATGGGTAAAGGCCTGGGGTCCGTTTCAGCATGTTTCTATGGCTAAAGGCCTGGGGTCCGTTTCAGCATGTTTCTATGGGTAAAGGCCTTGGGTCCGTTTCAGCATGTTTCTATGGGTAAAGGCCTGGGGTCCGTTTCAGCATGTTTCTATGGGTAAAGGCCTGGGGTCCGTTTCATTAAATGTCTTAAGTACACTTAGCTAAGAGCAATTGAAAACACACTAACGACGTTTCTTATGTGCGTTTCATGAAACAATCGCAACTGCTTATGAACATCATAAATTAGGAGCGAAATCAAAACGCTTGCAACTATCTCATATTTACCGAAATGGCCGGCATAACGTAAACTTTACCGCATTGTACCGGAATTGTGGCATATCCTAACCGTCCTTATCGATAGTTTAAACCTAGATTAAAAATTAATTGTCATTTGATGAATTATATTTACGTTTATCATAAAGAGAAGTCATAAAAGGGAAAAAAATACATAGAAAAAATTTGGTTGCATGATGATTTACCAACACCGACCTGGCTGAACATTAAATGCGTGATACCGGTATACCGTGACTTGACATTTCTTCGGGCCCTCGCTTCGCATATTTACAACTTGTTTAGAGGTGAAAGAGTAGATATTGTCGCGTGTCTCATTGTTTAAAATCGATAATATACATGTGCGAATGGAATAATCCATGTTGTATAATTCTCGATCATTTATAAACAGTATACATATCTCGTTCTGAATAAAATAAAATCTTTCAAAATCTTAGAAAAATGGCCGCCATTCCGTGACGTCATCGCACTTAAGACAGCCCCCGGACCTCTCTTAGAGTTAAGAGCGTTTTTCGCTCTTAGAATATAAGAGCGAAAAACGCCCTTAACTTCTAAGAGCGAAAATTGATGAAACGCGCCTGGGAGAGAAAATCTGTCTAAGGCGCGAATTCGCACTTAAGATCCTTAATAAAACGGGCCCCAGTATTCTCTACTCAGCAGAGTCTGTAGGCTATCTGATTTAACATTGGAGTCATTAAACATTGGAGTCAATGGGAATTTAAGATATCAAACTTATTGTGTATAACCAAATGCACTATAAATGCAAACTCCTCACAGTGATCTCCCCTTTTTGGGATCGATTCAGCGCAGCAAGGGGGGATCAGTTTTGGGAGACTGCTATGAATGGTGGATATGGAAAACAGACAGCATAGACGTTAGACTTTGGAAATCGATTCAATCAGATATAATGTTTTCAGCCTAGATGTGACAAACGACCATTTTGATTGTTTAAGATTCCCAAATGGAATATGGCCATGCACCGGTCCTGCGTGGCTCATTGGTTAAGGTGTTGGAACCAGATCTCGGGGGTCCCGGGTTCGAGCCCAACGGACACCTGTGGTTTCGTGGAAGTGGCCTTTGGCAAGTCACTTCAGGGCCCTAGCCTAGTAATGGAACATCAAAGAAAGCCGTTACATAACTGAAAACTTAACTAATTATAACTAACTATAGCTAACTATAAATAACTAAAGCTAACTATAACTAATTAAAGCTAACTGTAACTAACCATAACTAACTATTACTAACTATAACTAACTATAACTAACTAAAGCTAACTGTAACTAACCATAACTAACTATTACTTTGTTAAATTTTAGATTTCTCGCCGGCCAGCTGCGTCCAGGAAACGGGTGCCTGTATAAATGCCTGCCAGGACAACTACTACCTGCCCAACTGTACGAAGACGTGCAATGCACCGTGTGTTGATGATAAGTGCGACATTAATACGGGAACCTGCCTGGCGTGTGAGGTGGACGACCCTGGGTACCTATGCCCGGAAGGAAGTAAGTGGATACGATATAACCTTTGTCATGTCCCAATATCGCCCCCCCCCCCGCATTGATATATGGATTGGTGGTGTGCTCATATTTTCACTTGAAGAGTGCTGGTTTGTTTGTGAGATTGAGACACATTCAAGGCAATTAATCCATATATTAGACTTCGCTTTTGAATCGTTTACATATATCGAACGCAAAGAGAATTTACTTCTATTCTAATAAGGCTGCAATAAAGGTTAATCCTAACATATACCTTTGGTTTGAGTATTTTTGTACGTGTAATATACTGAAATTATTTACCTTTATGCATACAGTTTAGTGAAAGAGTCTTTTAAAACATATTGAAAGCAATTGTAGACATAAATAAAAAAAATCATTCAAAGCTGGTTTGCATCATCCGTGGAAAAAGAAGAATTTCTGAAACCAATTTCTGTTATGTCGAATCATCAGTCTAACCGGCTTCACACACGTTAAGGCAGAATACCCATACTCCGCCATTTTGAAGCTCATTCTTTCGTCGGATTACTTCTGTAGTTCTCGGTATAGATCGTTCGGGACCGGAATTATTCGATGTAAAGCTTATAGTTCCGGCCCTGAGCGGCCTATTCTCGTATGATCGAGAACGATCAAAGTTATCAGAAGAAGAAGGAAAGACATTCAAAATGGCGGATTATGGGTATTCTACCTTAAACGAGGTTAATGACAGCTTAGAATGATAGGAGTTATACAATGGGAATGCAGAGACTGGTACATCAGCATAAAACATAAGCATATATTAAATTAAAGAAAAGGGCGATATTGAGGCAAGATAAATGGTGTTTAGTTACGATAACAATACAGCACAGCTTCGAATAAGAACTGACCATTTTCTATAGAGTGCCTAAGCTGATGGAAAACGTATTTCGTATGTTTAGCAGCTGGAAGGTATAGTTTCCTTATCTGGAGCTGTGGTCGATTGTTTTACGTTATATGCCCCCTTTTTTTCGAAAAACAAATTAGCTACCCCCGTCGATTATGCCCCCGAGAAGTTTATAATAAATTGCCTTCCTTCAAGACTTACTGTTCAGAAGTAATGTTTCAGAACTGGACCTGATTATGCCAAAGAAAATAAGAGAAGAGAAACGAAAAGCAATAGAATTTGTTACCAAAATTTGCATGTGCTTGTTTTCCTATCACATTAATAAGCAGGCAGAACATTTTTGGAAAGAAAAAATAATGTCTTGAAGGCAGAATGCCATTTAAGAAAAAGGTTTCAAGATGGAGAGAGTATTTAGAGTCTTTCAAGGCAGGTCCAAAATTGTATCAATAGACTTAAGGTTAAACAAATATATCCTGCGTTCTGATTTGTTTATATTCAATGTGAATTCAAGTCGAATATCGACTGATCAGAATGGAGTAAAGCTTACGCTAAAGACAAATAAGTATACCGTGGTGTCTCGTTAATCCGAACACGCCCGTTCCCAACAAAATTTCCGGATTACCGATTCATCCGGATTAATGAAGTAGCGCATGTTCTTATACACATTAAGACATAAACGGTCTGTATGCACGTGTATACTTATAACACTTTAGCAAACGCCAAATTGTCGACCGTCCCAAAGATAATCTTCTGATATGGCAGAAAAAAACATTGTGGGAAAAGGAGAAATTGCTCGTCACGAGCAATTTCTCTTTTTCCCACAATGTTTTCAAAAGTTGTCTGCAACAAACTTGTCAAATAATTCCGTTCCCTTACAATTTCGTTCGGATTGCGAGAGATTCGGATAATCGGGGTCCGGATCAACGAGGCTTCACTGCACCGTATTAACATGAATTATATTTGACCCCCCACCTTAATTATAGTATTTCGTATGCACATAGTGTCCCAATCTTTGACTGTGGCTATGTATAACTTGAGTTCTTTAGTTTGGCCATTCTTCGAATTCTTGCTTATCTAGAACAGATTGAGTTATTGTCTTAACCTTTCTGAGGAAGTATCATGTTGCATGCACACATTTCGTTCGACACTGACCTAGTATACGAGCAAACCTCGCCTGCATTGTATGAGGAGCTTTAGTTTTAGGGGTCCTTCGTTCGTTCGGTGTTGCTGAGTCGAAACCTTTCATCTTGACGCGTTTTACGAAAAGCCTCTTCATTAGACTGGAAGAAAAAACACAGGGAGATACGATTTAAGTGGAAGATAACGCGTTTAAAGTCCTGAGAAAGAAAGTGTTAAAACGAAATTGAAATTAAGAAGCTCTCGAACTGTTTCATGCACCGGATGTAGTGTTATTGATATTAATAATTCAGTCCACGACTATGTGAGGCGCCGATAAATTTACCACAGTGTGTTTTCATATGAATTTGATTTTGATTTTTTTCAAATTGTCAAAGAGTTTTTAGATATAATTAAATTATAAACGAGCAATTTCTCCTTTGCCAACAATGTGTTCAGTCCTATCAGAATATATTTTTTTAATTCCAATACAATTTAAAATGTCGTCTGCAAACTCTTTCAATATTTTGGCAGTCGAAAAAGTTAGGCTAGCTATATCCAAATATAAAATATAAAAAAATAATTATATCGTAAACGAATATCATTTCCTTCTTATTTGTCCAGCGTATAATGATCTGAGAAAACAATATTTGAACTCATATTATTATACCTGGCCAACTATTCAAAAGTTTTCTAAGCTTATGATGACACAAAATAAAAGAGAAATACTATTTTTAAAGTAAGTTCATTTTTCATGCAGGCACTTTAGATTGCCTATCGTTAATTGAAGTCTATATTCATATTTATGTATGTATTGACTTGCATAGCTTCTCGCCAACACTTTTATCATGTTCTTCCATTGATTTACTTATTGTTTTTGTAAAAAGTACTTTGTGCTTTATACTGAATGAAATTAATTGAATTGAATTGAATTGAATATTTGCTGCGCAACATGTCAACTCTTCAGAAAGGTTAAAGCATCGTACATAATTAATGTCTTTTGCCGTCAAACTGTTTAGATATAGTAAAACTTGTATTAAGCGACCGTCAGCAGCCAATGAACATACACACATTCTCTATTACTGATACATAAGGCTTCTGTACACAAGCGATACACATTCAAGAAAATGTATAAACTACTATATAACGTTGAAAACCCGACACAAGAGAAAAGTCATGGATAAAGCTTGTGTTAAAAAGAGCTTTCCCTAGGACAGTAATCTTGAACAGAGCTAGCTGTAAGGTAAACTCAATATCGCAGTGTGTTTGGGCTTCAAATCGGTCGCTTAATACAGTTTAAGATAGTTATGTAGTTATGTAAGTTATAGTTATACAAAAATGGCACACTACACTGCATTTCTAGCACTTTTAGCACTTCTAGCAAACGCTCTACCACTTTCTTACACACGCCCTGAAGTCTTTCTCTACACTAGCACGCCAGCATATTTCGAAAACAATTCCGCACCGCCGGCATGTTTCGAAAACAATTCCGCAATGGTGGCATGTTTCGAAAACAATTCCGCACCGCCGGCATGTTTCGTAAACAATTCCGCAACGCCGGCATGTTTCGAAAACGATTCCGCAATGCCGGCATGTTTCGAAAACAATTCCACAATGCCGGCATGTTTCGAAAACATTTCCGCAATACCGGCATGTTTCGAAAACAATTCTGCAGCGCCGGCATGTTTCGTAAACAATTCTCCACCCTATAATACGTCATCTCACCTTCCATTTTGCATCTGTGATTAATATCCAGCGTAATTGTGGCTGCGTTTAACACACTAACATGGTGTCATCCTATTTTGAACGGTGTTCGTTAATTCCTTGCCCAATTATTGCTTATTTTATCGTATCTGCTGCAAAATACTTCAGAACCCAATGAGATACAAAGAGGAATTGATCATAAGGTGCGATTTATCCCCTTGTCTCAATTGCTTAACCCTTTCTATTAAATACAAAAAAAGAACCGGTATCAATTTCATGTTTATTATTGCTCTAAATGTAGACCAGTCATAGTTCTCCATATTTGGGGGAATGGGTTGAATAGACTAGGGGTAGAGAGTTGGTCTCCGGACACGAGGGGCGTGGGTTCGAACCCTTCGAGTAGCGGGTCCACCTGTCCCGTTTCTCTTTAAGCACATTGACTTCTGTTAAATTCAAAATTCACTTTCAAATTGGGTGTCATACACTAAACTTGTAGCTAAAAGTGTTTTCATTTGAGAAGGAGTGGAATTTGAACACCACCCCCTCCAATATCAACATAAAGGAATTAATCAACAACCCTTTTAGTTGGATGACGTCATAATTGCTTTACTTTACCAACCCAGTGGTACTAAAATGTGTGTTGCTTATTCTCTAACTTTGTCGTGATCTAATAGGTTTTTTCGGTTGTGTCATTTCCGATAACTAACCAAATATCTCAACTATCTGAGTAACCAAAACGTTTGGGGTTCTATACCTAAAAGAAACGTAAATGTAGCTTTTCCAGAAAGTTTACGAATTGCCGAAATGAAACCAACGTACATTGATAGATGCTACCTATATAGGCCATATAATTCCAATTCCTTATTCAAATTAAAAGCATGCTAGCGATTGGAAAACTGCACAGCTGGGTAATGTGAGTTATAAATTATGATAGAATATGTTGAAACATGAAAATCCACAGGGTCATGATAGTGTCTGGCACTATTTATTATCTAATTTTCAAAGTGCTTTTTTCACAAACTTTGTGCCCACCAATTCAACTCCATTGTTTAGAAACGAGTTACATCTAAAAAAGCAAGAAGCACTCCGATTAATGATTGAGTATGACCTAATCAGAAAAATTATGTAAAACACATAAAAATACTGTCATTTATTCAATATTAACAACGTGAACAGTCAAAATGGAGAGTTTTTTGGGGTTTTATTGGTTCCTAACGTTTCTCGGCTGACCTTGTTTTATGGCTAATTGTAAACAAACTCATAGTATTCACTCTTTTAAAAGCATCATGTGAACGTGTTACATTCTAATTTTCTTTATTTAAATTACTTTTAAGTTTATTTTAAAAGAATAAGTGTAAATGAGCGCAAGTCTGGCTTCAAAAACTTTAAAAAACTACTAATTTGATGCCCACTTAACAGAGCGGGTGTTATATGAACCAAGGCTCGAAATCTCCATTAAATGTTTTCACCCCCAAACAATATATCCTGTTTCCTGTCTTTAATCTGCATGTCCGACTCTGGTGAAACGACAACTATTAACCAATTACCAAACAATTACGATATTTGACCAGTTGGTTCCAGACGACGCTGGAAAACATCGTGGGAAAAGGAGAAATTGCTCGTCACGAGCAATTTCTCCTTTTTCCACAACGTTTTCTGCCCTATCTGAAGATGATTTTTCAATTTTATCAGATTTTGAAATGTCGTCTGCAAACTCTTTCAATTCGGGACAGTCGAACATTTGGTGTGCGGTAAAGGGTTAAGTTGACTCATCTTGTCATAAAAAAATAGAAACATGTATGGATCACATTTTTCCCAACTCTGTTCATTTAACTCGGATCCGGCTAACTAAGCGTTATTGTTAATTAAACTTCGGGTGTTGTCAGTCAATTGGCTAAACGAGTGCACCTTCTTACGACAAACACCATGTGTTTTAGTTACAGAATCATTTTTTTTCTTCAAGTATCCAAGTATCTTACCCTTCTTTTACATGTATATAACTCAATATTTCCCACCCCAACCCCCAAAAGAAAAAAAATATATTTTGTAATTTTCGTTGATATATTTTAACTTTTTTAATTACTATCATATAAGTATGCAAGTTCCATATACACAGGTAAAAATCACTCTCAAGGGAAATAGTTGACTAGTTGAAATAGTTGTCGTTTTTACACATCTAGAAATATATTATATACTCTAAAATAAAATACTTATTAAAGTGACTATCTCATAGATTTAGATTTTAATCTTTCTAAAATTGAATCAACCCATAACTATTGATAAACCAATGCCATGATGCTCTTATCACAATCATTCACTGAAAACACAGGTTTTGATAAGCATCTCGGAAATGTAGAAATTGAAAATAGTAGTTTATTTAGTGACGAGGATCGTTAAAACCCTCATGTTTTTAAATGTGTTACCCACACAACACATTCTGTGAGATGGTCCCTTTAACTAAGTAACGATGCTGTCATAGCAAGTGTTATATCGAAGCATTCGTATTTCATTATACAGGATTGACAGAAGTCACACAATTACATGGTTATCATTTTCTGGCATTTTTGTCATCCACATTTTGTTGAATCATTTGTCCGTTGTATGTATGCAATTATCCCTTCCTACTATAGAATCTATGTTAGTATGTGTATCATCCAAAATCATGGTACCATAATGTTACATCGAATGTTCATTAATGTACATAGAATACGAAGCATTTTTGTGTTGGCGTTCTTGCTATATTACGTATCACGTTATCACGTCTCACATTTCTAAGTCCAGTTTTGCATTGTCCCTGCATTTTCTACGTTCCGTTGCCTAGTGCTTTGTGAAATTCGTTAAATAGCGCTAAATGCGTAAGTGTTAGTGTGTAATTATCATGTATCGAATATGTTGATGTCACAGCTTGATCACGTGATGTTTTTATTGGCTTCCTTTATGAGTTTTGTCCGAATTCACAGTGCACGCTTCACTTCGCGTTCCGTATGAAACTACCATCTTCTCACATCGCGGAATATTGTTTCGGACGATCTTTCCAACTCTGCGCATCTTTTTTCACTGCGCATGCGCATGGACATGTATCTCGCGGAGCGCGTGACCCGACTTCTATCACGGCGATAAATCACGGGTTTGCAAACGATTGCAAAGAAAGCGTCCAGAAGATACAGACGTCGAACGAATGGACAACCGAGGCAACCATTTTGATTTGGACAGGTAGGTGTATTTATATCTGTCTTAAACCCTCTCCCAAACAACCCATTTTCGACTGTCCCAAGTTAAAAGAGTTTGCAGACGACATTTCAAAATGTGATGAAATTGAACAATATTCTTCTGATAGGGCAGAAAACCTTGTTGGAAAATGAAAAATTGCTTGTTACGAGCAATTTCTCCTTTTCCCACAACGTTTTCTAAATTCGTCTGCAACAAAGTCGTCAAATGTCGTTATTGTTTGGGAAAGGGTTAAATTCGTTCATCATGTGATGTATATCGTGCAAATAGCTTTAAATGGTGCGCCCGATATTATTTCGCTTAACTAATAGTTTTGTCATATGACATAATCAAATTTGAGAGAAAAAAAGGTCGTTAAGAATTGAGATAATTGGGACAGCGTTTTCCGACAAACATTTTGAAATATTGAAATATTGGTTTCGATTGTAATAGAATATCGCAGTCCAAAATATCTCGAGTATTGACGACTTAAACAGAGAATTGACCGTCGATCATCCAGATTTGTTATATGACCACCCTGTTTTGGTTTTTATTGAAATACACTAAACTAAAATGGACAAAAGTCGTACCAGAATCGATAGTGTCGACATCCGAAAAATACCGCTCCAGATCACAAAAAGTTATTTTGGGAACCCACAGTGAATTATGAAGGCAGTCTCTGTAAAATTAAAGCTGACGTTGTCTTTTGTTTTAATCAAATCGTACATGAAATATGTTTAGTTAAATTGAAACGCTTTGGTCTCTGTGAAAAATTCTAATATGACACAATTAGTGTTTATTGATTTGACACGGTATTTGCGCAGTTGAAATTTGACCGGAATTAAATCTTACTCACAATATCCGCAATGGTCTCAGTTCAATTTCAATATCACACAATTACACAATTAATTATTGTTTACTGGTTTGACACGGTATTTGCACAATTGAATTCGACCAGAATCTGACACAGTCTCTGTTAATTTACAAATTGACCAGCCTCCTTTCAATTGCATTGCAAAGACACAATCTTTGTTCGATTTGACCTATAGTCTCTTTTTATATTGTAATCTGACATAATGGCTATTCAATTACCTCATAGTTCAAAGTATTGTTTTGTGATTCGTTTAACACGCATTTGATTCGAGTTCATCCTTAAACTTTCTCTTTAAAACCGTTATCATATGTATTTTCTCAATGGATTGAAAAATAGAGAGATAGTGATATAGGGAGATACTGATATATGAAAGATGATATAGAGGAAGAGATAGAGAGGTAGAAATAGAGAGGTAGAGATAGAAAGGTAGAGACCAGTGAGAATTACAAAGCAGACGCCACGTTTACATTGTGTTTCATGTTATCTTAACACCATGTCTTCTGTAAAAGGAATTGAGTGAAATAAAGATTTTGTATTGTAAAAAAAAAAAAAATACAATAATTGACGGATTTATATTCTTTATTTACAAAGAGCGGTGTCCCTTATTTGGAATCTGGCATAGGCCTTTTTTCTCAATACAAGTCTGATACGGTCTCTTTAGAATTGACTCTAACATGGTCCCTTCAAATGGAAACGGAAGCGGTTTTGATCAAATCGGAGTCCTACACGCTTCATGATTATCAATTGACAATATGGCGGGGTTATATCTTTCATGCCACTTTCAAAAGTTTGGACCAAAACCAATACCTCTTAACCCTCACAGTGCTGGAACTTACTTCATGCCAATACACATAGGTTAGATCCAGGCCAGCCACCAAGTAAATTGGCAACTGTCCTGTGATCTAACCTGTTTGCTACTCTATTTTCGTCAAAATTAAGCAGTTACTTAAGGATTTGGAAAACAGACGAGCAGATGACACACACATCTTTTTTTTTAGAAAATTACCATGCATGCTGAGGGTTAAAATGCATCCAAGCAATACAAAAATGATTTATGAAATTAGCTTCGACCTCTCTCTACGTAAAACAATTTCAAGGAGCCATTAGTGGGCGACATTGGTGCAGTGGTAGAAAGTGTGGCTCTTGTACCAAGGGTCCTGGGTTTGAATTCCCGTTAGGCGATGTGAACATTTCCGAGACTAACCCACAAACCGGCGCGATTACTAGTTTAGTATCCAGGAAGCACTCATCGAAGGTGACTTTGAACAAGCTTTAAGCTTCTTTCACAATCGACGTAAAACAATTATAATGAACATACGTTTTCAAAAGGTCTCTTCAACTTTGAGCTATAGATATTGTTTTTATCAGTGGTTTTCCATGTCATAGATGTTAAAACGCAGCAACTCTGTTCGCCTGTACATAAGGATGGATTTGATTAAGGATTTAATTCTCCTGCATCATCGCATATTTTAAAGAGACTTTCTCGGAAATGAGATTTTCGCTTTTTTTAAATAAATTGTTTTCTACCGTAAAAATAATAACCTAGATTTCTGAAGAAACATAAAACAAGATAATTGATAGCTTCCCAACTACCCCATCCATAACTGTACCGTAAAGATAAAGAACATGAAAATCGCAAATATTTCAGGCCGTTTAAACGGGTTTATAATGTAAACAACAAATATTTCAGGCCGTTTAAACGGGTTTATATTGTAAACAACGATCTAAACTTAACGTAGTATTTTGGATACGATCGTCACGTGGATCTTTGGAATCATGTACCGCGCATGTGTATGGACGCATACATAATTTCTTACAAGCGAAAATGGGTCGAGCGAGGAGAAAAACAAACAACAAAAACATAAATGTATTCAATCTTGCTCAGGGGCCCGTTTTACTAAACAACTTACGGAAAATGTTTGCGTAAGTCATAATTGATTAACATGGATAGTATCTTCAATGAAAGTACAATGTTGCAATGTGGCACTTCATTGGAAGCGTCTCGGAGAGACGATTCCAATGATGTGTTACTTTGCAATATTGCTTTGTCCAATATTGAAATAAGAGGAATTGTTGTTTTAGACCTACGCAAATCTTAAGCGTAAACTGTTTAGTAAAACGGTACCCAGTTTCATAAGGAAAATGAAAAATACTTACACTTTCTAAATTGGATGTTAAGGATTCCGTAATGTTGTTGTTGTTGTTTTTGTATTAGGTCATACACCTGTTACTTTTGAGATATTGAATTCCCATTGACTCCAATGTTAAATCAGGCATTTTCAAGACTCTGCTGAATGAAGAATAGTGTTTTTTACGCTTAGCTATATACAGGAACATCAAGTTTGTCCATTTAACTCTCAGAAACTGTAATAAAATGGACACCTCAATCGTCATTTTTTTCTTCTACGGAGCAAAGTGTATTAGTACCGTCCGAAAATCAGTGCACTAGCTGTCAAATCTAGCCGAGGTACCGGCATTTGTGTTCATACATCCCAAACAAATAGTCCTGCAATAAGCAATCAAAACAAACTTTGGGAGCATTGCAGGACTATAATCTATACAGGAAACACATCAGTGTTTTACCAGCTCATCTCTTACCAGCAAAACTTTGCACCAGAAGTCGAAACTCAAAATTTCTAAATGGGACTACTTTTGGGTACTACGACCCGGAAGTACTCCGTAACAGGTGCGAGACCTTTTTTTTTTTAATTTGTCATGTGACGGTTGCTAGGAGCCCAAAAAAGAATTCCCCCGTTTATTTATAAACCGGGTTTCCCAAATATGACAATACAGGTGGAAGGCTCTTCACATTACTTAACGAAAGCGCAGGGTTTTATCAACTTGGTTTTATCAACTTGGTTTTATCAACTTTTAAGTAAGGAAAATGAAAACGGTATTTGGTTTAGGGACAAGAATGGTGAATATAAAGTTTTTAACGTTTGTTTTTCCCAAACCATGCATCTCTGAGAGTCTCTTTAATTGGCCTAAGCAGCATTGGTATATTTCCGTTGCTATTTTTAGCGTAACCGCCATCATGCCAAAAGTTGAAGATGTATGGTTGTCACCCTAACCATATATGTAATACCTCATCCTTGCAACCTTACCGTTTTCCGATAACTCTTGAGAATTTCCTTTTTAACCCTTTCCCAAACAACATATTTTCGACTGTTCCAAATTGAATGAGTTTGCAGACGACATTTCAAAATGTGATGGAATTGGAAAATAATCTTCAGATAGGCCATAAAACATTGTGGGAAAAAGAAAAATTGCTCGTCACGAGCAATTTCTCCTTTTCCCTCAATGTTTTCTGAAGTCGTCTGTAACAAAGTGATCAAATGTCGTTATTGTTTGGAAAAGGGTTAAAAAAAGTGAATGATAGGTTACAACGTGTTTGCACCTTCAGTGAGCACGATGTTACGATAGAGTTGTCTGTCAACTACCAGACTTAGTTGTGTGTGTTCTGTTTGTATAAATTTATCCAAATACAGTTGTTTTTATGCCATGTTGTCCTTGTGTGATAGGAGAATTGCAACAAAGAGAATCATAAAACACTGTCTGGGAAACATGCATTATGCAAACAACATATTGAAAAAAAATAGAGGCATTTATTTAAATCGCAGTAAGGGACAAAAAGGGGTACACAAAACATGATATGAAGCCAGAAGGAGGCATTTATTTATATCACATTGATTAGCAAAGAGGGGAATACAATACATTGTATGAAGCCAAAAGGAGGCATTTATATATATCACCATGATGGGCGAAAGGGGCTCACAAAACATGGTATGAAGCCAAAAGGAGGCATTTATAGATATCACCATAAGGGGCAAAAAGGGGCACACAAAACATGGTATGAAGCCAAAAGGAGGCATTTATAAATATCACCATGAGGGGCAAAAAGGGGTAAACAAAACATGGTATGAAGCCAGAAAGAGGCATCTATAAATATCACATTAAGGGGCAAAAAGGGGCACACAAAACATGGTATGAAGCCAAAAGGAGGCATTTATAAATATCACCATCAGGGGCAAATAGGGGCACACAAAGCATGGTATGAAGCCAAAAGGAGGCATTTATATATATCACATTAAGGGGCAAAAAGGGGCACACAAAACATGGTATGAAGCCAAAAGGAGGCATTTATAAATACCACCATGAGGGGCAAAATGGGGCACACAAAACATGAGATGAAGCCAAAAGGATGCATTTATAAATATCACCATGAGGGGCGAAAAGGGGCACACAATACATGGTATGAGGCCAAAAGGATGCATTTATAAATATCACCATGATGGGCAAAAGGGGCACACAAAACATGGTATGAAGCCAAAAGGATGCATTTATAAATATCACCATGATGGGCAAAAGGGGCACACAAAACATGGTATGAAGCCAAAAGGAGGCATTTATAAATATCACCATGAGGGGCAAAAAGGGGCACACAAAACATGGTATGAAGCCAAAAGGAGAGGGGCAAAAAGGGGCACACAAAACATGGTATGAAGCCAAAAGGAGGCATTTATTAATATCACCATGAGGGGCAAAGAGGGGCACACAAAACAAGGTATGAAGCCAGAAAGAGGCATTTATAAATATCACCATGAGGGGCAAAAAGGGGCACACAAAACATGGTATGAAGCCAAAACGAGGCATTTAAAAAATATCACCATCAGGGGCAAAAAGGGGCACACAAAACATGGTATGAAGCCAAAAGGAGGCATTTATATATACCAACATGAGGGGCAAAAAAGGGTACACAAAACATGGTATGAAGCCAAAAGGAGGCATTTATAAACATCACCATCAGGGGCAAAGAGGGGTACATTAATATGTTCGTGAAACATGCAATATGCAATCAAAACTGGTATTGAATAAAAAGAGGCATTTATCTATATCATTGTAAAGGTCAAAGAGTGGTGCATTTATCTGTTCTGGAAGCATGCGAGAAACAAACAAACATGATATTGTACCATAAAGAGGCATATATTTTTATCCCCATGAAAACATCAATTATGTTTGCTTTTATTCGACCGTTGACGGTGTATTATTTTGGCTTAATCCTTAAAATGCTGGGTTATTGTCTAAAAAGAAATATTTGTGTCGTCTGCTTTCCAAAAACTTAAATGTCTGCGTATTTGTGTTAAGGAAAGATAATTAGAGTAGCAAACAGCTTAGATCACATGCCAGCCGCCAATTTATTTGGCGGCTGGCCTGGATCTAACCTGTTTGCATAAGCATGAGGTCGGTTCCAGCACTATAAGGGTTAATGATAGCTTTGTTGTACTAAGATGGCTTGAAAAGACTGTCTTATAGATTGGGGTTTTAACTTTTTAAAGTGTATTGACTACCGATTTCATGACAACACAAACTTGTGAAGTAACAAAAGTCTATCATTAAAAGCTTTTTAATGGCGTAGATAATCATTTAGAAAAGATATAGAACATTTAACCGCAAATGCATTATACTGCAAACCTTTGAGATGTTTTATTTCTAAGTGATCACAAAACTGAATCCAGAATAAAGGTAGTATATTTAGATACATGAACCATTGTCACGTGGTTCTTTGGAAATGTTTAACCGATTTTGTTATGTGCCGCTAGCAAGTTACGCGAAAAAGAGAAATTTTGCGTCTATTTATAGACTCACCTTCCTGTAGGAGCGCTGTCAGGCTCGAATGCCCAATTTACAATACTTAACGAAATCAGGCGATTTCACCAACTTAGAAGTAACGAAATTGAAAATAGTGTTTGGTTTTGTGACAATGATTCGATATGTCAACTCTTAACATGTATTACTCCATTGGTTCGAATTTCTGAGTTAGTCCCTTAACCCTTTCCCAAACAACAAATTTTTGACCGTCCCAAATTGAAAGAGTTTACAGACTACATTTCAAAATGTGATAAAATTGGAAAACGATCTTCTGAAAGGGCAGAACACATTGTGGGAAATGGAAAAATTGCTCGTCACGAGCAATGTTTCCTTTTCCAACAGTGTTTTCTTTAGTCGTCTGCAACAAAGTGGTCAAATGGCGTTATTGTTTGGGAAAGGGTTAAACCCAAATTTTATGATTACGTCTAACACTCGGCCGAGAGATCACAGTCAAAGACCGACTGTTTTGGACATGTGTGCCCGTCGACTGCCATTTCTCTGCCGAGTGTTAGACATAACGCCGTTATAAAGCATGGATTATCATATTCCAACAGAACTGCAAAGGTGATGGTCGACTCTTGCGGGGTATACCATCCGGCTACCATTGACCATAAAACGTGAGAAAAGCAAAAATACCTTGTCGCGGCCATCTTGTTCGGACATTAGATTGTAAACATTGGTCACGTGATTCCCCCGCCGGATAAGTGGATTCTTAAAATTGATGAGAATTATTATATGAAACTCTTATGTTAAACACTAATATACATACAAAAACATATCACAAATATATAAACTGTGTTTTAACCGTTTTGCCTTCATTGCGCCTAACAATAAATGCCGGTTTGATTTTACCAAGTCTAACTCGCACATGAATTCATGTTTAATAACCGCTTTGAAGTCATTTCCATCACCATCGACCATGTTATGTTAAAGCTGCTTGTTAACAGATGTGGGGAAACTTGGATTTCAACGTTTCATTACCTGAAAACAGTAAAGCAGCTGTACCGTTGTATGATACATAGTGGAAAATAGGTTTTAGTTTAAAAGTTTGTATTAAAGTGTTTCGAGTCTTCCCACAATGAATGAAATTGTAATAAAGATCTAAAAGCGTTGCAATGGTTTTGGAACCCACCACATACTCTATGTACATATTCTAATATCGATGGTTCAGCGCAATACGTTAGCAAGTGCTTCACATCTGTGAAGCACTTGCTAAAGTCTTGCGTTGAACCATCGATGTGTTGACATATTCTGAATCGGTTTGCTTTCAGTAGCTTCCTTTCCTATTAGATAGTGTACTTCAATACAAAAACTGTATCATTTCAACACCTAAGACACTTTTTCTTTACATTCTTAGTGGTTCATGTGTTAACCATCACATTAATAGATGTTTGTTAGCAGAGTCGAACATTTGCAAGTCAGATAAATGTTATTGAAACAAAATAGTTTGTGTATAGTTATGCCGTTATATTAAAAGGATGTATTGAAAGCTCAAGTAAACGAGGAGGATTCAAAAATGTCAAAACATGTACAGTTTATTCTCAGTAGAGCTGTAGATCTTAAAACCGTTGCAACACTTTTGAATTCAATACTTATGAATAACAATATACAGACTCCAGAAACTTAAATACAAACTAATTTTGATTTCAGAGGTTATTTGCCAGTTTGTGTTACATTAGTGCAGTTGTTGTACAAATTGAAAGAATATGCGTTTTGTTTTCCAAGTTTCTTCACAACTGTAAACATTCACCTTTAACACAACATACATACAACTCGGAGAGATGGAGCGTTAACCACTTACGCCATGGTCTTGCATCTATAGGTGGCTATCATTTTAATATTGTTAGATAAATGCCTTTGAGAAGCCACCCCCGTGTGTGGGTTCTGGTACCGAGGGTCAAGGGTTTGAATCCCGTAAATTGCGTCGTGAAAATGCAGGGACCAGCTCACAAATCGGCGTGAGTACTGGTATAGTATCCAGGAATAAGTCAATGAGATTGAATAAGCTTCAAGCTTCCGACACAATCGACGTAAAATAAACAAGTTTAAACTAAGGATATTGTTTATTAGGATACATGACGTTTGCCACACTAAGGGGCGCACACTGCAACATACACAAACTGGTCCGTGGCTTAACCCGTTCCCAAACACCAAATTTTGGATTGTCCCAAATTGAAAGAGTTTGCAGACGACGTTAAAAAAAAGTGATGAATTCGGAAAAAAAATCTTCTTAAGGGGCAGAAATCATTGTGGGAAAAGGAGAAATTGCTCGTTACGAGCAATTTCTCTTTTTCCAACAATGTTTTCCAGAGTCATCTGCAACAACCTTGTCAACCCATTACCTAACAATAACGACATTGAACCAGTTTGTTGCAGAGGGTTCTGAAAAACGATGTTGGAAAAGGAGAAATTGCGCTTAACGAGCAATATCTCCTTTTTCCCACAATGTTTTTTACTGCCTTATCAGAAGTTGATTTTTGAATTCCACATTATTAAATGTCGTCTTCAAACTCTTTTGTTTTGGGACAGTAATACACACTTTTAAATGCAATGTGCAAAAGGGTAGCTATGACTTGTAGGCAAAGGAATGGTAAAATAAGTAGTTCCGTCAAAACTGATATCGTCACTCGTGATGATATCAACCTTTAATATCACCACTAGTGACGAAATCCACTGTGACAAAATTGAAAATTAATACACTGAGAAATCCCAGTATTTCACTGATAGGAATATTACAAATCAACACCAACACACGTCTTGAACAAACGGATGGCATACGTAATTGGTACTTTCAGTTTGCGAGCGGGGATTCTTCGGAAACTTGTGTAACCTCACCTGCGAGGGAGGGACCAACTGCGCCAACGGCACATGTATGCGGTACCTCGGGGATTGTACCGCCTGTGTCCCATACACGTGGGGTCGGGTGTGCGAGAAAAGCTGCTCAAACTGTATCGACGGCGCCTGCATGCGAGACAGCGGCATATGCGAAAAAGGCTGCATTGTCGGCTTCTATGGACCTCAGTGTGAGCTGGCGTGTCCAGCCCGATGTACAACCTGTGCTCGAGACTCCGGCTCCTGCACGTCCTGCCAGCAGGGGGCCTTCGGTGCGGAGTGCGAGTCGGAATGCAACGTCAACTGTTTCGTCGAGGACCGAGGCTCGATCACCTGCCTGAAGGCGAACGGGTATTGTTCCACGGGGAGATGTCGACCGGGTTTCCGGTCCCGGACGTGCGAGGGACGGTGCAGTGACACCTGCGCCCCGAACGACCTTGTGGAGTGTGACATTGACACTTGGGAGTGCTTGCACAACTGCACGCGTGGGTACTACGGGCCTCTATGTGATGGCGTTTGCAGCGAGACTTGTCTGAATAACAACTGTTACGCCGCTTTCAACAACTGTGTGGATGGATGTGTTGACTCCTTCTACGGTATCAGTACCTGTCACCTGCCCTGTAACGAGCAGTGTGTCGCTGGCGTCTGCTTCGACGCGGATGGAGAATGCAAGCTCGGTTGTAACGACGGTTTCTATGGCGTCCAGTGTCAGTAAGCGTGCGCAGAGACGTGTATCGACGGAACCTGCGATAGGCTGACTGGGGTGTGTTCGGAGTGCGCGGAGGCCGATCCAGGGCCAGCCTGTAGAACAGCGGGTACATAGAGAATAGAGGGTTGGTGTCGTGAATCGGAGATGTTATCGGGCAAGGCGTAGGAATATCATCCGGTGAGCTGAAGGCGAAACGGATAATAATCCCACACCGAGCCGGATAATTTCTCCTATTCAAACACGCCAAACATCTATTTTATTCATACTCTTACCTTTATGTATTTTTTTTGACAAACAAATTAAAAATAAAACACGAGCAAAAAAGGAAACAAAATCAAAGAAAAGAACGACGTAAACATGACGTCACGTTTCATGGCGTTTTTGTGACGTCACGATTCGTCACGTACATGTTTGTGTTATAGGGCCAGAGCGGTATATCACAAATGTTGAACGGCACGTAGTTATCGGTCCCAAAGTGGCACTAGTGACAGGATAATATCGTAGTCATTATACTAGAAGTTAGGAGATATGGGAGTAAACAGATCTATGTTTGTGTGTGATCACTGCCGCATGTTTTCGTTACCATGGTTATCATGCGTCAAGATCAGATCTCGTTTGTTCTCGTTTGTTCGGATATGTTATAGGACGCACGTGTTTGTATCCGTATTTGTTTTCTTTCTTTTTTTTGGGGGGGGGGTGTTATATTTCTGGGATTTGGTTGAAGATTGGTGAACATTCGATTTCATAAAAAATGGACCACTCTTGAGTTGTTTCCATTTTTATTGGGAGGGAGGGAGGTTGGTGCAGGGAACAATGCGCGTTTGGGTTGTAGAGGTGGGGGTGACGGGGAAACACCAGGTGCGGACTAGACCTCATTAATTCTTTTATCTTAACATGGCTGAAAAAAGTCTTTGAAGTTATTCAGAATGTCCTTCGTTTTGCAGGTATTTTCTTTGGTCGGGCGTGGAGGGTGGGGTTGTGGTTCGTGTGTATGTGTAACATATGGGAGATCTCCTAGGGGGTAGGGGTATGCACCAGTTGCTGACTAGACCATATATTCTTTAAATTCAATATGGCTGAAAAAAGTATTTTTGGATTTGAAGTTATTTTGAATATTCTTTGTTTTGGTGGTATTTTCTTTGCTTTCGAGTGTATGTGTAACATATGGGCGGTCTCCTAGGGAGGGGGAGGGGGCTTATACCAATCGCGGACTAAACCTCATAAATTCTGCGTCATGTTTTAAGTAAATTTGGTAAAATCCTTACATTTGGACTTTTCCTTAATAATGACACCAACAAGGCAATTTGGTTGGATAATGTTTTAAATTGTATTTATTCATATTACTGTGGCCATTGCACATCTTCATGTCCCTGGTGTTATCTCACCAGGGTAGCGTTTTGAAGGGTTTCTTTTTTTTTTCTTTTTTCTTTTCTTTCTTTTTTGGGCTAGAATGCCAACAAAAGAAATAGAAGAAAAAACGTGTCGAAAGGTTTTTTTACGTTATTGCTAGAATTGTTTTAAACATAATGACATTTATGTTTGTGTGTTACTCTTATCTGGTACAGTAGTGCTATCGTATGAGTTTTCGTATATCGTTCGTATCGTATCGTATCGTAACGTTTCTGATCCCATATAGAACCGTAACGTATCGCATCGTTTCGTATCGGACACAATTATCCTATCGTATCGTATCGTATCGTTACGTAACGTATCAGATCCCAAATGGAAATGCAACGTATCGCATCGGATCGTATCGGACACAATTATCGTATCGTATCGTAACGTAACGTATCTGATCCCATATGAACCGTAGCGTATCGCATCGGATCGTATTGGACAAAATTAACCTATCGTATCGTATTGTATGGTAAACATGTAACGTAAAATGTGTGTCGTAAATCGGATAATATAGACCGTATATCGTAAACCGTATTTCGTAAAAGGCTGAAATATGTAAACAGACATTATGGTTTATAATACACGAAAAAAACACCGGAAAACAAAAACGTTTTTACTTCGTGTAAATACAAACGAAGAATAAACCAAACAAAAATATATAAATTTGAATATTTTAATATATCTATCACATTTTTTTCCCCATTTCCTTCCATGGCATCATAAGGATTTTCTCACAGTCTAAAATTTGTTGTTTGGGGAAGGGTTTATGTACCTGGATGATAAGATTGAAAGAAATATAAAACACTGTGACAAAATGAGATTATTCGTTACAAGCAATTTATCATTTAGATTGTTTGTAACAAGCAATTTGTCATTTAGATTACGAACAATTAGTCATTTTGTCACCATGGTTTCTTAATTCCTCAGATGCATGTGCGCCTTTTGGCACCAATTATTTTGTTATCATTGTGTATTATAATGGAAAGCCTTTATTTATCAAGTATAAGTACTAAAATTACTGATTGCTGTTGTTTGAACCAGTCACAAAATCTTATATGAGGGAAAGTATTTGAAAGGAAAACTGTAATAAAACTGAAAAAAAATGTTGAACAGAAAACCGTAATATAACTGTAAAAATTGTTGATGCTGCATTCAACATCATACTAACCAAATAGTAGAATAAACGGAGGGCTAAATACAATGCTGTTGTTTGTCTTTCAATAGTGTGAAGCCTTTTCTTAAGTACTGGACTTTTAGGTTTTCAAATATAGTTCTTGAATTTGAAATCTAAATAGTCATTTATTTTGATGAAGGAAACAGTTATATATATCATAACTTATAATGTCACTATTATGTATGAGTTACTGATAGAACGTTATTTAAAATGATGCTCAACACTTCCAGTATACATTTGACTACTTAAGGTGGACACTTATAGGAAATATGCTATAAGCCGGGAACGGTTTACCCGAAATATTGTAACCCTACACTTATATCCGAGGTATCTTTCTCAGCTCACAGAAATACCTGAAAAAAACCGATTGGGGGAATTAAAGTAGAGCTAAGGGTACACAATAACATTGGTCCCCTGTGGCCTATGAATGGGTGGATATAAGCTACACATTGAATAGAATTTTGCAACGCTTTAGAAATACCCAAACTGTTTTCTGTCAAAATATTTTTTACCCTTAAGTGTGTTGACACGGTGTTTTAACACGCATTTATTGACGGAATTTAGATTATTGAATCAACACCGTAGTTAAAAGGATTTACAAAATTTCCTGGTTTGGGATTGAAATCGGATTATTGAAACAATGAATGGTAGGTTGTATTTAATGACTAGATTAAAAAATTTCTTGTTTGTTGCAATTTCTCCTTTTGTCACAATGCTCTTTGAAAGTCTACTGCCGGAAGATGCAAAAATGTGGCGTTAGGTGGTAATGGGTTAAAGCGACTATCCTAAAGATTGAAAAATTTTTTTTTATATTTTTTCACAAACAAATAAATTATCATGACCGAAAATGAAAGACAACAAACCATCTGATTTGTCAAATGATTCGTTAAAACTTCTTAATTATCTCATTATTTCTACTTACTACTTTGAAATAATGATATAAAAAACCAACACAATCATACATGTCACTTCTGTACCATCGTAAATCTATTCATGTGAAACTTTGTAAAACTTTCAGAGGGCCCTCAGTTTGCAAAAGACTTGTTATCTTGATCTCTGATTGTTGTTTAGTTGAGATTAGATACATGGATTAAACATTTTGATAGTTCCATGCTTTCTAACACCATACTCCATTTACTGTATCTGCTACAGAAACAAGGGCCAGGGCTTTTTTATGTTATATTACAGGGGCCCATTAAAGGCACCTTCCCAATTGGAAATTTCTTGAAAATCAATTCAAGGAAAAAAGCCCTGATTGTATCAAAAGAGAAAATTGCTTCTGGCAAGTAGTTTCTCCTTTTTTGCAATAGTTTTGCCTAAAATCACTTAACATTAATTTTATAACTTCATAATTGTGATCAGCCGTGGCTGTCAATTTGGACCTATCACAAATGTTATTGTGGGGTTGGATAGATTTAATCAACTGCTGTAGATATGTTCATCTGAGTCAATTTGGGACAAGGGGTCTGATGGCATATGAATGGATTCTTCCAAAAAAAAAAAAGAGATTCCTATAGAAGAGGTAGATATCAAATAACAATGAAAATATTGACCCACAGTAATGGCAAATAAACCCATAGAATGCTGGGTAATTTTCCAAAAACAGATTTTTGTGGCGTCTGCTTTCCAAATCATTAAGTAATAATTCTGCTTAATTTTGATGTGGAAAGATTCTCAGAGTAGCTTATAGGTTGGATCACAGGCCAGCTGCCAAATAAATTGGCAGCTAACCTGGATGGAACCTGTTTGTATAAGCATGAAGTCGGTTCCAGCACTATAAGGGTTAAGTGACAGATAGTTTTGTACCAATTTGCTAACCAGGGTTGGCCATATCAGATTCTGATTTACTTGTCTGTAAATGCCAAATCTATTACTGCACTTGTCCGTATAATGGTTTTATAGTAAATTTCATTAAAAATTCACATATTTTTTTAGGCTATTGGACATGTGGTTTTGCCTCCCCTGAGAACTAGTACCAAATACTCTTAGTATCAATTTATTTTACATTGATAGTTAAAAACAAGATTTTACAGCACTGCTGCCTGGATACTTAAACAATACTGATTTCATTAAAAATTCACATATTTTTTTAGGCTATTGGACATGTGGTTTTGCACCACCCCTGAGAACTAGTACCAAATACTCTCAGTATCAATTTATTTTACATTGATAGTTAAAAACAAGATTTTACAGCACTGCTGCCTGGATACTTAAACAATACTGATTTCATTAAAAATTCACATATTTTTTTAGGCTATTGGACATGTGGTTTTGCACCACCCCTGAGAACTAGTACCAAATACTCTCAGTATCAATTTATTTTACATTGATAGTTAAACAAGTTTTTACAGCACTGCTGCCTGGATACTTAAACAATACTGGCACAGAGGAATGTTGATTCATGAAAGTTCATTAAGTTTACCCTACTCCTCATGAGGTTCGAACTCTCACACTTAACAAAAGGACCATTTTCATCTTTTGTCAAAATCACAATGTCTTCTACGTTACCTCAAAACGTTAATTGCCAAAAACATCAATGGTATCCATGATAGTCTAAAACTCTCTCTGATTAATTACTCTGTGACCGGGTGCAGAAAAAAATTACTTATCAATGTTGACAAATGACCTGTCAAACCCCATGTAATATTTCAGTCTGGAATGCAGACTTGACGCAAAATGTTGTCAGTTATTGCGCAACCTGTGAAGGTGATTTCGGACATGTTTATGGTTTGTACTTGACCCTGGTACAAAAAGGTCGCTTAACCCTTTATATAGTGCTGGAATCGACGTCTTGCTAATGCAAACAAGCTAGATTCAGGCCAGCCACCAAGTATCTTGGCGGCTTGCCTGTGATCTAACCTGTTTGCTTCTCTGAGTATATTTCCTCATCAAAATTAAACAGATATTTTAAGGATTTGGAAAGCAGATGACACACAAAAATCTATTTTCAGAAAAGTACCCATCATTCCAAGGGTTAACTCATTCACCCCCCCTACATTTGTTTTTGTGACTGGTCCAAATTCAAAGTGCTTGCAGATGATAATTATATGGGAAAGGACCGGCATTCAATTATTGTTTGATTTATGGTAGAAATGATTTTTTTCCTTATGAATTTCTGCAAAATTAAGCAAGATAGAAGAATAAATTGCTCATTAGAAGCAATCTATCCTTTTGTCCCAGTGGAAGTTTAGGCTTAAAAAAGCATAGATACACTCTTCAAACTTACAAAGTCGTTTAGCAGTCACTGAAGAAATTTTGCTAGTCACTTAATGCAAGTATCTGCTATGAGTATGGAACATTGTGGCATGACTGTCAAAATTAATTGATTAACCCTCTCCGAAACAATAACGACATTTGACCACTTTGTTGCAGACGACTTTAGAAAACATTGAGGAAAAGGAGAAATTGCTCGTGATGTGCAATTTTTCCTTTTCCAACAATGTTTTCTGGCCTATCAGAAGATTTTTTCCCAATTTCATCACTTTTTGAAATGTGGTCTGCAAACTCTTTCAATTTGGGACAGTCGGAAATTCGTTGTTTGGGAAAGGGCTAAGATAACTGGCCCCCATGGTGTTCATGTCACCCTATGTTATAGGTTTAATGGAGAAGTAACCCTTGTTGTAGCCTATGTAGATAAAAATGGTTTTAAAACATGAAAAAGGTTAAATTATGTTGTCCGCAGCAAAAATTGTGAAATACCCCAGTGTTGAAATGAGGAATTTATCATTTTATCACAATGGTTTCTTCCTGTTATCATCATAAATGATTTTTTTTTTCTTCTTATTTTTGAGTAGTCAGATAACTCCATTGAACCCAATTCCAGAACAATAAGAACATTTGACCACTTTGTTGCAGACAACTCAGGAAAACATTGTGGGAAAAGGAGAAATTGCTCTTAACAAGCAATTCCTCTATTTCTCACAATGTTTTCTACCCTATCAGAAGATAAGGGTCTTGAGGCAAACGGCACGGTCAAAATGGAAACAAAATTCACCGGCGGTGGCAGAAAATTGATCAGAACATGGGGTATATATAAAATAGTGGAAAGCAAAAGTGGTCTGCTGAAAGAATGCACAAATACCTCCTCATTCGTTGATGCTGTCATTTGCAATCTGTTTTATATCGTGAACATTTATCATGTGAATTACTTATGGTTTTAAGTTTTTATTTGCCACCTTTCATTCATGTAGTTTTAATTTTAATGTAAAAATTGATAATTAAGGTGGAGGTAATTACTATGGGTTTAAAGGCACATCAAAGGAGAGAAGTAAAAATAAATTACTGAAAAAATATAAGGAGTTCTTTTATTATGTTCATTTAAGTCATGATAATTAGTTTAGGAATTCATTGAGACCCTATTAGATAGACTCATTTAAAATAAGTTATTTTGTGCTTGAAATACAGTTGTCTCCAATTCAATCATGTTTATCAACAACCTGTTTGTTTACATATTCAAAATAACGAATTCTGATTGGTCGGTTCAAAAATGTGTGTATGAACTGTCAAGGTCAGAGGTGAAGAATCAGGAAATCTGAATTATAAAACTTGCTAATCTGGGTTATTTCTGGTTTACTTTCACATTTAAGTTGTGCTGATGGGGTTTTCTGGTGACAACTTTTTGAATCTGTCCAAAAGTTTGCCAAATAATATAGTTTGATATAGCATTTATCTCCTTTAATGGGCCTTTAATAGCAGAATTCATAGATATTCATTTTGTAAATACGAATTAAAAATCAGACAAATTTGGAAAAGTGGCTTGGCAAATGCCTTTGGAATGATAAATACTTTCATAATTTACATTTCAATTTATTTTTTAACAAAGCAAATACAAGTCTTCCATCAGGGGTGTACAACCAATTTAAATTCATTGTTTATATTCGAGAAACATCTAAAACAGCAAGGAGTGGATTAATGAGTGGCGATCACTTGCTCAGAGAAATCATGTGAAATACTTGAAAATACTGTCATTTATCCAATTTTAACAAGGTGAACATTCAAAATGGAGAACTTCTTTGGTATATGGTATAATTGGTTCCCAACGATACTTGGCTGACATTGTTTTATCGCTAATTGTAAACAAACCTTATAGAATTCATTCTTTTAAAATCATGATGTGAATGTGTTACAGTCTCAATTCTCTGGAAAAGGGAATTTAATATACTTTCAAGGTAATTTCATTATTCTAGAACTTTCACAATTTAGGTGTACATGAGTGCAAGTATGGCTTAACCCTTTCCTAAACAACACATTTTCGACTGTCCCAAATTGAAAGAGTTTGCAGACGACATTTCAAAATGTGATGAAATTGGAAAATTATCTTCTGATAGGGCAGAAAACATTGTGGGAAAAGGAAAAATTGCTTGTTTCGAGCAATTTCTCCTTTTCCCACAATGTTTTCTAAAGCCGTCTGCAACAAAGTGGTCAAATGTCGTTATTGTTTGGGAAAGGGTTAAATATTTGTAAATGAGTTTATCTGTATACCACCTGCAGGGTGAATTCTATGTAATGGATACACCCTACATGCCAAAAGAGGTCATCCAAATCATTCCACGACAGATATATAGTTATTGGAGACTACCCAATTGTAATGCTAGTTTGAGGGTTCTATGCAAGTTTTTAGTTAGTCCTTTACAAACATGAACCACCTACTTTAGTCTTGCATTAAGCCCTCTTGATGATCCTTTCCTATATTCAGTGAGTATAGAATAATCCAATTCTGTCATGATACATGTACATGCTTTACCCATTTCAACCATATTAGATTGAATGACAGTTTAACCCTTACAGTACTGAAACAGACTTCCTGCTTATGCAAACAGGTTAGATCCAGGACAGCCACCAAGTAAATTAGTGGCTGGCCTGTGATCTAACCTGTTTGCTATGTTGAGAAATTCTGACTGGTCGGCATTATGCCTTGAATATGCATAACAGTTAAACCAACGAAATTGTGTATGAACTCCGACATACAAATGCATGTGTGCCTGTGGATAATGTTTCCAATAGCTCTTATTGTGTAACTCTGACAATAACTGTGGGTGGGGCTTTGTTGAATGGTCAATTGGCGGCTGGCCTTTGCTCTAACCTGTGTGCTTCTCAGAGTATCTTTCCTCATCAAAATTAAGCAGATAGCATTCTAAGAGTTTAAATTAAAATCAAAATTGAAAGCAACAACAAAGGTTAAAAATTTGTGAGATTATAAAATAGGTTTTCTCTATGATGTTGGAAAGAAATTGTTGTGACAAAAGGACGAATTGTTAAATTATCCTCAACTCAAAAAATCTCTGCAGGGTCTTGGAGCAAAAGGCACGGCCTAAATGGAAACAACATTCACCGGTGGTTGCGGAAAATTGATTGTCTGAACATGGCGTATATAAAATAGTAGAAAACAAAAGTAATCTGCTGAAAAAAATGCATAGATACCTGCTCATTCAGGGGCAATCTGTTTTAAATCGTTAACATTGATCACATGATCACCCTGCCTGGTTTTCCAGAGTAGATTTGAAAATATGATGTTTTATGAAGTGGGGGGTTGTTGCAATTGGAACTACTCGGGTATTTCCATGAGCTGTGAAATACACCTCGGATATAAGTGTAGGGTTACAATTTTTAGGGTAAATCGGCATCCGGCAATGAACACATTTTCTAAGCGTGCACGTTAAGTAGTTCAATGTGTATGGAAGTGTTGGACATCCTTTTTAATCATTTTTTATCAGTAACTCATACCAAATGGTGAAATTGTTGTTGTGACATGTATGGTTGTTTCCTCAATCAAATTTCACGACTTTTTAGATTTCACATTTAAGATCTATTTTAAAAACGAAAGTAAAGTGACGTCATTCTCGCGGGAAACAATATGGCGTCATCCCTATTATTTCAGAGGTGTTTTCATTGGATAAACCTGATGTGTTCAGATTGGGGTTGTTGGAGAAGACTTAAAAAAACATTTCAGACAAAAGAAGAAATTGTTCAAAGAGAAAAATATCTCTTTTTATCTTAATTTGTCACAATTATACCGGAAGCCTTTTGTTACAGGTATTATGCATCTTGTTAGTATGGAGAAAGATTGTTTATTTCATTTCCTAAATGTGACAAAAATAATGATAAAGACGAAATAACAGAATTATTAGATAATTAACACTAATTTACAGTCTGTCTATGCACCAGAAGCACATGATGTTAAACTACTGTGGAAAAGGAGAAATTATGGAGTAATTTTTATCTAAATGGTAGCATAGACTATATAAATTTTGATACTGTTATTGTTTCAAATAAGATCAAATAAGACACTTAAAGGAATTAAAGCTCTTTTGGTCCAATGACCTATTGGATGCCTTGATTAATGTGTCCATTCTCTATAATTGCAGTTGCTACGGTTCCGGACCGACGCAATGAGCTCGTCTTCAAGAAGGAGGCGGCGAGCATGAAGTCGAAACCGCCGCCAGGTAGTAAAGGCCCCGCGATGTCGAACCCTGGCACAAAGGAATCCAAGACGGGTAACACAGCCCCAGCTGTGACCCCTTCAAAGCGAGGGGCTCTGGTCGGGCAGCCCACCAGTTCCCCTTTGAAGAAGTTACACTACCTCAGTAAAAGCCACGAAAATCTTACTAGTCAGCAGAAGCAGCAGCAACAGAAATCAGCATTACAAATGAGACCCAAGTCCAGCCTTGGGTTGACGGACAAGAAGGCCGGAAATAATAAAGAAAACGTCTAGGTGAAGGGGAAGGACCCCTTCCTGAAGCCCTTACCCTTCAAAGGAACGGGAACCAGCACACCAAAGATCAGAAAGGCGTCCAGTTCCCAGCACATTGATTCAGCTGGGGCCGGACAGGCTGTGACCCCTTCAAAGCGAGGGGCTCTGGTCGGGCAGCCCACCAGTTCCCCTTTGAAGAAGTTACACTACCTCAGTAAAAGCCACGAAAATCTTACTAGTCAGCAGAAGCAGCAGCAACAGAAATCAGCATTACAAATGAGACCCAAGTCCAGCCTTGGGTTGACGGACAAGAAGGCCGGAAATAATAAAGAAAATGTCCAGGTGAAGGGGAAGGACCCCTTCCTGAAGCCCTTACCCTTCAAAGGAACGGGAACCAGCACACCAAAGATCAGAAAGGCGTCCAGTTCCCAGCACATTGATTCAGCTGGGGCCGGACAGGCTGGTCCCCCGCCACAAAAGGCCTCAAAGGGCAATATGAAAAAGGCACAGAGTACGCAAAATGTTAGCAACAAAGACAACGCGATTAAAAAGCGGACTTCAGCCACGACGGACGTGATGGCCTACAATGTAGAGCTCCTCGCCAACGTGGAGAAGGAGAAGAGGAGCCGGGAGGCGAAGATCTCCGAACTTATACAGGTGGTGGAGAGTCGCAAAATCGACATTGAGAAGTACAAATACGAGATTAAAAAACTGAAGGACCAGATACCATCGCACGACTTGGTGGAGGAGTGTAACATATTGAGATTAGAAAATGTGACATTGCGCGAACAGCTGGCAAAACTGGGGTATCCAGTGGACCAGCAGATTACGGACACGGAGAAGCTGAGCTTGAAACAGAGCCAGCTGGATGGGGAGATGAAGACGAGTGCCAGCTACGACAGTTTGTCCACGGAGGGTCAAGCCATCTCCATGGTTCCCATGCAGAGTATGATGATTGGGTCAGGTAGTTATCACTGGTTCATTTTTTATTAGCTCACCTGAGCACCTAACTATTCTTCAAATAGGTGGTAATCTCAGGTGAGCGGTTTTAGGGCCATTATGGCCCTCTTGTTGTTGTTTGTTATCATTAATACTTTAACTATTTTAATTGTTATTGTTACCATTATTATTATTGATATTATTGTCATTACTATTATTTTTATTATTTCAATTATTACTATTATTACAATTATTATAATTATTTTTATTATTATTATCAAGATCATTATCATGATCATTACCATTATCATTATTATCATTATTGTTTTTATTAGCTCACCTGAGAACAAAGTTCTCAAGGTGAGCTTTTGTGATCGCCCAATGTCTGTCGTGGGTCGTCTGTCTTGCGCAGTTTACAAACAAATATGCCAAAATGATAACCACAAAATGGCAACAATAGGTCATACTTGACAAAAATGCAGGCTGATCTTTGAACATACAATCTGTAAAAGTAAAATATTCAGTTTCCGCATTGTAAGAATTATGTACCATTTTAATGTCCCACATCAAGCATACAGTGTCCAACTTGTATAATTGGAAAAAAAGAGGTCAATGCATAGAAGCACAAGAAGCTCTGTAAAAGTTAAAAGTAATATTTCTAACTATTCTTCAAATAGGTGGTAATCTCAGGTGAGCGGTTTTAGGGCTATTATGGCCCTCTTGTTATTATAATTATTATTATTATTATTATTATTATTATTATTATTATTATTATTACTTGAGCGAGTATTAAATTGTAAAATAAGTAAATGGACTAATTTGTGACTCCTTTGAACATCACTTTGGTATTTTTTTAATCTCATGAGCTATTTGTCTTTTTGTTACAATAATAACAGTTACTGTCCTTAACAAAGTATAGAATTTCAGTGATTATTTTCACCCATTCCCTATAAAATTATTAACTGACTATTTTTCCCAATAATGTTGATGTTTTAATTTAATTGTGCCTATAAATTCCCAATTCTAGAGAAAATGCTGTGATTTTTCCAAATAAATTACCAAAATTTAGAAAATACGCTGAATTTTATTCATTTTGTCATGCTTTTTTGGGGTCTATACTGTTGCTCTCAGTGTTTAGCTTTACTAGTCGAGCATGCTGTCTATTGAGAGCTTTTAAAGTCAAGAATTCCTTTATGGGTTTAATTGATTGTCCAGTTTCTTTACATTGAACCTTTTAAGCAAACGAAACAAAGAAAATTCTCTTACTTTAATGTCCCAATAGTTCTGATTGAGATTAAAAGCAAAATTTCATTTCTCATAGGGGTCCTGCATGGCCCAGCGATTAAGATGGTTGACTTAGAACTCAGGGTCCCCGGATTTGAGCCCCACTGACACCTGGTGTTGTGGGAGTGACTTTTGGCAAATCACCTCAGAGCCCTAGCCTAGTACTGGTGGATCCAGGAAAGCTGTTACATAACTGAAAAATTGTTGATGCAGCATTCAGCACCATACAAACAAACAATGAATTGTCAACTCTATTTCTTCTGAGTTTTTACTGGTAATGATGTAATATAGTTGAACAAAAAGTAAAGTTTCAAAGGATATTAAGTCCCTAGACTAGAGCTGTCCAAAAGATGTACATACTTATTTTGGCGTACTTTCTGCAAATGACGTCATTTCCTGTGTACTGCATATGACGTCATTTCCCGTAAACTTTCTTTCAAATCTAAATCGCTTCAACAAAGGAATGAAGTACCCCGGGAATCTGTCTTTGTTCACGAAAGAGAAAAAAGGCTGCCATGCTGAAAAATAAGACAGAGAGAAAAGTGTCACAGTGTCTAGAACTGTCAGGTTAGGGAGATTCCGGGTATTCCGCAGGATTTTCTTCAGGCGCTGGGGTGCTTGACATGGGGTGGTGGGTTGTGAAAATGGAGAACTCTTAGGTTTATTTTTGGAACCCATTACCAAACAATAACGACGTTTTACCAGTTTGTTGCAGACTACTCTGGAGAGCATTGTGGTAAAATGATAAATTGCTCTTAGCGAGCAATTTATCCTTTTCCCACAATGTTTCCTGCACTATCAGAAGCGTGCTTTTCAATTTCATCACATATATTGAAATGTCATCTGCAGACTCTTTAGATTTGGGACAGTTTAAAATTTGGCATTGGGTAAATGGTTAACAAAAATGACTGTTTTATGCCTTAGATTAAATGTAACAAACAATGTCACAAACAAGTTGACTGGCTGTGGGACGAATTTTAAACACTGACAAATTTTAAGCACATTGGGATAAATTCAGGCGCTGGGGGATTACTTATTTTGAAATTCAGACGCTGGGGTACCACAGCGCTTAAAAGGCCTGTTTTATTTGTTTGTTTTTCCATTCATTGACAGCGTTCACTCTTGACTTTTATTGTACATGTTTCCAGGGTAATCTGCCTGTAGTCCTGTACTAGCCTAGGAAGTGTGTCTTGCCAAAGGACACTCAAAGGTGAAATAGTTTCGCCATTGGGAATCAAACCTGGCTTGGGTGTTCTCTGGTCCTAGACTCTAATATTTATAGTAGTGTGTCCTGTTTGAAATATTAATGTCGTTTGAGTTCAAGACATGGCTTTCCAAATTATCTTGGAAAATCTGGTTTTGATATACTTGTTTGTAAATGCCAAATCTTTTTATACATCTGTCAGTATAATGGTTATACAGTAAATTCTAGTGAAAATTTGCTTTTTGGTGAAGGCTTTGATGACATATCAAAGCTTAACTATTAAAAAACAGAGAATTGCTTATTGCAAGAAGTCTCTCCTTTTATTAAAATGTTTTATTATATTCCTATCAGTGAAATACTGGGATTTCTCAATGTATTAATTTACAATTTCGTCACAGTGATGATATAAAAAAGTCATATGATCACTAGTGATGATATTAGATTTGACGGAACTACTTTTTTAACCATTTTTTTGCTTGAAAGTGGTGGCTGCACTTTTGCAAACGACACTTAGAAGTGTGTTTACCCGAATATATTCATACATGTGTATGACGTTATGGGCTTAACTAACTGCTTAGCTCCTCCAATTTTATATTCCAATTGGCATTTAAGGAGATAATTTGGCAAATAAATTTCATATAGTGGAATAAAATAAATAGAAATATTTTTCACAAATAGACATACATTTGTCGGATGTTCTCAGTCTATTCATCTCGTAAACTGGCCTGTTGGAAATACGCGAGAAGTTTCAAATGAATGTTTAAAATACGGCGCCAATTGATTTTTTTCTTTCAATGGTCAAATAAAATCTTTAGAGTAGGCAGGTTTGGCTAGGTAGGGTCAGGTTACCCTAAACAAACAACTTTTTATTTAGGCCTAAATAGAATAAATGGTTGTTGTCTTTGATAAGGAAAGGTTATCAGACTCCGCTCACCGGATAACATTGCTATGCCTTGTCTGATAACATTTCCGATTCACAACACTAACCATATATTCTATATATATAACTCATCGCAACATCGCATATACTTACACTGTATGGCAACGTCTTCTGTTGGCACCATTTTAATAAGGCATTTCTCTTCGATCCTTTGAAAGACTTTGCTAACCCAGACAGGGGATCCTTTGCCGACACTTCTTTTCTCTCACTGGTAACTTGATCAAGTGCACTGTTTGGAGGAAATAAAAAACAATCCAAATATTACAAGTGCACTGTTGGGGGAAAACCTCTGCACATTCCACCTTGTGACCTTTCATTAATCCACATTGGCACAAGTACTGGAAGTAAAATCGAGAGCGATCAATCTAAGTCGTAAGAACTTGTTTCACTTTCGATGTAAGATAAATAAGTTCAGGGAAAGACAGCAGATTATCTCCATTCATTTCAATTTGGACCTATAAGCACATTATTTAAAGCCATACTTGCGCTCATTTACACTTAAATTGTGAAAGTTCTAGAATAATTGAAAATTAGCTTAAAAGTACTTTAATTTCCCTTTTTCAGAGGAATTGAGACTGTAACACGTTCACATGATGCTTTTATAAGAGTGAAAACTATAAGGTTTGTTTACAATTAGCAATAAAACAAGGTCAGTCGAGAAACGTTGAGAACCAATAAAACCCAGGAAATTCTAAATTTTGAATGTTCACATCGTTGGTATTGGATAAATGACAATATTTTTATGTTGATTTTTCTAACCAGGTTATAGTAACTTATTATTCAGAGCGCCCTTACTATTTTAGATTGTACTCAAATGTAAACAATGAACTTAAATTGGTTAGCACCAAATTTGTGAATATGACACTTTGAAAATAGATAATAAATAGTACAGGCCTTATATTGTCATGATTCTGTGGCTTTTCACTATGTTTTAATATATTCTATCATAATTTATAACTACAATTTCTCAGTTTTGCAGTTTTTCTAAGAACTAGTATGCTTTCGATTATAGAAATCAATGACATGTGGGCATGACTCTGGTAAATCATTTGTCACAAATTGATAGACTATCTATAGTGATTAAAATTGAAACAGAGATTTCCTACAAGGCAGTAAGATTGTCTTTTGTAAAAGGAAGAATTACTAACATATATATCTCATTTGACTTTTTTTTTCTTTTCCCATAATTATTTCAGAACTGCCTTGAGAAGAGCTGTATATTCTAGGGATTCTATAGTAAAGAGATTGTATTGATGAGAACTTACGAGACACCACTACTCCGTCTGGACGGAGTCCTCCCAGATAATATTGACGGAAATGTTGCTGGAGCCTCCGTTCTGCAAGGTGGCGCTGACTTTGGCGAGTCACCACCAGGGGATTTAGGAGAATCGCTGTGACCCAGACTTGCGAGTGAGTGCCGCTGTAAAGGTGAAGGACGTTCCCCTGACCGTTTGAGGACCGAGCGTAAAGGAGTCGTACTGCCGTCGGGCGACCCCATTTTCTGATCGCTCACCGGTGACCCTGGGGACTGCATAAGATCGTGGAATTCTTTCAGACCGACAAGAGACGTCTCCGAGTCGGAGTTGCGTCTCGAACTACAGGAGCTGGAATAGATGGAAGAACAACCGCTCTTCACTTGGTCTTCGATTGAACGAATCAGGTTCTTAACCGATAAAGTCTGAGAGCGATCTCCCAATTTCTTCCCATCTCTCAAATGGGCCAGTTCCTTGTCGAAGGAGTTTATCACTTTTCCCTTCAGTTCCGCGGAAGACAATATCGAAGTGCTCCTGGAACTCTGCACTTGTTGAGCCCTGTCTTCGATTTTGTAAGCGTCAATTTCCGATTTCAATCGATCAATATCCCCTTGCAGGGCCTGGCATTTGTCTTTCAGATTTGAATTTTCGGTCCTGACTTTTTCGAGTTGGATTTGCGTCTCCGACCGAAACTCATTCGACACAACAACAGCCACTTGCAGATCTTTCTGAAACTGCTGGTTTTCGTCAACCTCCTGCTGGTGCTTAAGGACCATGTCCTGCAGCTCAGCCTCCGCGCATTCCTTCAGCTGTCTCATCGCGCTTACCTCCCCTTGCAACTCGATGACCTGCGCCGTGTAGTTTTTTCTCTCCTCGAAGTAACGGTCGCTATCCTGCTCAAGCTGGTCGATGTGTTCCCGCAGATGTTCAATCTCCTGCTGGAAGTCGTAGCGGTCCTTCTTGATGGTCTGTATGGTATACTCCATGTCAATGAGCTGGGACTTGGCGTTGTTTTTGGACACCTTCGCCTCCTCCTCCTTACTAATGATCTGGTCCTTCAGTTTCGTCACCTCCTTCTGGCTGTGCGCGAGCGCGTCCTGGACGTCCGCCAGTCGCTCCTCCAATTTGTCCCTCTCCTGCCTGGCGTTGTGCAGCAGGTCCTCCAGGTCGCTCTGCTGGGCGGCCTTACACACGGTCTCAAGTTCGACCACCTTGGATTTCTCGTTCTCCAGTAACGTTTTAAAGTGAGCAACTTCAATGTATTCATTTTCCAGGGACTCCCTCAGGTCCCCGACTTGTTTCTCCAGGGTCTCCTTCTCCGTTTTGAGGCCGCTGATTTTGTCCTCCATGTGCTGCACCTTGTCCTTGACACTCTCTACCTGCTCCTGATAGTCTTTGGACTCGACTTCCGTGGAATAAAGCGCGTTTTGTAATTCCGCCTGTCGACGGAGAATCTCCTCCCGCTCCACTTGGGCCCCCTTCAGGAGCCCCAACAAATGCTGGTCCCTATCTGACTTGTTAGGTAGATCGCCACTTATCAACAGACACTTCAACTGCTCAATTTGCGTCCGACAATGCTCCAGCTTTTCCGTTTGAGTACACAGAGATTCGAGTAACACTGAGCGTTCATCAGCGAGTCTTTCGTTCTCCTCGGTGAGCTCATTGACGGCATCTTGAAGATCTCCCAACTCCTGCAACGTAGCTTGAAGCTCTTCATTTGTGCTGTAGTGGGTTTCCTCCATCTGCATGATTCGCTCCGTGAGGTTCGCCACCGAGATGTCACTGAGCGCGTCACTACTCTTACTCCGACTGTCCCACTTTCCATTCATGTCGAGGAGGGACGGGTGATCGCCGTCGATAAACGAGATGCCGGGCTCGGACATTGTAATGGAAGCTGACCTTTTCATACCTGTATATATATATATATATATTGAATAGAGTTTATTTATTTACTTTCTTTTTCTTCTATAATTTCTTCTATTATTTCTCATACATGTAAGAGAGAGTTCATATATTCGCTAAAATTGTTCGTATTTGTATCGTAAATCGTTCGTATTTGTATCGTAAATCGTTCGTATTTGTATCGTGTATCGTTCGTATTTATATCGTTAATCGTTCGTATTTGTATTGTAAATCGTTCGTATTTGTATTGTAAATCGTTCGTATTTCTATCCAAAATTGTTCGTATTTGTATCGTAAAGTGTTCGTATTTACATTGTACATTATTCGTACTTCTATCGTTAATCGTTCGTATTTGTATCGTGTTTCGTTCATATTTATATCGCAAATCATTCGTGTTTATATCGTAAATAGTTCGTATTTCCATCGTAAATCGTTCGTATTTCTATCGTTAATCGTTGTATTTATATCGTAAATCGTTCGTACTTGTATCGTGAATCTTTCGTTTTTGTATCATGTATTGTGCGTAAACCGTGGTTACTTATATGATAGCACTACTGTAAAGTTGCTTATGATGTAAATATCTAAAAATTGTCAACACTAGACAAATTAATAATAAAAAATGGTCCTATACAAGTTGTTGATCAGATGCATTGTTCGGAAATGGAATGAAATTTAGCCCATTAATTAATGTGAGTGTGGTTAGTTGGCGTAAGAGGAAATTGCCATAATTTTTTTTCTTCTTTTACCTTTATTGCGCTGGGACCAGCTTCATTCTTATGCAAACAGGTTAGATCCAGGCCAGCCGCCAGGTGAATTTGCGACTGACCTGTGATATAACTTGTTTGCTACTATGTGTACCTTTCCTCAATAAGATTGAGCAGATATTTGGGCTTTTGAAAAGTATACGACACAAAAAGCTATTCTAAGAACAAATACAATATTCTAAGGGATGAAATTTAAAAGAACATTAGCAGAGCCGGGACTCGAACTCGTGCCCCGTGTGTTCCAAGACAAATACGCGACTGAGACAAGAGGGAATAGCGAAGGTTGATGTTGAATGTGAAATTAACCCTTTCCCAAACAATAACAACATTTGACCACTTTGTTGCAGACGACTTAAAGAAAACATTGTGGGAAAGGGAGAAATTGCTCGTGACGAGCAATTTCTCTTTTTCCCACAATGTTTTCTGCCCTCCCAGATAATCATATTCCAATTTCATCATATTTTAAAAAGTCGTCTGCAAACTCTTTCAATTTGGGACAGTCGAAAATTTGTTGTTTGGGAAATGGTTTAACACGAGATTATGTTGCTGCTTATGTACATAACATAACAACTACTTTAAACGTTGCTTATCAGAATCATCTGTCATAGCATATTCATTGTTGTTTACATATACCATCAACTTAAAGGGACTAAATCATAGGTTGAGATTTTAATCTGTTCAAAAAAGAATAAGGATAGTTGATCTATGTCGTTAAATAACAAAAAAAATGTTGTTTTATTCTTTTCTAACACGATCAATAACTGATAGGAAGAGAAATAGCACATTCAGCTTGCATACATAGGCAACTGATTCTATGTTGTGTCGTTAATAAAACAATTTTGTTTTATTCTTTTCTAACACGATCAATAACTGATTGGAAGAGAAATAGCACATTCAGCTTGCATACATGGGCAACTGATTCTATGTTGTGTCGTTAATAAAACAATTTTGTTTTATTCTTTTCTAACACGATCAATAACTGATTGGAAGAGAAATAGCACATTTATCTTGCATACATAGACAACTGATTCTATGTTATGTCGTTAATAAAACAATTTTGTTTTATTCTTTTCTAACACGATCAATAACTGATTGGAAGAGAAATAGCACATTCATCTTGCATACATAGACAACTGATTCTATGTTATGTCGTTAATAAAACAATTTTGTTTTATTCTTTTCTAACACGATCAATAACTGATTGGGAGAGAAATAGCACATTCAGCTTGCATACATAGGCAACTGATTCTATGTTGTGTCGTTAATAAAACAATTTTGTTTTATTCTTTTCTAACACGATCAATAACTGATTGAAAGAGAAATAGCACATTCAGCTTGCATATATAGACAACTGATTCTATGTTATGTCGTTAATAAAACAATTTTGTTTTATTCTTTTCTAACACGATCAATAACTGATTGGAAGAGAAATAGCACATTCAGCTTGCATACATAGACAACTGATTATATGTTATGTCGTTAATAAAACAATTTTGTTTTATTCTTTTCTAACACGATCAATAACTGATTGGAAGAGAAATAGCACATTCATCTTGCATACATATACAACTGATTCTATGTTATGTCGTTAATAAAACAATTTTGTTTTATTCTTTTCTAACACGATCAATAACTGATAGGAAGAGAAATAGCACATTCAGCTTGCATACATAGGCAACTGATTCTATGTTGTGTCGTTAATAAAACAATTTTGTTTTATTTTTTTCTAACACGATCAATAACTGATTGGAAGAGAAATAGCACATTCAGCTTGCATACATGGGCAACTGATTCTATGTTGTGTCGTTAATAAAACAATTTTGTTTTATTCTTTTCTAACACGATCAATAACTGATTGGAAGAGAAATAGCACATTCAGCTTGCATACATAGGCAACTGATTCTATGTTGTGTATTTAATAAAACAATTTTGTTTTATTCTTTTCTAACACGATCAATAACTGATTGGAAGAGACATAGCACATTCATCTTGCATACATAGACAACTGATTCTATGTTGTGTCGTTAATAAAACAATTTGATATCATAAGAAGTCATCGAAAATTGGTAAAAGTTTCCCACTTCAAAGTAAATTACAAAGGTGGGGGAGAGAAACAATATGTAAATTTATTCTATTTTTAAAAGTAATGTGATTTTATGTACGGTATGGATACAGATGGCCACGACCTTCACATAACCATGAACGTGGATAATAAAGAATAACAAAAAAAATGAAAAAATAAAAAATGAAAAAAAAGATAAAAGCGTCTGGGAAGCAGACTATGAAATGGATCAACGTTTTAATCACGTGACGCAAATAATGTGCATCACATATCAATTATACGCCTTATTCTTTTAACCCTTTCCCAAACATTAACGACATTTAACCACTTTGTTGCAGACGACTCTGGGAAACATTGTGGGAAAAGGAGAAATTGCTCGTAACGTTCAATTTTTCATTTTCCCACAATGTTTTTTGCTCTATCAGAAGATTGTTTTCAAATTTCATCACATTTTGCAATGTCGCCAACAAACTCTTTCAGTTTGGGAACAGTCAAAAATTTGGCGTTTGGGAAAGGGTTAAACCGGGTGCTTTGAAATGCGCAAAAAACTTCTTTTTTTATTTGTTTCTTTTTTTATATTTCTTGGTAATGCACACCAGTTATCGACGACTTGAAAAAAGAAGAAATGGAAAACGGTCATTGCTATGTGACAATTCTTTTTTAAACACCATTCAAACATGTTTGACTTACCGACCATAATTTGTAGAATAGTTTTATGCTTTCATATCATACTTAACTAAACCAATTAGAATATGAATGGCCCTATAGTAGGGGTGATAGATACGGTATTTGAAGGAACTTTATTTTCTTTTTTATTAAAATTAAATGCCCTCTAGAAAAAAAGACATCACAGATATATTAAGTTACAGAAAACTAGATAAGTCATACGTGTATACTCCTCATATGCGTTCATAACTGTGTATTGATTATATAGTAAACCGTTAAACGGTTCATTTCACGAACGAACTTTAGAATTTGATAAGATGGATAAAACTTTTGCCATCAACGTACTTAAAGGCACATAAAAGGAGATAAGTACAAATAAGTTACTGAAAAGAATTGTGGAGTTATTGTATTATGTTCATAAAAGGCATGAGAATTAATACACAAATGCATTGAGACCCAATTAAATAGACTCCTTTAACATAAGTTATTTTGGGCTTGAAATACAGTTGTTTCCAATTCAATCATGTTTATCAACAACATGTTTGTTTACATATTCAAAATAACGAATTCTGATTGGTCGGTTCAGAAATTTGTGTATCAACTGTCAAGGTCAGAGGTGAAGAATCATGCAATCTTATTAATTAACCTTGTTAATCATGGTTATTTCTTGTCGGCTTTCATGTTTAAGTTGTGCTGATTGGTTTTTCTAGTGATCACTATTGGAATACGACCAAAAGTTTACCAAATGATATAGTTTGATATAGTTTTAATCTCCTTTTATGAGCCTTTAAAGGAATGATGGTTCGTTACATTTTCTAAATGTAAGCACAGGTATTTAGCAAATTTGGAATGCAGAAACTAAAAATAGCCTTTTAGTAAGAGAAGAGGTTTTGTGACGTCTCCTTTCCAAAACCAGAAATATCCGCTTTATTGTTTTAATGGTAGATACTCAGGGCAGCAAACAGGTTAGATCACAGGCCAGCAGATATAAGTGATCTTTACGGAAATTATTATGTAGCCAGATTGTTATATTTGTAAGAAGGAAGTATAGTAATAGTCGCCTTATCCCAGTCCGTATGTAGCTTGGCCAGTTTCAAATTAGGGATACTGCGTTTGATAAAAAATCCATGTTTTACTTATATTGGTCCATCCTTTAATTTAATAAAATTGCTTGTAAACAGTTTAATTTGCAATTTACAACCGAATAATAGGGTTCATGAGGGAAAGCCTTGACTTTGAAGAATAATGTTACGGGACGCTCAGAAGTAAACATAATACGTAAGTAGATGCAACAATCACAATGGAATGGACGGACTGTTGTTTGAGTCGACATTTCTAATCTTGTGCTTTCCCACAAAACTTTATTTGATTGGACAGTATAAAATCATCGGAATTAACACATTCTACACGCAACAAATACCGTCACCATGGCCAAGTGGTTAAGGCGTCCGACTCAGGACGGGTAGGTCGAAGGTTCGAGCCCCACGGGAGGCGTCCAGAGAATATTTCTCGTCGGACTTGTTCCGAAATAGACGGTTCGTGAGCCGCAAGCTTGTTAAATATTAATGGTAACTGACTTATATCGACTTGGCGTAGTGATAGAAGTTGGGAGGTATTTAGTATAATCCGTGAAAAGTGTATCATAAGCCCAACTGGTTGGTCCTTTCAATAGGGGTGCTCAAATCCACTACAAACAACAAAAACCGAAGGTCAAAAGCAATACACACAACAGATACCGAAATACTTACGTATTACAAACAACAAAAACCGAAGGTCAATAGCTATACACACAACATATACCGAAATACTTACGTATTACAAACAACAAAAACCGAAGATTAAAAGCAATACACACAACATATACCGAAATTCTTACGTGCTAAACACAACAAAAAACTAAGCCCAAACGCACTACACACAACAAATATCGAATCTCAAATGCACTTCACATAACAAATATCTGAGCTAAAACCAGCCATGTAACCTGTAAGTAGAATCGAAAGGGATCAAGATCGTTTGAAAACTAAAATGCCCAACATTGCCAAATCCTACTAAAGCATTAGTAAACCCGGACATTTATTGAAACAGCGTAAAGCCTTATTTACAGATGTATCGTGGCCATTGTAAAATAACAGATGACGGACATGGTGATCAGTTGCTTCAATCCGTTTTAAGTTCATCCAATACCAAACATTAACGACATTTGACCAATGTGTTGCAGATAATGCTGGAACACATTGTGGGAAAAGGGGAAATTGCTCTTTATGAGCACTCTGCCATTTCTTACAATGTTGTCTGTCCTATCAGAAGATTGTGGGTTTTTTTCATCACATTTTGAACGTCGTCTGCAAACTCTTTCAATTTGGGACATTCGAATAATTGGCGTTTGGTCAAGCGTTTAATGAAAATAAAATTAATGTAATGATATACGTTTTACAGAAACCATTTCATATGAGACGACTAACCACAAAATAAACGTTAAATGGGAGCAGACTTATCAATAACAAACATGTTTTCCTTTCCCTTTAAGATTGTGTGGATGGGAGCTACGGCACGTTTTGCAACAGCACCTGTACTGGAGGTTCGAACTGCCTAGACCGGAAGTGCGACAGATACACGGGGGTCTGCCACGCATGCGTCGTAAACAGGTACGACCCACACTGCCAGCGGGACTGCAGTAATTGCATTAACGGGCTGTGCGACCAGGACACAGGACAATGCGAAGCCGGCTGTATCGATAGATACTACGGCATCAAATGCGACAATGCCTGCCTCGAGAAATGCGTGGTTTGCAACCAACTCACCGGCTCTTGCGAGGTTTGCAAACCTTGGACGTACGGGACGGAGTGCGAGAGAAACTGCAGCACCAACTGCGTCCCTTCCTCCGGAAGTGGATTGATCACGTGTGACAAGAGCGAGGGAGCTTGTGACGAAGCCCAGTGCATTTCGGGATACTTCACGAAAACCTGCATGTCTCCGTGTAGCCCGAACTGTTTACGCACTGACTGCGATTTTGTCGATGGGGAATGTCTGTACGGCTGTAACATGCTGCATGCAAATGAATCCCTGCGTTTATTTCTAAACCGGCTTTCCAATAGAAGCGCTGTCAGGTGCGAAGTCTCACATCGTCTTATATAACATAACATATTAAACAGTGTTGTATGGTGTTGAACACCGTTTCAACAATTGTTCAGTTATGTAACGGCCTTCAATGATCCACCAGTCCTATGATAGCATAGCATAAAATAGTATTATTTAGACATTAAGAACACAAGCTCATGGTCAATACATATATAATTTAACAATTTCAATTTCAATTTCCTTTATTTCACTTAGTTCCTATTACAGAAAACAAAAGGTGCATTGATATGAGACAAACAAAAAAATAACAAGGCATAATAAATATGTGTTGTCGGTTAGGTTCCAAGATATCCCAACCCCAGTTTGCTTCAGACTGGAGTTTTGACACCCTGGAAGCCAATCGTCCATATAGGCATGAATACATATAAACATATGCACACTCACACCCACACACCCACACACACTCACACACTCACCCCTAAGATTCAATTGAATTGAAAACTTTAACTTCTCTCAGTTCATATTACAAAACTAGAAACTAATTAAATATGAACAGATACTTAGCACGGCAATGTATAAATATATTTTGTCGGTTGGGTTTCAAGATGTCACAACCTCAGCTTGTTTAAGACTGAGATCAATACATCTTGGAAGCCAATCGTCCAAGTAGGCATTGTTAGACATGCACAAAGACACATACGCACCCATACACACTCACACCCACACCCACACGCAAACACACATCTACACACAGACACAATTACATATAGAATCATACATGATGATGATATATATTTGTACTTTAAAAACTGTTGAAAATTATTTTGATAAACTTGCATAGATTAATTTGGTCGGTGATAGATTTAGTGTTCAATAGTGATTCGAATTGTATGACATTAGGTCTAGTTAGGTATTTTGTTGAAACAAATTTATTTCTAACGTTTGTTAGAGATATGCATTCAAAGATATAATGATATTCGTCTCCAATGTTACTATTACAGAGAGTGCAGGTTCGTTCTGCTAATTCGACATTTGACCATCTTCCGAGTTCTATGGGAAGTTTATGATTATTAGTTCTGAATCTTATCATATAATTTAAAAGTGGAAGGGGTACTTGTTTTAGATAGCTTTCAAAGCCAAAGTTTAATTTTATCATTCTGTATGTGCGGCAACTGTCACTGGTTTCTATATAGCTAAACCATGCATTAATAAATAAATCTTTTAGTTTTTGTTTTATTGACAATTTTAACCATTTTTTATTTGGAAAGGACTGGCTGTCCCATATGTTTATCAGACCACATTTAATGAATATATTTCTCGCTTTGTGTATCCAGTTAAATAAAGATATGTGGGACTCGTAGTTAGTGTTATAGAAAAGATTGTAGACATAGGTATATACATTGAATAGAAGGGTATTAGGTTTATAGTGAACTAGTTTGGTCCAATATGATATATATCTAGTTTCTATGTCAATCGATAGAGGGTATACACCAGTTTCTCCATAGACGATATTACTTGGTGTTGACTTTTTCAATTTAAGGATATATTTAAGAAATTTTAATTGGACTCTTTTCGATGACGTCATTATTACCAAAGCCCCAGAGCTCACAACCGTATAGAAGGATAGGTTTAACAGTTTTGTTAAATAAATCGATTTGCATATCGAGAGGCAGTGATAATTTTTTCATTTTTGTTAATAAACTGTACATTGCAAGAGTTGCCTGTTTTGATAATTGTTGTTTTGCTTTGAAGAAAGATCCAGATCGGCTAAAAAGAATTCCTAGATATTTATATTCGTTGACTGTGTCAATAGGTGCATTATTAAAAGTGAATTTATGAACTTTATGTCTACCTTTTGAGAATACAATGACCTTTGATTTGTCTGTGTTGACAGTAAATTTCCAGTTTTTACAATAATCATGGTATAGGTTAAGAGAATTTTGTAAATCACTCGCACTATCTCCAATTAAGACAGTGTCGTCTGCATATAGTAATATAAAAATTTTCAAGTACATATTAAGGTTATCATTAACTGCGTTTGGAAGCGGTAGCGAAATACCGTTTAATAAGCCAGAATTGTTGAAAAAGTCGTGTAAGTCATTTAGATAAAGAGAAAAAATTATCGGTGACAAATTCTCTCCCTGACGCAGACCCACCATGCACGAGAATAAGTTAGAGCACGTGCCGTTTACCTTTACACAAGATTTTATATTACTGTACATGTTTTTTATAAGTTGAAAGCATTTACCATTGACGTTAAAAGATAAAAGTTTATGCCACACCCCGTTTCTCCATACAGAGTCAAAGGCCTGTTTTAAATCTATAAAAGCACAGTATAATTTATGTTTGTTTTTAAAGGCTAATTGTATTAATGTATTTAAAATAAACATGTTGTCAGTAGTTGAAAACCCTCCCCTGAACCCTGCTTGACAATCGTTCAAAGTGTTATTCGACTCGATAAAATCATGCAGACGGGTATTAAGTATACCCGTGAATAGTTTCCCAAGACAGCTCAGTAATGTAATGGGTCGGTAATTTGACGGATCATTCGGGCTACCTTTGTTTTTGAAAATCGGCTGAATGATTCCGACTGACCAAGATTTCGGGAAAACCCCTGTGTCTAAAATTAGATTGAAAAGGTTAAAATATACATGTTTGAGTACATTATAGCTCGATTTTATATGTTCGTTTAATATTTTGTCCATGCCGCATGCTTTGTTATTATTCAAATTTTTAATAGCTTTTTCAATTTCAGAGTAACTTATTTTGCCGTTTAATGTCGAGTTTACACTATCATCTGGTATTTCGGCATTTGTAATTAAATTCAAATGTAAGGAGTCAGTGTCTGTTTCGGTTGATGAATTAACTGTTCTGAAGTGTTCAAATAAGTCCATAGGATTGCATTGTGTTTCATTTTTTGATTTGTTTCCGTTTAATATCTTCCAGAATTGTCTAGGGTTTGAGCTTTTAACCATTTTCAGCTTGTTGATATGTTTTTCACGATCCATTTTAGAGTGTCGCGATAATGTTGACTTGTACATTTTACTACAATGTTTCAAGTTATGTTTATTTGACAACGTTTTTTGTAATTTGTATTGATGTTTCGCTTTATGAAATTGTTTGCGCGCACTAGCACATTCTTTTTTAAACCATTTTGGTGGTCTAATGAATCATTTTTATGTAAATTGCATGGGTTATTTTGTTTATGGTGTTTAGTTTGACAAAAACTCTTTTCTGCTGCGGTTAAAAATACATGTCCTATACCATTTACAACATAGTCAACATCCTGTTGCATAATATTAGATTTAGATTGTATACATGATATATTTTGCATAATTTAATCAATACATGTAAAATCGATATTCGAACAAAAATCGTCTGCTTTACTTTGGTCCCATGTCTTCAATTTATTACCATCCGCCGATTCGCATGTACATTTAATTTCTATAGAGAAGTTAATGTGAAGCGAAACTGGACAATGTGCGTCCGAAAAAAGCGGACAAAAATCTAATACTTGCAGACGGTTAACATGTTCGAACATATCCGAATTACAAATAAAATAATCGATTGTGCTAACTTGTTTTGATGTGACAAGACCGGTAAGGTCACCGTTTGTTCTACCATTTAGAATATAAAACTTATTTTCATGTAGGAAATCAAGCAACTGATAACCAAGGTTATTAATCGATTGGTCACCATTGAGTCTGTTCACATGTACGTTTGTGTTTACAAAGCTATTCATTTCACCGTTGTATTCATCAATCAATTCGTCCGAATAAAGAGATTGAAACACACATCGGTCCAACTCAATATAGTCGAGATTATCTTTCGTACGTGAATTAAAGTCACCAAATAGTAAGGTTTTGGAATACTTTGTATGAAATGTATCAATTTCTCCTGTTAAAAGGGAATATGGTTCATCAACGGCGTATGGGGAATTCCCCGGAGGTATATATAATACCCCACAAAGAATTTCCCCATTCCCCGCAAATGACTTCGATACGGTAAACCAGATTGCATGTTTGCTTTTGGTTTCCATAATAGTAATATGATTTAAAATACTGTTTTTAATCAAGAGTCCTATACCTCCGGATTTTTTATTTGATAAAACACGTTTATTATTAGAATGGAAGGTATATCCATCGATATTAAAGTAATCGGTATTGTCCATTTTTGTCTCTTGTAATCCGATTATATCGTGTTCATGCACTAGTTGTATAAATTCAGGACAGTTTTGTTTATTCATCAAACCACAAACATTAATTGAAAGAAATTTAAGCTGGCCTAAGTGTTCACTGGGTTTGTCACAGTTCCGTGTTGTGTTCTTTTTCCTACGGTTGTTCGATGGATTGTCATTCTGGGCTGTTAGGCATGTGGTTTTACTGGCACTTTGATCAGTAGAGCGTTTATTTACTGGCGAATATAGCTCCCCCGCACAATCCTAGTTGCTCGTTTGACCCTCTGCTCCGTTGGGACACGGACTGGCCGTGATAGTTTGAGTCTCGTCGGTTAAGTCGAGCGTAGAGAAGTCTATCCTTGTTTTCCCTTCATCCCCACTGTAACTCGTGGAAGGACGAGGGCTTATTTCTGAAGGCTTATACTTTTTAGTGGTTTCTTCTTCAAGTGGAGACCTGGCTTTACTCTTCTGTCCATTTATTCGTTGATTGTATGGGGTATTTTCCTGTTCTCCATGAACAGAGAGTCTCTCGAATCGGTTGGATATCGGTACCTGGCTAAGTTTACTGTTCATACTGGTCCTTTGTGACTCGTTTGGTGGAACACGGGGCTTAAATGCACGACCTCGATGGTATGTGTTTGTATATGATGGTCCCTCTGGAATGTATAGTGAGCCGTTAATATATAACTTGTCACGGACTAGTATTACTTTGTTGTTTCTGTCTTCCTTGTATTTTCTCATTGCGGGGTAAAGGGTTTTACGTTTTTGTTCGATTTCATATGGGAATTGTTCACGTATAGAGAACCCGTTTCTTTCTCTGTTTATGTTGTATCCCTCCTTTCTAATAACTTCTCTGTCGGTATATCTTTCAAATTTTGCGACAATTGGTCTACTCTCCTTTCGACCTCTGGGGTGTTTCCTTGCCCCTAATCTGTGCACTCTGTCAAAGACTATGTTGTCGATAGCTTCTGGTAAAGTGTTGACAACATTCGTTTGTAGAAACTGACGAAGGGTAGATTCTGTGTTTTCTCCGTCGGATTCTTCTATACCAAAGAATAATAGGTTTTCCTGCATAGTTCTAGTCTTGAGTTCTAAAAGTTCATCTTGTAGTTTTTCCTGGATTTGATTGACTTGTTTGATTTCATTGTTAAGTAGTTTATTTGTATGGGAGAGTTCGGAAAACTTTTGTTCTGACTTATTTTTTGACGCAATACAGTCGTCAAATAGCTTGCTTATTGTTTGACATGATGTTTCAACATCCACCATTTTTGATGCTATAGCGACATTTTCATTTTTTCAATTTGTTCACGTCTGTTTGTACACCTTGAACTATGTGTTCTATTTGAGACAATTTTGCAACATTACATTCAATGGCTGTGAGTCTAGTCAACACGTTGGAGCTGGTCTCCTGGTTTTGGCGGAGTTCATGCTGGATTTGTTGTAATAGTTCATACACTCCGTTACTTTGACTGTTATTATGCATGTAGTTTTGTTGATACATATTTGGGTGTTGATTATACGTATTGTTGTGAGTTTGGCTAGTTACAGGTAACGACTGGTATCCGTGTTGTCCTCCATTGTTGTAAGTGGGTGGGGGTATATTAGGGTAATTCGGGGTAAAAGTCCCAACGTGCTCGTTTGTCTGGGTATTACCCAAGGGTTGTTGTGGTGGGGGTGTCTGGTTAGATACCTGTTGTTTCTTTGTTGACTGTTGTTGTTGAGTGTTGGATGTCCCACCATTGTGTCTATTGTTGGACTCGTTTCCCGCCAAATGTAATCCTTTGTCTGCTCCTTTTAGTGGTTTCTTCTGTGGCATACTGCTTAGATATTATCACAATCACAGAATATTTCACTTAGTATTTATCCGTATCACTATTGTCACTCTTATATCAATGTTCATTGACGATTTTTGACTTAAAGCTATTTTATTTCAATCAAACTTGAAATTTTTGGAAGAGCGATCTAAAGTACGTCCATTAGGCTAGCCTCGTTCTCGTTCCATCAAGAACACGCGAGATTTCAGCAGCTTAAAAGTAAAGAAATTGAAAATGCTATTTGGTTTGTTGACAATGACCGGCATGTACATATCAAAGTGTAAACGTTAATTACTCCTAATGCATACATCTCTTAATTGAATACATACATCTCTTAATTAAATACATACATCTCTTAATTAAATACATACATCTCTTAATTAGATACAATTATCTCTTAATTAAATACATACACCTCTTAATCAAATACATGTTTTCATGATAATGTATGCTGACGATATTGTTTTTTTTAGCTGAGTCACCTGAGAAATTGCAGAATCATCTTGATCTTTTGCGTGACTATTGTTATACGTGGAAATTAAAGGTTAATACGTTAAAGACTAAAGTGATGGTTTTCAAAAAGGGAGGTAATTTGCCAATGATTTACGGTTTAACTATGACGATAACGTTTTGGAAATAGTGAATCGATTTGTGTATTTAGGTTGTCTTGGCCAAAGGCATTTATATGCTGGTTTTTGCCAAATAAAGAATTGAATTGAATTGAATTGGTATTGTATTTTCCTCAGGCGGATAATTTAATAATGCCGAGCATACATTATCCGGCCAAGCATTTAAAGCCATTTTTGTAATGAACAAATATTTATATAAATTTACACGATTATCAATAAAACATAGGCTTGATCTGTTTGATAAACTGATTACACCAATTTTAAATTTCTCCAGCCAAGTTTGGGGCTTTGCCAAAGCTGATTCTATTGAAAGAGTCCATACTCAATTCTGCAAGAAATTATTAAATGTTAAGAAAACAACACAGAATGATTTTATATACGGGGAATTGGGCAGAAACTAATTACATATTAATAGATATTATAACATTCTTAAATATTGGGTAAAGCTTTTACAAATGCCGACATCCAAATACCCTAAATGCTGTTATATTCAATCAGTAGAGGATTTTCAAACTTCTCAAAGAAAGATTAACTGGACATCGCTAGTAAGCAATCTTTTATGTTCACTTGGGCTTTATGAACCATGGATCTCTCAAACTATTGGAGATAACAGAATATTTTTATCTATCGTTAGAGAAAGATTGGACAATCAATTTATTCAGAATTGGAATGGCCGTAATAATTACTCTTCTAGAGCTCTTTTACATTCTAAGATATGTAATTTTCAATTTCAGGAATATCTTAGTATTTTTAATTGTGCAAAGCCCTGTACTGCTATGACCAGATTACGAGTGTCTTCTCATAGGTTACAGATTGAGAGTGGTCGTTGGCACAAACCAAATAAAATTCCTCGTGAAAATAGAATATGTGTTACATGTAATATTTTAGAGGACGAGTATCATTTCATTTTAGAATGTGCTACATATGCTGAATTAAGAAAAGATATATCAATAAGTTTTATTTCAATCGTCCTAATATGCACAAGTTTATTACATTAATAACTTCAAAAAGTGCTAAAGTCATCAACAATTTGGGTTTATTTATTTTCCATGCTTTTGAAAAGAGAAATAGAATCATGTATGGTTGATGTTTCAATGTTTTTTTTTGGTTTTTATTATTGTATTTTCTTATCGAAATTATAGGCTTTTGTTTATTTATCAAGACGCAGGTATTAATATATACAAAATATCAAACCTTGCTCCGACCATATCTACTATTTGTACATTTTTTATTCTGTTGAATATTCTTGTAATATTTACATTCTAATTTTTCTCCTTGTAGATCGTCATGTTGACATTATTTAATTTCATGTATTTCATTCTCGTATTTATGTCCATTGAATTATGTTAACAATATACCTAATGGGCTTATAAGCCTTATGGAATTATGTAAATAAAACCATAAAACCATAAAACCATACATACATCTCTTAATCAAATACATACATCTCTTAATCAAAAACATACATCTCTTAATTAAATACATACATCTCTTAATTAAATACATACATCTCTTAATCAAATACATACATCACTTAATTAAATACATACATCTCTTAATTAAATACATACATCTCTTAATCAAATACAAACATCTCTTAATTAAATACATACATCTCTTAATTAAATACATACATCTCTTAATTAAATACATACATCTCTTAATTAAATACATACATCTCTTAATTAAATACATACATCTCTTAATTAAATACATACATCTCTTAATTAAATACATACACCTCTTAATTAAATACATACATCTCTTAATTGAATACATACATCTCTTGATTAAATACATACATCTCTTAATTAAATACATACATCTCTTAATTAAATACATACATCTCTTAATTAAATACATACATCTCTTAATTAAATACATACATCTCTTAATTAAATACATACATCTCTTAATTAAATACATACATCTCTTAATTAAATACATACATCTCTTAATTAAATACATACATCTCTTAATTAAATACATACATCTCTTAATTAAATACATACATCTCTTAATTAAATACATACATCTCTTAATTAAATACATACATCTCTTAATTAAATACATACACCTCTTAATTAAATACATACATCTCTTAATTGAATACATACATCTCTTGATTAAATACATACATCTCTTAATTAAATACATACATCTCTTAATTAAATACATACATCTCTTAATTAAATACATACATCTCTTAATTAAATACATACATCTCTTAATTAAATACATACATCTCTTAATTAAATACATACACCTCTTAATTAAATACAAACATCTCTTAATTAAATACATACACCTCTTGATTAAATACATACATCTCTTAATTAAATACATACACCTCTTGATTAAATACATACACCTCTTGATTAAATACATACATCTCTTAATTAAATACATACATCTCTTAATTAGCCCCTTTTTAACGGTACAGCCACAATAACAGTTTTATGCGCCAGGGCATAACGTGTAAAGGATATGATATAACACTTTTATGCGCCAGGGCATAACGTGTAAAGGATATGATATAAGAGTTTTATACGCCAGGGCATAACGTGTAAAGGATATGATATAACACTTTTATGCGCCAGGGCATAACGTGTAAAGGATATGATATAACACTTTTATGCGCCAGGGCATAACGTGTAAAGGATATGATATAACACTTTTATGCGCCAGGGCATAACGTGTAAAGGATATGAAAGAACAGTTTTATGCGCCAGGGCATAACGTGTAAAGGATATGATATAACACTTTTATGCGCCAGGGCATAACGTGTAAAGGATATGATATAACACTTTTATGCGCCAGGGCATAACATGTAAAGGATATGATAACAGTTTAATTAGGGTATTGTAACCAAGATGAGAAAAACATGCAGACAGACCGGGCCTTGAACCCGGGACCTCCACAAACCGCCCGAACGACCAACCAACTGAGCGCTCCGGCCCGCTTATACATTTAGCTCGACCTTGTAAATCGGGACCCTTGCTACGTAAATCTACCACAAAATTGAACTTCGTCTCGAATTTCCTTGGAACAGCATTGTTTGGGGAACGAATCTGGAATATCTATTACCGTAGCTACTGTGGGTTATTTACGTTGGGGGCAAATGTAACCAGAGTGAGAAAAAAAGCAGACAGACAGGTTTTCTTTTGGAAAATTTAGTTTGCATGACTTCATGAAACTCCAAAATGATGTGAAATTAGTTTATTTTAAAAGATAAAAAAAAATCTTACAGTAAAACTCTGTTTTCCTCTTTTCTTCTTCATGCGCGTCTCCTGAAAGATAAGCTCTACTTTGTTTGATAGGGGGCCTTGCACTCTGAACACATCGAGTTTATCCAATGAAAACATCCCTGACATGATCATTCGGAACACCTCGGCCATTTCTTAGAATAACCTCGGAAGTAATGGGGAGCCATTTTCGAAAGTAGGTCAGCAACGAACGGCATGTCCGTTTGCACAAGCCGGGGATTGCCGAAAAGAGCAGATTGACAAAATATGAAACAAAGATGTGTTGATATGATCATCTTTAATGAAAAGGGTAAAAAAACCATTCAATTGTGATATATAACCAATTTGTGTGTATTTAAATACATATTTAGTGCCTGTGTGCATTTTACGTTATCTGCCGGAAATAAGGCGAATTACCCAAGGATTTCTGGTGTATTTATGGACTGCCTACGAGGTATATCTACCGATTTGTTACGGGGATTGCCGAGTAGAAACGATTGTGACATGATATTTTCTCTCGCGAGACTTTTTTCAATATACTTTCGTTTTCAAATATAGATCTTAAATGTGAAATCTAAGTAGTCATTTAATTTAAGTAAGGAAACGGTTATATTTATCACATATTATGATTTCATTATTATGTTTGAGTTAGCGATCACAAATACTGCTTATCATGATGTTCAACACTACCATATACATGTGAACTACTAAACGTGGAGTCGGAGACGCTTCAACCGAAATGTGTAGCCCTACCTTTATGTACGAGGTGTATTTCTCAGCTCACGGAAATACCCGAGAAGTTACGAGTGTTGGCCATGGTGGTGGTGGTGGTGTTTTACTTTCATTAACGCCAAAGAAATTTAAGTGTTGCAATCATATAGAATATATGTTAGACCTCTAATCGTTATGGATGTGATTCCGCAAACATGCAGAAATAAAAGAGAAATTTGCAAATACCTCATCTATATGACCTGTCTTTGTTCTTGATCTATCAATTAAAATTACAAAATAAGTCCACGACAAGCACATCTCTGTTAAAAATTTTAAATTGTTGACTTGATGGTATCAAGACTGGGCTGCTCTATGTGTATACAGGACGCCTAAACCCACGACAAGCACATCTCTGTTAAATATTTTGATATGTTGACTTGATGGTATCAAGACTGTGCTGCTCTATGTGTAAACAGGACGCCTAAACCCACGACAAGCATATCTCTTTAAAATATTTTGATTTGTTGACTTAGTGGTATCAAGACTAGGCTGCTCAATGTGTATTCAGGACGCCTGAACCCATGACAAGCATATCTCTGTTAAATAGTTTGATTTGTTGACTTGATGGTATCAATATTGGGCTGCTCCATGTGTATATAGGACGCCTAAACCCACGACAAGCACATCTTTGTAAAATATTTTGATTTGTTGACTTGATGTTATCAAGACTGGGCTGCTCTATGTGTGAACAGGACGCCTTAACCCACGACAAGCACATCTCTGTTAAATACCTTTTGCTCGAGAAAAAAAGGTAGACGCGTTTCCTCTGCATCCATTCTACACAACACACAACAATTGCACATCTGCGCACAATTGTGGAAATCTTTTCACTACCTATTACCATTTTTATTTCGTAGCTATAGAACTGCGTGTTAACCAACGATGGCGGATGCAACACAGTAATGAGTTTCGGGTCCTCGGTACCGTTTTACTTAGCAACTTACAGGCACATAAAAGGAGACAAGTACAAATATATTACTGAAAAAATATATGGAGTTCTTTTATTATGTTCGTACAAGTCATGATAAATAATTTGCGAATGCATTGAAACCCTATTAAGAAGACTCCTTAAACATGAGTTATTTTGTGCTTGAAATGCAGTTGTCTCCAATTCAATCATGTATATCAACAACCTATTTGTTTATATATTCAAAATAACGAATTTTGATTGGTCGGTTCAAAGATTTGTGTATCCACTGTCAAGGTCAGGGTGAAGAATCACACAATCTGAATTATTAAACTGGCTAATCTGGGTTATTTCTCGTTGACTTTCACATTAAAGTTGTGCTGTTTAGGGGTTTTAGGTGATAACTTTTTTAATCTGACCCAAAGTTTACCAAATAATGTAGTTTGATAAAGCATTAATCTCCTTTTATGTGCCTTTACTTTAAGAAAAATATTTTCGTAAGTCATAACTGATAAACACGGAAAGTATCTTCAATGAAAGTACAATATTGCAATGTGATACGTCATTGGAAGCGTCTTAGAGAGACGATTCCAATGATGCGTTACTTTGCAAAATTGCTCAGCCCTATCTTCAAATAAGAGGAATTGTTGTTTTAGACTAACGCAAATCTTAAGCGTAAACTGTTTATTAAATCGGTACCCTGGTCCGTACGTATACCTCGCACCTGTTAGTGCGGTGTATACACTAACTTGAATAATCCAAGCTGTAAATGTAGAATGAAATATTTTCGTCTTGGATATTTGGACTGGGTATACGCATGGACTTGGACCCCAGGCCACAGACTGAGATGCAGAAAATGTAAAGTCGCATTTGATTGGCTGAAACTACGGCATTCGAAATGACAAACTACTCACAGTGATCTCCCTTTATGGAATTGATCATTGCCACCACAACATGGTTTATTTACTTAAATTGGGAAGAGGCATAGGCCTGCTAATTTCGGGGAATTATTTCGTTAGAATGGCTGGATTGGGAAACCAAAAATCCGGTGTGTTTTTTTTTTTATTAGAATTTTTTTGAGAAATTTCCAATTGGGAAGCTGCCGTTAATGGGCCCCTGATATATAAGTCAAGACATTCCTGCACAAATGTCACATCACCATTTGCTCAGAAACGTTATTGGCAATCAAAAAGGGCGACAACACCTCAAAAATCATCCATTTCTGCTTTTATTTGTAAAGAAAACGGAGGATTTCATAACCTAACTCGTCAGAAACCTAGAAATTCTCAGTTGAACCCCTTAGAAATCAACACAAGACGACATTATAACTAGATTAATTACAATGAAGATTTTCGGTAAAATCTTAAGATAATGAAGAATCCTATATATTTCATCTAAATCTGGATGAAAATATTGTGGTTGCAGCGATCGATACAGAATAATAAGGGGAGATTACTAGGAGGAGGTTGTCGGAAAGGTCCGTCATGCCAACTATAAAGCTAATTTGCTTGATGTGCCACGGACGTTTTATATGCCAACTTAACTTGTTGTTTGCTGACGTGATCTGTGTATGATGGCGCGAAAAAATGGTCAATATGTTAACGAAAAAAATGGTCATGACATTAGAACGTGTTATCCTTTGATGTATTTATTTATATTAAGATGTCTAGATTAAGTACACAGAAAAGGCTTCCGTTTTTTCACCAAGTCAGACTAACAACTCTGGTAGATTTTTGAAGAAATATCAAATGGACGGATGTCTTTGTGTAGCAAAAGTGAGGATTTAGCAAGATCTTTTGATAAGGTCCATGAACGCAATAACGATTAAACAATTGGACATATTTTTAAAGCGGTTACAACTTACAATAATTAAAAAATACATGTATGTTCTCTATTTTTAATTGATGAAACTACCAATAATGATTTTTTTTCTCTTTTCAGCGTGCGTCCCCGGAAAAACCGGAATTAGTTGTACAGCCGACTGCACTAGCAACCGTTGCCTTGACGACGTATGCGAACGTTACATCGGAAACTGCATTGCGTGTATCGCGGGATTCTACGGACCCAAGTGTGAGTTCGAATGCGATGCATGTGAGGCGGGAAGTACCTGCCAGAAGTTGGACGGTAAATGCGATCCCGGATGCGTCGACGGTTACTTTGGCGACAGCTGCCAGGCAACATGCCAAACGTGTATCCGGTGCGCCCAAGCTTCCGGAATATACCTTCAGTGTGAAGACGGGAAACATGGCGACGACTGCCTACAGGCATGCAGCGCAAACTGCATTCCCGTCGGTGGTGTGATTTCCTGCGAGATCTCCAGCGGAAGTTGCGCATCTGGTCTGTGCGCACCCGGCCACTGGGGCGCAGATTGCTCACGTGACTGTAGTTCAACGTGCGGATTGGACGGCAATAGCGATACTCCATGTAACGTCACAACTGGCAGGTGCTCGGAAAATTGTATTCTCGGTTATTACGGCCTTGCATGCGAGACGGTGTGTCAGTCCTTCTGTCACGATGAAACATGTGACCGGGATGCCGGGATTTGTGCTGAATGTGAGAAGCCCAACCCAGGACCAAACTGTCCAAATGCCGGTAAGTGATTGGATGGAGGTTTCGATTCGTCCGAGGGTATTTCCTTCACTTAGTTTCTTTTAGCTTGTTTGTTTATCAGGCGGGATGATAACGTGATCAATGTTAACAATTCAAAACAGATTGCAAAGGGCGGCGCACATGAATGAATAGAATTAGTAGGTATTTATGGAATTCAAGCAGATTTCTTCTGTTTTCCACTATTTTATATACATGTACGTCACGTTCAGACGATCAATTTTCCGCAACCATTGGTGAATGTTGTTTTCATTTTGGCCGTGCCGTTCACTCCAATACCCTGCAGAGAATTTCATGTCGAGGGATGCGAATGATCCAAAAGCATCAACCATCATCTGCGATCTCTCTACCGAGTGTTAGATGTAAAGCCGTTACTGCGCAGCGCCACGGGTTAGCATATACCACCGGAACCGGAAAGTTGATGGTCGGAACCTAGCGCATATTAAATAGTGGATAACAAAAGTGGTCTGCCGGAAAAAGCAAAGAAACCTGTGGCGCGGTCATCTTGTTCGGACATTTTTCGTAAACAATGGTCACGTAATCCCCCCGCCTGTTTGTGTGGGTTTTAAATCGCGTCAACATCAGTTCAGTTAAGTTGCGATGCCCGACTCTGGTGGAGGAATAATACTTAACTGCCAATAAAGGCTGTTCAAGAAGGGTTGACGATTGGTATTCCGTAAGAGCAGTCGGGAGACAACCTCTCACGTAATTCCATTTTTACCACGTTTTGCAGTTCTTTTTGGCGACTTCTGTCTGTAATGATTTATAAGGTTTTCTCCAACAGGAGATTCATTGCCTAGTAGTTTAAGTCCGGGGGCCTGGATCAAGAACATTTGTACCTAAATGTCTATCGTTCAATAATTGTCGTTACCTTTGATTTTTCAAATGTAACACTGTTCGTGTGAATCAAAAAAAGACATACATGTATATCAAACGTAAGATAACAGTTTTACGGTTTGGACCGATGTTCAGTTTACGTCTAAGTTCGGTGTACTCTTTTCCTCTTAATAGTTGCGTTAACGAGGAAATTGATCGTACACACATTTGTTAGACAGGCCGAATGACTTGCAACTACACTATCGGAACATCTCGGTCATTTCTTCAAAATAACCTCGGAGATAAAGGGGAGCCATTTTTAAAAGTAGGTCAGCAACGAAGGGCATGTCTGTTTGCAATCGTATCTACTCGGAAATCCCCGGCACAAGCCGGGGATTGCCGAAAAGAGCCGATTGACAACATATGAAACAAAGATGTGTTGATATGATCATCTTTGATGAAAAGGGTAAAAAAAACAATTGTGATATATAACCAATTTTTGCGTATTTGAATACATATTTAGTGCCTGTGTGCATTTTGCGTTATCCGCCAGAAATAAGGCGAATTACCCCAGGATTTCTGGTGTATTCATGTACTGCTTACGAGGTATATCTACCGACTTGTTACGGGGATTGCCGAGTAGATACGATTGACAACTACATAGGCCTTTTTCTTTCTCTGTGGGTTTAAATAAAGAAAGCTGTGGTTTTGAATTTTATGAGAGGCAGTTTACCAGCTGACTAACACTATTGGAAAACTCTGCTTCGCATGACATGTCTTTGTTTAAAAGGATGTTCACTCCGTCCTTATGTACTTAACCATTTGACGTGAAAGCTCATAGACAAGGCGTAATTAGCCTGCCAATTCAACATAAATTATTTAACCCTTCACTTATGTACGAGGTGTGTTTCTCCGGTCACGGAAATACCCGAGTGGTCACGATCAATCTGTTACCTTTTGTGAAGCAGAGCCACGTTGTCGAGGTAACTGCGTCATTGTAGCATCCGCAACATGTATGCGTTACTATTTACTTTAGTTTAAACTTATTTATTTTACATCGATTGTGACGGAAGCTTGAAGCTTATCAAATTCACTCTCGATGACTGCTTCCTGGATAATGCGCTAGTACTCGCGCCGGTTTGTGGGTTAGCCCCGGTAACTCTCACCTCGCCTAACGGGGATTCGAACCCGGGACCCTCTGTACAAGAGCCTGACGATCTACCACTGCACCATGGTCGCCCATTTACTTTCGATCCGTCACCGTAGTTTAGTGGATAGGTAGTCCACCTCGGTACGGGGAGATCGGAGGTTCGAGCGACAAGGGAGGCGTTTGTACGGAAAATGTTTCTCGAGGGACTTGTTCAGAAATTGCCGTTTCTAGAACCGCGAGCTAGCTAATTGTAATGGGTACCGACTTATTACCGCTTGGCGCCTGGCATAGTGATGGAAGTCGGGAGGCTGATAGATAGATATATTAGTTTGGTAAAAAGATATAACACTTCATGGCAACAGCATACTATTAAATATATAAAACATGTATCGTAAATGCAATAATGTTGAAAACCATGAAAGCACATGAAATACGAAAGATAAAACAAGAAAGGGAAAAGTGAGTTCCCTTATTTCCGTTGTGGTCCTCTTTACTGACGGTTGTACTAGGCATAATTAGTGAAAAGTGTCCCATAAGCCAAAACAGGCTGTCCCTTCAAATAGGGTTGACACAAGAATAAACAAAACAACAACTTATACTTCCAGCATGTACAGTGGGCAAGTACGGACAGATGTGCAACCTGAGCTGTTCCGAGGGATGCATGAATCGGTGCGACCGATACACAGCCGAGTGCTCGGTCTGCAAGAACGGCTACTGGGGAGCAAAGTGTGACAGCGTGTGCGCCGGAAGTAACTGCGTGACATGCGCAAAGGACACCGGCGTCTGTAACGCATGCCTGGCGGGAAAGTTCGGCGAATTGTGCGACGAGGAATGCGGCCGATGCCGGCCGTTTGAGAACGGGACGATCGCCTGTGTTCAGGAGGGCGGGGCCTGCGTAACGGGGGAGTGTCAGCCTGGTTACCACACGGTCACGTGTCACAGGCAGTGCGTGGATACGTGCAAGGATAACGAAGCCGGGGTGAACGAGTGCGAAATCAACACGGGAATTTGCAAGGACGGGTGCGATATAGGTTACTATGGGCTGCACTGTGAGAACTTCTGCAACGCTAACTGTCGACTCAGCGACTGCCTGGACGCGGCGGATAACTGTCAACGGGGCTGCGTGTTTGGTTACTACGGTGCTGCGTGCGATACGGAATGTCATGAGAATTGTGCCACGGGCGGGTGTAACGAGACTTCCGGTGCTTGCAATGATAAATGCGTGGACGGGTTTTACGGGCCGAGATGCAATCGGGTCTGTGAGTCGACGTGTATCGATGGGGTGTGTGACAGGCAGACTGGCCAGTGTCCCGAATGCACTTCCGGCGTGCAGACGGCCAGACCCGACTACTTCTGTAGGACTAACGGTAAACCCTTTTGATATACGTGTAACCTTTACGGAATTTTGCGGAATTTTGAATAAGAAACGTGTTTCCCTTTGATAAGCTTTTGTTTGATCATACCCGAACGGAGATAATTCAAAATATGAAAGCCATTACGAAAGGATTTAATTCAGCATTAAACATCAAAAAGCATGTTTATACCTTACACAATATATTTATGTAGCATGTGTGTAGCCGTTACACACATAATACTTTCTAATCATAAGCTGAAAAGTATGGGTGTAATAATGGTGTAACAAGGGAAATATCGGAGAGCAATCTGTCGATATTTCTCGATAATCCAAGAAAGAATATGAATTAACTAGACTTGGTATTAACTGTTTCCATCTTGACCTATGTTTATTTTGCATGTGCCTCCCATCCCCCCCCCCCTAATCCTCCCCCCTCCTATCACACACACACACACACCTGTCCGTGTTTAAAAATTCCGTTTTGTTTCCTCCTTTCCATGACAAAATAAATATCAATAGTACGTTGAGAAAAGTCAATCATATCGAGACTAATCAAATTTGATTGGCTGTTGGAAATTTTCATTTGAACTCTATGTCAGCACTTTAAACTAATAATGTTAAACTTATTAACCTAGATATATAAGTTTAATCTAAAACAGTTTCAAATGATCATAGGTGTTTCCCTTTATAGCTCGTCAATACAGGTTCTAGCTATCAAATAAACATGGCAAACAAACAGACTTACGTAGTATGGGTAAATGTTGCGTATTAACGGTGCAAGCTATAGAGTCATTCGGAACACCTCGGCCATTTCTTAAAATAACCTCGGAGGTAATGGGGAGCCATTTTTGAAAGTAGGTTCAGCAACGAAGCGCCAATCGTATCAACTCGGCAATCCCCGTCACAAGCCGGGGATTACCGGAAAGAGCTGATTGACAAAATATGAAACAAAGATGTGTTCATATGATCATCTTTAATGAAAAGGGTAAAAAAAATTTAATTATGAAATATAACTAATTTGTGTGTATTTAAAGACATATTTAGTGCCTGTGTGCATTTTGCGTTATCCGCCGGAAATAAGGCGAATTACCCCAGGATTTCTGGTGTATTTATGTACTGCCTACGAGGTATATCTACAGACTTGTTACGGGGATTGCCGAGTAGATTCGATTGGCTATAGTGTGTTATATGTACATGTAGTTAGCACACATCTTTAACCCTTTCCCAAACAATAACGATATTTGACGACTGTATTGCAGACAACTTTAGAAAACGTTGTGGGATAAGTAGAAATTGCTCGTAACGAGCAATTTTTCCTTTTCCCACAAGGTTTTCTGCTCTTTCTGAAGAATATTTTCCAATCTCATCACATTTTGACATGTCGTCTGAAAACTCTTTGAATTTGGGACAGTCGAAAATTTTGTATTTGGGAAAGGGTTAAATAGAAGGTGAAGGGGTTGTTTTTTGCATGCGGGTAGCATACATCTAAGACTTCACATTGCACGCTCTTGTTTGACCATTAATGGTGTTGGACTAGATGTAAAGGGTGATGGCTTTCTTAAGCATGTGGTATTTTGAATATTTCTGCACAGCCAAATTTTATTTTCGGTATTACTCCCAACGTTTCAAGATTACATCCTCAATATGGAATTGAGAATGGATAAAAATGATCTTTAGGGGTCATATTCAGGAAAAAGGGGCCATTCTATATAAGTTAGGGGGTCAATGAAACCCCTTGGAAACAAATGTATGGTGTATGTATGGTGTTGTACTGTGGTAATCTGAACACATCGGGTTTATCCAATGAAATCACCTCTGAAATAATAGCGATGACGCCATATTGTTTCTCGCGAGAATGACGTCACTTCACTTTGGTTTTCAAAAATAGATCGTAAATGCGTAATCTAAAAAGTCCTTTAATTTGATTAAGGACAGAACTATTTATGTCATAAATTATAATTTTGCCATTTCGTATGAGTTTCCGATTTTAAAAAAAATGACTTAAAAGGATGTCTAACACTTCCATACAGATTGACTTACTTAACGTGCACGCTTAGAAAAGGTGTTATACGCCGGGGCCGATTTACTCGAAAAACTGTAACCCTACACTTATATCCGAGGTGTTTTTCATAGCTCACGGAAATACCCGAGTAGTTCCGATTGGTACAGTGGATCATAATGCTGTATCATCCAGGTTAATACCGGAGACTGGCCCTGCATAATACAGCTGATATGAGCTTTTTTTCAACATGTGCGTTACCAAATTTATAAACATCTTTATCCTGTCACTAGTGTCATTTTGGGACTGATAACTAGGTGCCGTTTAACATTTGTGATATCCGGCACTAACCATGTGACACATACACGTGACGAATGATGACGTCATGAAAACGCCATGATGTCATGTTTTCATCATTCTATACTTATTTTTCCTTTTTTTTCGTGTTTTAATTCCATCTTGTTTGTTTAAAAGAATACCTAAAGGTAACAGGATAAATAGAATAGAAAGTTGGTGTCTTTAATAGGAAAAGTTATCGGGCTCGGCTTCGGACTATAATCCGTTTCGCCTTCGGCTCTCCGAAATATAGTCCGAAGCCTTGCCCGATAACATTTCCGATTCACGACACCAACCATCTATTCTCTATTTATACACATGCGATTTACTTTTCCCCCTTTTCATGAGTTGATAAGGAAATATGTTTTAAAGTATCTTATACAATGCGTTTTAAAACGTATTTCTTACTTTGTTTGTGGAACTTTTAGCGTTAATTGTATGTGTATCTCTGTGTTTTTTTTTTATTTTAAGTATACCTTTAACTCATTACCCAACACTAACGACATTTTACCAGATTGTTGCATACGACCTTGGAAAACATTGTGGGACAAAGGAGAAATTGTTCGTGAAGAACAATTTCACATTTTTCCCACAATGTCTGCCGTATCAGAAGACTATGTGTTGTTCAATTAAATCACATTTCGAAATGTCGTCTTCGAATTCTTTCAATTTGGGACAATCGAACATTTGGCGTTTGCTAACGGGTTAAGTGTTGTAAACGATTCCATGTGTTAGAGAATGCCTCCCCCATCCCCTTTTAGCGTTAATTGTATGTGTGTCTGATTTTGTTTTTCATTTTTAATTTGCCTTAGCCTCCCCGCTTTAACTGTTGTCATCTGTTTACAGAATGTGCCCTTAATCGCACCGGTCTGTTTTGCGACCAGAGCTGTCCGCCCAACTGCAAGGACGGTAAATGTGACCGTTACCAAGGGACGTGTGACGCATGCGTCGATGGGACATGGGGCATCAACTGTACCCAGACATGTGGTCAATGTGCGGACGTGGCGTGCGGTCAAGCGGACGGATACTGTGCCGTATGTAAGGACGGATATTACGGGCCGGCATGTACCACACCTTGTCTACATGAGGGGTGCCAGACTTGCGGTGGGGACGGACAGTGTACCGCCTGTAAGCCCGGGCGCCATGGTAACAGTTGTCAGGAGGAGTGTAGCGAGTTCTGCGACTCCGATCCCAACACGTGTGACAGGTTCGATGCCTCCTGCGCGGCCGGACGCTGCGTCCGCGGCTTCTATCTCGCCAGCTGCACTTCCACCTGTTTCGAGCACTGCGGGGTGAGCCAGGACGGTACCAGGCCGTGTGAGATTGTAACGGGAACCTGTGAGGAGGCGGAATGTGACATTATGTGGTACGGGCCACAGTGTCGGACCCCGTGTCCTGTGAACTGTGTTGGACAGACCTGTAACAGGACCGGGGACTGCAGACAAGGTTGTAAGGTGGGAACCTTCGGTGCCAAGTGCCAGGCCCCCTGTCTGGTCACGTGTAATGATGACACATGTGATCAGGTGACGGGCGAGTGTTCCGAATGTGACAAACCCGACCCCTCACCCCTCTGCAAGACGGCAGGTATATATTGATACAACTTGATAGTGTTGATCTCACTTTGTATTATGTTTCCATCGCTAATTGTACAAGCACTTACTGAGTTTACATGATCGAACTTGATAGTGTTGGTCTCACTTAGTATTATGTTTCCATCGCTAATTGAACATGCACTTACTGAGTTTACATGATCGAACTTGATAGTGTTTGTCTCACTTAGTATTATGTTTCCGTCGCTAATTGAACATGAACTTACTGAGTTTACATGATCGAACTTGATAGTGTTGGTCTCACTTAGAATTATGTTTCCGTCGCTAATTGTACAAGCACTTACTGAGTTTACATGATCGAACTTGATAGTGTTGGTCTCACTGACTATAATGTTTCCATCGCTAATTGAACATGCACTTACTGAGTTTACATGATCGAACTTGATAGTGTTGGTCTCACTAAGAATTATGTTTCTGTCGCTTATTGAACATGAACTTACTGAGTTTACATGATCGAAATTGATTGTGTTGGTCTCACTGACTATTATGTTTCCGTTGCTAATTGAACATGCACTTACTGAGTTTACATGATCGAACTTGATAGTGTTGGTCTCACTTAGTAATATATTTCCATCGGTTATTGTACAAGCACTTACTGAGTTTGAATGATCGAACTTGATAGTGTTGGTTTCACTAAGTAATATATTTCAATCGGTTATTGTACAAGCATTTACTGAGTTTACATGATCGAACTTGATAGTGTTGGTCTCACTAAGAATTATGTTTCTGTCGCTTATTGAACATGTACTTACTGAGTTTACATGATCGAACTTGATAGTGTTGGTCTCACTTAGTAATATATTTCCATCGGTTATTGTACAAGCAATTACTGAGTTTACATGATCGAACTTGATAGTGTTGGTCTCACTTAGAATTATGTTTCCATCGCTAATTGTACAAGCATTTACTGAGTTTACATGATCGAACTTGATAGTGTTGGTTTCACTAAGAAATATATTTCCATCGGTTATTGTACAAGCATTTACTGAGTTTACATGATCGAACTTGATAGTGTTGGTCTCACTAAGAATTATGTTTCTGTCGCTTATTGAACATGTACTTACTGAGTTTACATGATCGAACTTGATAGTGTTGGTCTCACTTAGTAATATATTTCCATCGGTTATTGTACAAGCATTTACTGAGTTTACATGATCGAACTTGATAGTGTTTGTCTCACTTAGAATTATGTTTCCGTCGCTAATTGTACAAGCACTTACTGAGTTTACACGATCGAACTTGATAGTGTTTTTCTCACTTAGTATTATGTTTCCGTCGCTAATTGAACATGCACTTACTGAGTTTACATGATCGAACTTGATAGTGTTGGTCTCACTAGGTATTATGTTTCCGTCGCTAATTGAACATGAACTTACTGAGTTTACACGATCGAACTTGTTAGTGTTTGTCTCACTTAGTATTATGTTTCCGTTGCTAATTGTACAAGCACTTACTGAGTTTACATGATCGAACTTGATAGTGTTGGTCTCACTTAGAATTATGTTTCCATCGATTATTGTACAAGCACTTACTGAGTTTACATGTTCATACAGATAGTTGGAAAGATAAAAAACAGATATCTAAATATAATAAAAAAACCACCGAGTTCTTTTAATTACTTCAAATGTTGTAATTGTATAGTTTTGTTCTCATCTTGTGAAATTATTTACAATATAAAACTATGAATAACATTTTTAGAAATCCAATCAAACGATGAGTAATTGAATTGGTGTGTTTCTTAAATTGTATTTTTACATAGGTTCGTGCTTGATCTCGCTTGTAATTATACCCTTTCCATATGTCAAGGATATTTTTTTTATCAATTTGACTATATATTCACTTAAACAAATAAATGCAAAATGTAAATAAAGTCTTGAAGTGAGTAATACAGTTATAACAGTGTTTCTATAAATAAAGATATAAATATCTGTTATAAACTAGTCTTAAGTACGAGATGATATATAATGGTATTAACCACAATTCATCATCCTCATAAAAACATCATTAGCATCACGTTTATCACTATCACCATTAGCAATATCATTAGCATCACGTTTATCACTATCACCATTAGCAATATCATTAGCATTACGTTTATCCCTATCACCATTAGCAATATCATTAGCATCACGTTTATCACTATCACCATAAAAACATCATTAGCATCACGTTTATCACTATCACCATTAGCAATATCATTACCATCATGTTTATCACTATCACCATTAGCAATATCATTAGCATCATGTTTATCACTATCACCATTAGCAATATCATTAGCATCATGTTTATCACTATCAGCAACATAATCATCATATTCATCCTCACCACAATTATCATAAATTCCAATAATTCCACCATTATCACCAAGGGTTGTACTCATGATAGTTTACATGAATACATAAGTCTTCCTTAGCTTTCATTTAAACAGATAGGCACCAAGAAAAGTAAGAAAATGAACTAAAACGAAGTAGTAAAAACATCTGTTTAAAAACATTTTCATCTATCTGAAACAAACTAGTACAAACATCCGTTTAAATAAACGTTTTCTTCTAACACTGTTTTCTTCCTTGTCGTTTGATAAGTGGTTTGAAGTTGCTTGTGTGGGTCATTGCCCATTTTACGTACACCAAAAAACGGCTTTAGCTTTTATTAGAAATATGCAACTTGTAGTAGACTGTCTACACGTAGCAGCTTTTTTGCTTTGTCGCTTGTTGCTTTCTGTCTAGTATTTCGCCACTTTTTTGTAGTTATGTTCATGTTGGTTTATGCAAGGGCTCTTTGAATAACTCTTGAACTATGTCTATATTAATAGGGTCATAGTCACACATTTGAATGAAACAACACTATAGAATAGTGAATACCCAAACTAATCGTTCGTTTAAACTGAGTTTGCTGTACTTTAAGCACAAGCTGTACGTTTGTATATTTTCAACATGTGTATCGATTCATAAACATCTATAAGTTTATCTTGCATTTTACATTTAAATTTTCTATACAGAAAACGGACCTTTAAATCATATACAATGTGCTAGAAACGTATGTCTGAGGTAGTTTGCGGAACTGCCAGCATTTCTATTTTACTGTTTGTTTCCAACATGTGCGTTAACAGATATGTTAAAATCTGAAACGAACTTTTGTTTTCCTCGTTTAAGCTTTTCGTAACATTTAAAGGATTTTTAACGAAACCGTTTTTCGAAAAGATCATTTATAAAACGTTGCAAACTATTCGTAACTTTTGTTGCTAAACTTCTTGCAGTTGCTATGTGTTTGTCTGTTTTCAACATGTGTTTTATCAAATATATTAACACGTTTGTATACACGTATTTTGTCCCCCCCCCCCTTTTTAAGATGTGTTCGAGGAGTTCTTTTTTAAAACATATTTCTTACTTTGTTTGTTGAACTGCTTGCATTACTTGTATGTGCTTCTGTTTCTAACAAGTATTCCTAAGCCCCCTTCCCCCGCTTTAAGTGTTGTCATCGTTTCCATCTGTTACAGAATGTGCCCCTTATAGCGCCGGTCTGTATTGCGACCAGAGCTGTCCGCCCAACTGCAAGGACGGTAAATGTGACCGTTACCAATCGACGTGTGACGCATGCGTCGACGGGACATGGGGCATCAACTGTACCCGGATATGTGGTCAGTGTCTAGACGTGGCGTGCGGTCAAGAGGACGGATACTGTGCCGTATGTAAGGACGGATATTACGGGCCCGCATGTGCCACACCTTGTCTACATGAGGGGTGCCAGACTTGCGGTGGGGACGGACAGTGTACCGCCTGTAAGCCCGGGCGCCATGGTAACAGCTGTCAGGAGGAGTGTAGCGAGTTCTGCGACTCCGACCCCAACACGTGTGACAGGTTCGATGCCTCTTGCGCGGCCGGACGCTGCGTCCCCGGCTTTTTTCTCGCCAGCTGCACGGCCACCTGCTTCGAGCACTGCGGGGTGAGCCAAGACGGTACCCGGCCTTGTGAGATTGAAACGGGAACCTGTGATGAAGCGGAATGTGACGTTATGTGGTACGGGCCACAGTGTCGGACCCCGTGTCCTGTGAACTGTGTTGGACAGACCTGTAACAGGACCGGGGACTGTAGACAAGGTTGTAAGGTGGGAACCTTCGGTGCCAAGTGCCAGGCCCCCTGTCTGGTCACGTGTAATGATGACACATGTGATCAGGTGACCGGCGAGTGTTCCGAATGTGACAAACCCGACCCTTCACCCCTCTGCAAGACGGCAGGTATATATTGATCGAACGTGATTGTGTTGGTCTCACTTTGTATTATGTTTACATCGCTAATTGTACAAGCACTTACTGAGTCTGATTATTGTTCAAGCACTTAGTGAGTCTGATTATTGTACGTGCACGTACTGAGTCTGATTATTGTTCAAGCACTTACTGAGTCTGATTATTGTGAAAGCACTTACTGAGTCTGATTATTGTTCAAGCACTTACTGAGTCTGATAATTGTTCAAGCACTTACTGAATCTGATTATTGTACAAGCACTTACTGAGTCTGATTATTGTACTAGCACTTACTGAGTCTGATTATTTTACAAGTACTTACTGAGTCTGATAATTGTACAAGCACCTACCGAGTCTGATTATTATACAAGCACTTACTAAGTCTGATTATTTTACGTGCACTAACCGAGTCTGATTATTATACAAGCACTCGCTGAGTCTGATTATTGTACAAGCACTTACTGAGTCTGATTATTGTACTAGCACTTACTGAGTCTGATTATTATACAAGTTCTTACTGAGTCTGATTATTGTACAAGTACTTACTGAGTCTGATTATTGCACAATCACTCACTGACTATGATTATTGTGAAAGCACTTTCTGAGTCTGATAACTATACAAGCACGTACTGAGTCTGATTATTGTACGTGCATGTACTGAGTCTGATTATTGAACAAGCACTTACTGAGTCTGATTATTGTACAAGCACTTACTGAGTCTGATTATTATACAAGCACCTACTGAGTCTGATTATTTTACGTACACTTACTGAGTCTGATTATTGTACAAGCACCTACTGAGTCTGATTATTATACAAGCACTTACTGAGTCTTATTTTTGTACAAGCACTTACTGAGTCTGATTATTATACAAGTACTCACTGAGTCTGATAATTGTACAAGCACATACTGAGTCTGATTATTGTACAATCACTTACTGAGTCTGATTATTGCACAATCACTCACTGACTATGATAATTGTGAAAGCACTTTCTGAGTCTGATTATTATACAAGCACGTACTGAGTCTGATTATTGTACGTGCATGTACTGAGTCTGATTATTGAACAAGCACTTACTGAGTCTGATTATTGTACAATCACTTACTGAGTCTGATTATTATACAAGCACTTACTGAGTCTGATTATTGTACGTGCACGAAATGAGTCTGATTATTGTACAAGCACTTACTGAGTCTGATTATTGTACAACCACTTACTGAGTCTGATTATTGTACGTGCACGTACTGAGTCTGATTATTGTACAAGCACTTACTGAGTCTGATTATTGTACAAGCACTTACTGAGTTTACTTTTTGTATTGAAAGCTGAAAAAAATACCAACACTGAAAGCAGCGATCGAAATATAATTAAAAGAAACACATCTCGTTCTTTTAATTACTTAAAATGTTTTACAGGTATAGGTTTGTTTGTAATATTTCCAACTTATTTCTAATATAAAATATTAAAATAAATTCAACGACTTACACCCAATCGTTAAATTTTTAATTGCCATTTCTCATACTGTGTAGTAATACCTGAATTCTGGCATGATCTCTATTATATGTTAACTTGTCCGTCATACAATTGACTATATATTCACAAATACAAAAAAATACAAAATGTAAATAAAGTCTTGAAGTGAGTAATACAGTTATAACAGTGTTTCTATAAATGAAAATATAACTTTAATATACATACTTTATATCTGTTATAAACTAGTCTTAAGTACGAGATAATGTATAATGTTATTAGCCACAATTCATCATCCCCTTAAAAACATCATTAGCATCACGTTTATCACTATCACCATTAGCAATATCATTAGCATCACGTTTATCACTATCACCATTAGAAATATCATTAGCATCACGTTTATCACTATCACCATTAGAAATATCATTAGCATCACGTTCATCACTATCACCATTAGCAATATCATTAGCATCACGTTTATCACTATCACCATTAGCAATGTCATTAGCATCACGTTTATCACTATCACCATTAGCAATATCATTAGCATCACGTTCATCACTATCACCATTAGCAATGTCATTAGCATTACGTTTATCACTATCACCATTAGCAATATCATTAGCATCATGTTTATCACTATCACCATTAGCAATATCATTAGCATCACGTTCATCACTATCACCATTAGCAATATCATTAGCATCACGTTTATCATTATCACCATTAGCAATATCATTAGCATCACGTTTATCACTTTCACCATTAGCATCACCATTATCAGCATATCAACGACACATTTATCATAATCAACTATATTTTCATCAATATGCTTATCGTGATCATCACTTTAACAGGAAGGATTGCACTTATGATATTTTACATTAGTACATTAGACTTCCTTGACCTTCACTTAAACAGACAGGCAAAGAGAATTAAGATAATAAACTGAAACGAATTAGTAAAAACACATATGTTCAAAACACATTTTCATCTATCTGAAACAAATTTGTGATTACGTCTGTTTAAAAAACCGTTTTATTCTTACAGTTTTCTTCCTCGTAGTTTTGTGTGAAATTTTGTGTGAAGCTTTTTTGTGTTTCAATTACCTCTCATTTACATATATGTATATATACTTCTAAAGCGGAATTACTGATAAGCCTGTTCAAAGTAGTAGCGTTTATAGAAGCTTGTTTCGCTTTCTGCTTTCTGTCTAGTTATTCGCCAGTTTATTGTAGTTGTGTTTACGTTGGTTTATGGAAGGAGACTATGTCTATATCACTAGGGTCATACTCACGCATTGAGATAGTACAAGGCTATCCCTTTGTCAACACAGTGTTGCTAGTACAAGGCTATCCCTTTGTCAACACAGTGTTGCTAGTACAAGGCTATCCCTTTGTCAACACAGTGTTGCTAGTACAAGGCTATCCCTTTGTCAACACAGTGTTGCTAGTACAAGGCTATCCCTTTGTCAACACAGTGTTGCTAGTACAAGGCTATCCCTTTGTCAACACAGTGTTGCTAGTACAAGGCTATCCTTTTGTCAACACAGTGTTGCTAGTACAAGGCTATCCCTTTGTCAACACAGTGTTGCTTTTAACCTTAGAATGTTGAGTTGTTTTCTAAAAATATATCATTGTTTCGTTTGCTTTCTTAAACCTTAAATACCTGCTTCATGTTGATGAGGTAAGATACGCAGTGGCAAACAGATAAGATTAGATCACAGGCCATCCGCCAATTTACTTGGCGGCTGGCCTGGATCCAACCTGTTTGAATTAGCATGAAGTTGGTCCAAGCAATATAAGGGTTAGACCTTATGCAGAACACAGATTCAAGTTAATTTCTATGCCACATTGTAAGTGTACACCTTTCATTAAAGTAATAAGATACGCCTTTTCAAGCGGCGCATAATCCCTCCCACCCCACCCCCACCTCAAAGAAAGAGCGTTAACAATAACCCTACTTTATACAGGAGATGTTAACAACATTTATTAGATAACACATGCTTTTTTAACGAATAGAATTATTCTTTATTCACACTCATTTTAACCCATTTTCAGAAGAATCATTCATTTGGTGCATGTTTGTTGCATTTTAAGATGAAATTAATAAAAGAAAACATTAAGCTTTTGCACCCGTGAAGGTGTATATTGGTTAGCGTCGGGTCCTTGATACAGGTCGACTCTGGCTCAGTCCCTGGTAGTGACTCGTCATTGCATAGAATACTGAATACCGAAACTAATGAATCGCTTTAACTAGTCTATTGCCTTGTTTGGATTAGTTGAGGTTGCCTAAATTGAAAGTAACAGCAAATAAAAATCGTGTTTTGAATAGTGAAAAACATTCTTTCAAAATGGTTTTGAAACTATCTTTAGAAAACGACCAAATTGTGTTTCTATCACATGCAAATGTTCCTTTTCTCAAAATGATTTATTTATTTAGTGCCGAATTCGTTTAAAAAAGTTGTTTTATGAAGATTGGAGAGAAAGAAAGAATAATGTGGCAAATTAATTGTTCTTGTAGAGGTATTCCTAATTGAACGTTTATTATAAAAGAATAATAAAATTATACAATTGTCGACAAAATTCAGATCGTGGGTCCTGCATCTCATTTGTAAACACGAGCTGTTCTTTGTTATTGGGACACATAACGTTATGTTCAATTTGACATTTCATTTTTTTGGTTTTCAGTTTTAAGAGTGTGTGATGTTTTCTTTTCTATTGTGACATTTATGTATACAGCTTGTATTCCAATGTGTTGTCCATGAGTAAATTGGTCAATATATTGAGGTGGACTTGTGATAGATTTACACAAGTTACGTTTTGATAGTTAGTTTTGACATTTTACGGTGTCAAGTAAGAACATAACTGAAACGATGTTAGCGCAAAGTTCTGCCCCTCGCCTGTTTGATAGAAAAAATTGATTACTTACTAACCCTTTACCAAACAATTACGACAGTTGACCACTTCCTTGCAGACGACTCTGGAAACCATTGTGGGAAAAGGGGAAATTGCTCTTAACGAGCAATTTCTCCTTTTCCACAATGTTTTCCGCCCTATCACATTTTGAATTGTCGTCTGCAAACTTTTTCTATTCTTGACAGTAAAACGGTTTGCACAAAGTGCTGTTCCTTGCCTGTTTGATTAAAAAAAGTAAAACCAAAATATATTTTTTTCAATTTCATCACAATGTCATCTTCAAACCTTTTCAATTTGGGACAGTCGACGATTTGGCGTTTGGTAAAGGGTTAAACTAGCCATTCGTCTCTTTCAGCCTGTCCCGTTGGCCTATGGGGAAGGTTCTGCAACCAGACGTGTCCAGCCAACTGTCTTGGTGGTGGGTGCGAGCGGGACCGCGGGGTGTGCACGGCTTGCAACGACGGCTACTACAAAACCCGATGTGACGGACTCTGCCCAAACTGCGCCGACGGCAAGTGCTTCCAGGCGGACGGTGAGTGTGTCTTCGGCTGTACCGACGGCTGGTACACAGCCGGGTGCAATACCCAGTGCCTCCACGAGGGTTGCCAGGACTGCACCAGGGACTCCGGCGAGTGTATCCGCTGTAAACCCGGCAAGTTCGGAAACGAGGACTGCTCCGGAAACTGTTCCCGGTTCTGCACCCGGAATACCGATCAGGTGATCACGTGCAACAAGCTGTCCGGGTCATGTGACGAGGGCTCGTGTTTACAAGGCCACTGGGGGCAGTCGTGCGGGGACACCTGCAGTCCGTACTGTAGCAACTCGGCCTGCGACATCGACACCGGGGCTTGTACCCCCTGCGTGCTCGGCTGGTACGGACAGACCTGCTCCAGCGAGTGCAGCGCCCGCTGCAAGAACAAGAACTGCGTCTCATCGGCCGATCAGTGCCGGGAAGGCTGCGCGGACGGATACTGGGGCGCTGCCTGTGAGTTCGACTGCAGCGCCAACTGTCGCCGGGATGCGTGCGATCGGAACACCGGAAGTTGTCTGTTCGGCTGCGAAAACGACGGTTTCTGGGGTGATTCCTGCCTGGAGGCGTGCGGCGTGAATTGCGTGGGTGGGACTTGTAACACCACTGGGCACTGTCTGAACGGCTGTGAGGTCGGGTGGTATAGCGCACAGTGTCGGGTGCCATGCCTTGCCTCGTCCAAGTGTATCGACGGCACATGTGGCCGCCTGAACGGTCTCTGTCCGGATTGTCTGGCGGCGACGCCTGGCGCTAACTGCCCAACTGCTGGTAAGAATCAATCTGACCACATCGGGTTTACCCAATGAAAACGCTTGCATGATATGGATACGACCATATTGTTTCCTGCGAGACTAACGTCACTTTGCTTTCGTTTTCAAAAATATCTAGATTTTTTTATTAAGGTAACAACTATTTATGTCGCAATTTTTCATTTCGATATTTCGTATGAGTTACCGATATAAAATGATTTAAATGGACGTCAAACACTTCCATACATCGAACTACTTTTAACGGGGACACTTAGAGAACATGTGTTCTTTCCCGGGGACGATTTACCGGAAAAAATCGTAACCCTACACTTTTATCCGGGAAGCATTTCTCAGCTTACGGAAATACCCGAGTAGTTCCGTATGTTGTCCAATTCGGGTGGCCAGATGGGAAGCGGTTTCAGCGAATACCAACAGTTAAATAACCGAGATAAGGCATGAAATGTTTCGCAATTTTTAGAACCGAAAATCGCGAAGCATTCCATGATTTATCTCGGTTATCAGGCCATCCTTAAAAAATTGTTGATATTCGCCAAAACCGCTTCTGGCTGGAGTTAGTTATAAGGAAGACGTACATGTTTGAAAATCCGACTCGGCGGCCATGCTTTTTTTCTCAAATCTGACCTCGGGATTCCCTTGCATCGGAATATATATTTAGTAGCGTTTGTTTATGGATATTTTATGTTTTGATTGCGTTTTCCAATAGAAACACGATCATCATTTCAGATTGTGTCCTTCCTTTTAGTGCTCTATCTGCTTTATGTCTAGATTAACTTTAAACTCAGTGCTGTGCGAACTTATAATTGTCTCATTAGTCCTTACTAATTAAAAACTGTTATTTTGTTATATATGTTGCTTACTTGAATGTGTGTGCTTACGCTTCAATATAGTATTAACTCTGATAGAAAAATTGCCCTTGTGTGAGATAATTAATGTGTGATATTAGAGTTTTGTGCTATTAGGACAATTAAGTCTATTCATGTCAAACAAGTAAGTCATTGACCAATAATTGCTACATATTTATTTATAATTTTTAGCCACATTTTTAGCATAAAATATTAAGTAAAACGATACCCTTGTCCTTCTGTTTCGGAAATGTTATCGGGCCCGCTATCAGACTAGTATCCTATATCGGATCCGACTTCGGATAGCCGGATTATATTCCAACGCATTGCCCGATAACATTTCCGAATCAAGAAACAAACCATTTATGCTCTAAATACTTTCATAGTAGACACAATACTAGACTCGATTAATGCTTTTATCCCCCGACTTCATTGCGTTTTCCTTTCCTGCCTTTAGACTGTGCTAAGGGAAAAAGAGGAGATAACTGTGACCTGGACTGTACCAGCGATAATTGCCTGTATGACCAGTGCGGAAGATATGATGACGAATGCGTGGCTTGCCCTCTGACCTTTTACGGAACCAACTGTCAATCTTCGTGCCCCAATTGCAAAGACGGTAAGAGTTGTGTTTTCTTTAACCCTTTCCCAAACACTAACGACATTTGACCACTTTGTTGTAGACAACTTTAGAAAACATTGTGGGAAAAGGAGAAATTGCTTTTAACGAGCTTTTTTTTCCTTTTCCCACAATGTCTTCTTCCCTTTCAGAGGATTATTGTCCAATTTCATCACATTTTGAAATGTCGTCTGCAAACTCTTTCAATTTAGGACAGCCAATAATTTGTTTTTTGGGAAAGGGTTAAATACGTGTTCTTTCTCTGGCTCATCTCTCCGTGTGATCTGAACGCATTGGGTTTATCCAATGAAAATGCCTCTAAAATTGTAAGGAAGCCGCCATATTGTTTAACACGATACTTCTGTCATTGTACTTTCGTTTCCAAATGCAGATCTTGGATGTGAAATGTAAATATTCGTTTCACTTGATTAAGGAAACAGTTGTTTATGTCGCAATTTATATTTTCACTATTACGTAAGATTTACCGAAAAAAGAAAAATATTTAGAATGATGTTCAACACTTCTATATACAAGTACATGTATTCAACGTTAACGCTTATAGGAAATATGTAATAAGCCGGGGACAATTTACCCGAAATTCTGTAATTCTACACTAATATCCGAGGTGTATTTCTCAGCTCACGGAAATACCCGAGTAATTCCGATTGCTCCCAGGTTAATTATGATCATAGTGGGGACAAAATAGTTGAGAAAGAATACTGTGCAAAATTGGTTTGAAAATACCGTAAGCATAGATATGTGAGATTTCTGCTTCGATGTGTCATGGAAACTAGTTAAGAGAGCGATTAATACTGTACCCGTGGTACTGCGTGGCCCAGTGGTTAAGGTGCTGGACTTAGAACTCTAAGGTCCCGGGTTTAACCCCACTTCAGAGCGCTTGCCTAGTACTGGTGTGTCCTGGAAAGTCATAACAGGCTCTCAACATCGTGCAGATTATCCTGTTCCCATTTTCTTGAGCGTATAGTCAATAAAACAGAGGCCGCCTGTCTTACATGGTCCATAGCTCAAAGTAATGGACTCTGGCGAGTGTCCCTTGGTAAGTACAAGTTATCGAAGTAATGAAGTAGTCATACAACAGAACAGGGTTAACACCACATCTCCGGTAAAAGGTATAATACGATACGTAGCTTAGACTATTTGAAGATTACGCATTTGCATTAGAATGTCCCAAATGTTGTCTCAAATCATGTTTCAAGTAGGTGCGATTCTGTGCTAATTCATAAAGATTCCATAAATAAAAAGCAATGGGATACATTGTTTACATATGACGATTTATCACAATCCTTCAATCAGTCTAAACACGATTACAATCAGGTTTTTTTTTCATGGAAAACAAAATGTGACACAAGTTCTTAAAACAAAGTACAGTAATATCTCGTTAATCCGAACACGTCCGTTCCCAACAAAATTTCTGGATTAACGAATAATCCGGACTAATGAAACAGGGCCTGGTCTTAAGCATATTTAGACATAAACGGTCTACATGCACGTGTTTACTTATAGACCTTTACCAAATGCCAAATTTTCGACCGTCCCAAATTGAAAGAGTTTGCAGACGACATTTCAAAACGTGATGAAATTCAAAATTAATTATCTGATATGGCAATAAACCTTGTGGGTGAAGAGCGAATTGCTCGTCACGAGCAATTTCCCTTTGACCCACAATGTTTTTAAAAGTCGTCTGCAACAAACTGGTCAAATGTCGGTATTGTTTGGTAATTACTACACAATAATTCTGTTCCCTTATAATTTCGTTCGGATTGCGAGACATCCGGATAATTGGGGTCCTGATAAACGAGGCTTCACTGTATACCGACATTTATACAAAGGGTTTCATGGTTAAATAAAATGAAATTGCAAAATGATGTTCAGCATGTGCGTACATGCGTAAGCCCAGCTATACGCCTGACATATAAACTCCATCTTGTACCCGTTCGTTCCAGGCACGGCATGTAACAAGGCGACAGGCGTCTGTCTGGTCGGATGCAATGACGGCTGGTACGGCCCGCTCTGTAATCTACAGTGTAACGACGTTTGTGCCTCGTGTGAACGCAACACGGGTCTCTGTGTCACATGCATCTCGGGACGTTATGGTGGAAGCTGTGAGAACATCTGCAGTTCCAACTGCATGTTCACCGCGGAGGGGAGCGGAATCGAGCGTATCTACTGCGACAAGGGTACGGGCGCCTGCAGCGAGGATGCCTGCAAACCGGGCTTCTGGCTGCCCACATGCACCAACACCTGCGGCGACAACTGTCGTGTCGATCAGAACGGACTAAAGTACTGCGCCCTGCTCGACGGTCAATGCACCAACGGCTGCAAGGAGAAGTTCTTCGGGAAGACGTGTGACGGGGTTTGTAGCACGCGTTGTCAGGGGCAACTCTGCAAGGACAACGAAGACACGTGCACGCTCGGTTGCCAGGCTGGTTACTATGGACCCACTTGCTCCGGGGTCTGCAGCTCCTTCTGCGCCGGAAACGGGGACTGCGACAGCGTCAGCGGCAAGTGTAACCAGGGTTGTCAGAGTGGTTACTATGGCGACCGTTGCCTGGACCAGTGTATCAGTTCCTGTCTCGATGGAACATGTGATGTGACTGGAATCTGTCCGGACTGCAAGCTGGAGGTTGTAGGGCCCCAATGCCGCGTGCAAGGTGAGTGGGTTACCGTAGACTACTTATAATGGATTGCTCGCAACCATCAGTATATTTTACCCTCAGATTGCTGGGTATTTTCCAGAAATATAGTTTTGCGTTGTCTGCTTTCCAAAACCTTAAATAACCAGACATTTTCGTCTGGAATCCATGTCCGGAACCGGAACAGGAGAACCCTAAGATTGCTAGAGAATTTCCTGAAAATATGTTTTTGTGTCGTCTGCTTTCTAAAACCTTAAATATTTACTTAATTTTAATGAGGAAAGATATCCAGAATGACATACAGGTTACCTTGCGGCTAGTCTAAATAAAACCTATGTGCATAAGCATGAAATCGGTTCCCGCACTATAAGAGTTAACAGGGATAATAACTGCACATTTATTTGGTTCCATTTACACTTTCATTCAAACACCCTCCATTCATTCATTCGGATTGCAAAGCATCGGGATTATCAGGGTCCGGATTAACAAAACACCACTGTATTTCAGAGTGCGCCGTCGGGAAATACGGGCCTATCTGTGAAAACGACTGTCCAGGGGCCTACTGCAATGACAATAAATGTGACAGGAAGAAAGGAACATGCTCACAAGGCTGCCTTGATAACTACCACGGTATGTTTTTTATGAATAAAACTGGTCGGATTTGAGTTATTTGACTACCACGGTAAGTAACAATAAATAATACTAGTCGGATATGAGTTATTTAACTACCACGGTAAGTTATCATGAACAATACTGTTCGGATATGAGTTACTTTACTACCAAGGTAAGTTATCATGAACAATACTGTTCGGATATGAGTTACTTTACTACCACGGTAAGTTATCATGAATAATACTGGTCGGATATGAGTTATTTAACTACCACAGTAAGTTATCATAAAACATACTAGTCGGATATGAGTAACTTAACTACAATTTTAAGTTATGAATAATACTGTTCGGATATGAGTTACTTAACTACCACGGTAAGTTATCATGAATAATACTGGTCGGATATGAGTTATTTAACTACCACAGTAAGTTATCATAAAACATACTAGTCGGATATGAGTAACTTAACTACAATTTTAAGTTATGAATAATACTGTTCGGATATGAGTTACTTAACTACCACGGTAAGTTATCATGAATAATACTGGTCGGATATGAGTTATTTAACTACCACAGTAAGTTATCATAAAACATACTAGTCGGATATGAGTAACTTAACTACAATTTTAAGTTATGAATAATACTGTTCGGATATGAGTTACTTAACTACCACGGTAAGTTATCATGAATAATACTGGTCGGATATGAGTTATTTAACTACCACAGTAAGTTATCATAAAACATACTAGTCGGATATGAGTAACTTAACTACAATTTTAAGTTATGAATAATACTGTTCGGATATGAGTTACTTAACTACCACGGTAAGTTATCATGAATAATACTGGTCGGATATGAGTTATTTAACTACCACAGTAAGTTATCATAAAACATACTAGTCGGATATGAGTTACTTAACTACCATTTTAAGTTATGAATTATACTGTTCGGATATGAGTTATTTAACTACCACAGTAAGTTATCATGAATAATACTGGTCCGATATGAGTTACTTAACTACCACAGTAAGTTATCATGAATAATACTAGTCGGATATGAGTTACCTAACTACCACAGTAAGTTATCATAAATAATACTGTTCTGATATGAGTTATTTAACTACCACGGGAAGCTATCATGAATAATACTGGTCGGATATGAGTTACTTAACTACCACAGTAAGTTATCATAAATAATACTGTTCTGATATGAGTTATTTAACTACCAAGGTAACGTATCATGAATAACACCGGTCGGATATGAGTTACTTAACTACCACAGTAAGTTATCATAAATAATACTGTTCTGATATGAGTTATTTAACTACCACGGGAAGCTATCATGAATAATACTGGTCGGATATGAGTTACTTAACTACCACAGTAAGTTATCATGAATAATACTGTTCGGATATGAGTTACTTAACTACCACGGTAAGTTATCATAAATAATACTAGTGGGATATGAGTGTACTTAACTACCACAGTAAGTTATCATAAATAATGCTAGTCGGATATGAGTTACTTAACTACCACAGTAAGTTATCATAAATAATACTGTTCCGATATGAGTTATTTAACTTCCACGGTAAGTAATCATGAATAATACTGGTCGGATATGAGTTACTTAACTACCACAGCTAGTTATCATAAATAATACTAGTGGGATATGAGTTACTTAACTACCACAGTAAGTTATCATAAATAATACTAGTCGGATATGAGTTACTTAACTATCACAGTAAGTTATCATAAATAATACTAGTGGGATATGAGTTACTTAACTACCACAGTAAGTTATCATAAATAATACTAGTGGGATATGAGTTACTTAACTACCACAGTAAGTTATCATAAATAATACTGTTCCGATATGAGTTACTTAACTACCACAGTAAGTTATCATAAATAATACTTGTCAGATATGAGTTACTTAACTACCAAGGTAACTTATCATGAATAATACTAGTGGGATATGAGTAACTTAACTACCAAGGTAACTTATCATGAATAATACTGGTCCGATATGAGTTACTTAACTACCACAGTAAGTTATCATAAATAATACTTGTCGGATATGAGTTACTTAACTACCAAGGTAACTTATCATGAATAATACAGGTCGGATATGAGTAACTTAACTACCAAGGTAACTTATCATGAATAATACTGGTCCGATATGAGTTACTTAACTACCACTGTAAGTTATCATAAATAATACTGTTCTGATATGAGTTATTTAACTACCACGGTAAGTTATGATAAATAATACTGGTCCGATATGAGTTACTTAACTACCAAGGTAACTTATCATGAATAATACTGTTCGGATATGAGTTATTTAACTACCACAGTAAGTTATCAAGAATAATACTTGTCTGATATGAGTTATTTAACTACCACGGTAAGTTATGATAAATAATACTGGTCCGATGAGTTACTTAACTACCAAGGTAACTTATCATGAATAATACTGTTCGGATATGAGTTACTTAACTACCATAGTAAGTTATCAAGAATAATACTTGTCTGATATGAGTTATTTAACTACCACAGTAAGTTATCATGAATAATACTGTTTGAATATGAGTTACTTAACTACCACAGTAAGTTATCATGAATAATACTGGTCCGATATGAATTATTTAACTACCACGGTAAGTTATCATGAATAATACTGTTCGGATATGATTTACTTAACTACCACAGTAAGTTATCATAAATAATACTAGTCGGATATGAGTTACTTAGATACCACAGTAAGTTATCATAAATAATACTAGTGGGATATGAGTTACTTATCTACCACAGTAAGTTATCATAAATAATACTAGTGGGATATGAGTTACTTAACTACCACAGTAAGTTATCATAAATAATACTAGTGGGATATGAGTTACTTAACTACCACAGTAAGTTATCATAAATAATACTAGTCGGATATGAGTTACTTAACTACCACAGTAAGTTATCATAAATAATACTGTTCCGATATGAGTTATTTAACTTCCACGGTAAGTTATCATGAATAATACTGGTCGGATATGAGTTATTTAACTACCACAGTAAGTTATCATGAATAATACTTGTCCGATATGAGTTACGTAACTACCACAGTAAGTTATCATAAATAATACTAGTGGGATATGAGTTACTTAACCTCAACAGTAAGTTATCATAAATAATACTGTTCTGATATGAGTTATTCAACTACCACGGTAAGTTATCATAAATAATACTGGTCCGATATGAGTTACTTAACTACCAAGGTAACTTATCATGAATAATACTGGGCCGATATGAGTTACTTTACTACCACAGTAAGTTATCATAAATAATACTAGTGGGATATGAGTTACTTAACTACCACAGTAAGTTATCATAAATAATACTAGTCGGATATGAGTTACTTAACTACCACAGTAAGTTATCATAAATAATACTGTTCCGATATGAGTTATTTAACTTCCACGGTAAGTTATCATGAATAATACTGGTCGGATATGAGTTATTTAACTACCACAGTAAGTTATCATGAATAATACTTGTCCGATATGAGTTACGTAACTACCACAGTAAGTTATCATAAATAATACTAGTGGGATATGAGTTACTTAACCTCAACAGTAAGTTATCATAAATAATACTGCTCTGATATGAGTTATTCAACTACCACGGTAAGTTATCATAAATAATACTGGTCCGATATGAGTTACTTAACTACCAAGGTAACTTATCATGAATAATACTGGGCCGATATGAGTTACTTTACTACCACAGTAAGTTATCATAAATAATACTGGTCGGATATATGTTACTAAACTACCATGTTAAGTTATCATGAACAATACTGTTCGGATATGAGTTACTTTACTACCACGGTAAGTTATCATGAATAATACTGGTCCGATATGAGTTACTTAACTACCACAGTAAGTTATCATAAATAATACTAGTCGGATATGAGTTACTTAACTACCACGGTAAGTTTTCATGAATAATACCGGTCAGATTTGAGTTTTTTAACTACCACAGTAAGTTATCATGAATAATACTGGTCGGATATGAGTTATTTAACTACCACGGTAAGTTTTCATAAATAATACTGGTCGGATATGAGTTATTTAACTACTACGGTAAGTTGTTATGATAATACTGGTCGGATATGAGTTATTTAACTAGCATGGTAAGTTATCATGAATAATACTAGTCGAATATGAATTACTTAACTACCACAGTAAGTTATCATAAATAATACTAGTCGGATATGAGTTACTTAACTACCACGGTAAGTTTTCATGAATAATACCGGTCAGATTTGAGTTTTTTAACTACCACAGTAAGTTATCATGAATAATACTGGTCGGATATGAGTTATTTAACTACCACGGTAAGTTTTCATAAATAATACTGGTCGGATATGAGTTATTTAACTACTACGGTAAGTTGTTATGATAATACTGGTCGGATATGAGTTATTTAACTAGCATGGTAAGTTATCATGAATAATACTAGTCGAATACGAATTACTTAACTACCACAGTAAGTTATCATAAATAATACTGGTCGGATATGAGTTATTTAAGTACAACGGTAAGTTATCATGAATAATACTGGTCGGATAAGATTTATTTAACTACTGCAGTAAGTTATCATGAATAATACTGGTCGGATATGAGTTATTTAACTACCATGTTAAGTTATCATGAATAATACTGGTCGGATATGAGTTATTTAACTACTGCAGTAAGTTATCATGAATAATACTGGTCGAATAAGAGTTATTTATCTATTGCAGTAAGTTATCATGAATTTTCCTAGTCGGATATGAGTTATTTAACTACCAGAGTAAGTTATCATGAATTGTACCGGTTGCAGACAACTCGGGAAAGACATTGTCGGAAAAAGAAAGATTACTCGTTCTCCTCTTCCCACAATGTTTTCTGCTCTTTCTGAAGAATATTTCTCAATTTCATCACCTTTTAAAATGTCGTCCTTCAATTTCGGACAGTCGAAAATTTGTTGTTTCGGAAAAGGTTTATAGTAAATAATTTGTTGAACGGGTTCAAATGACATGTCAACATTTCTTTAGACGAAGTTTAGTGTTTTATTACAGTTTGGGGCAATCAGTATTTGACTAAGGCTCTGGGATGTCTTGCCAAAGGATGGTCTCACAAACCCAGACCAAGAATGTACAAGACAACCACCTTAACCTACGAGCCATACAGGACCCTTCAAAAAAATGAAAATATTAACTTAAACAAATAAGCACAAATACAACACCACATCCATTATTCAATAACAACGGAAAGGTTGTTTTATGCAATAATTACATTGTGAGATTGTTGATATATTACAGGAATATATTGCACGGAGCAGTGTAACTGTGAGGGCGCCGGGACTAGTAACTGTGATCAGACCACCGGCGAGTGCCTTTGTATCGCCACACGTTACGGACCCAGGTGCGAGCAGCAATGTAACGATGGATGTGTCGAGTAAGAGAAATTCTTATTTCATCATTTTCTTAGGCTTTTGTTTAGGCTTTATTGGTCCAGCGCAGTATATGGCAGAGTTAATCAATATACACATGTGATAGGCTAAATGTCATATGTCTGATCAGAACCTCTCATCTCAGGAATGCCATATGTCTGATCAGAACCTCTAAAGCAGTGTTTGTCTAGACCATAAACATCGCACGGGAGGGCAATGGGCCTAAAGCAGTGTTTGTCTAGACCATAAACATCGCACGGGAGGGCAATGGACCTAAAGCAGTGTTTGTCCAGACCATAAACATCGCACGGGAGGGCAATGGACATTAAGCAGTATTTGTCTAGACCTTTACATTGTTGTTAGTTATATAACAAAGCCTGACTCGCAATCGTTTGGGGGGGGGGAGGGGGGGGGCATAAGATGGCCCGGGGTCCTGGCCCGTGCATATACCTCACACTCGGTGTATACGCACGGAGCAGGACCTCAGGCTTAGTCTCTAAGATACAAGATTCAATTGGCAACAGAACAAAAGTGCCGGCAATTTGCGGCTGAATCGTTTTATAGCTAAATGTAAACAAACATTATCGGCTTACCTCTTTTAGAAGCATCGTTTGGACATTTTACCACATCAGTAACTATTTAAACAGGAGTACATTTAGTTGTATGTTAATTGTCAATTAGTCTTGACCTTAAAGAATTTTACTGTAAATTAGCGCTATCCTGGCTTTAAAATTCGAAGCCATCACGATTTTTGTTTGGTTTACTTCAGGTTTTTGTGCTCGGCGTGCTCGAAAAGCATCATTTGAACATGTTACCGTCTCACTAGTTACTCTTTTAAATGGATATTTAAAGCGTTTTACGTTGAGTGGCATTTATTCTATAGATTTCATTAAAAGTTACCGTTTCACTAGTTACTCGTTTGTTTGGTTTATTTCAGTTTTTCGTGCTCGAAGACGGGCTCAAAAAGCTTTATTTAAACATGTTACCGTCTCATAAGTTTCTCTTTAAAGGGGTAATTAAAGCGTTTTAACTTTTAAGTTATATGGCAGTTATTCTAGAACTTAAGAATTTCATTGTAAATTAGCGCTATTCTGGCTTTTAAGTTCGAAGCCATTACGATATCTCGTTTGTTTGGTTTATTTCAGTTTTGTGTGCTCGAAGTCGGGCTCATGCACGAACGGTTGTAAGCTCGGCCGGTTCGGCAGCATGTGCGCCTCGACCTGCATCCACTGTAAGGATCTGGACTGCTCGGCAACAACCGGAAGTTGTAACCAGGGCTGCAACGATGGGTGGTTCGGCGAGATGTGTGACCGTTCCTGCCCCTCGAACTGTCAGACCTGTGACCAGACATCGGGAACATGTACCACGTGCAAGAGTTTATACTACGGCCCTGCTACCAACTGCGGCCAGGTATGCAGCGGCCGGTGCGCACAAACCAATGGTCCCCGGCAATGCGACCAATCGACTGGCGCTTGCTTGGCCGGTTGTCAGGATGGTTTCTACGGCTCGGACTGTGCTGAAGCCTGCGGAAACTGCGAATCGGGGACCTGTAATTCGCAAGACGGCAGCTGTAGCGCCCAGGGGTGCGCCGCTGGCTGGTTTGGTTCCCAGTGCAAGCAGTCCTGTAACCAAAACTGCGCCAGGGGAGGTAACTCCAACTCCGTCCGCTGCGACCCGAACACCGGAAGTTGCAGTTACGGCTGCGTGGACGGGTACCATGGGAGCCGATGCACTTCCGTATGTAACAGCAGGTGTCTTAACAACCGCTGTACAGGTGCGACCCAGTGTACGGAAGGTTGCACGATGGGATATTACGGCTCCGGATGTTCGAGCGAGTGCCGGAATTGCGTCCAGGGAGCCTGTAACTCCGCTGGTGTCTGCCAGAACGGGTGTCTGAACGGGTACTACGGAACCAGCTGTACCGATGCATGCTGGGAAACCTGCCGGGATAACTCCTGTGACGTCACTAGCGGTGGTTGTAGCGCGTGTCTGACGTCACCGAAGGGTGACCGTTGTCGTGATGAAGGTATGAAAAGTACATTTTTACAGGTTTTTTTCTCATTAGATAGCAGGGGCCCATTTAAAGATCCTGGGGCCCGTTTTACTAAACAAGTTACGGAAAATACTTGCGTAAGTCATAATTGATAAACATGGATAGTATCTTCAATGAAAGAACACTATTGCAATGTGACACGTCATTGGAAGCGTCTCGGAGAGACGATTCCAATGATGTGTTACATTGCAATATTGCTTTGCCCAATATGGATAAAAGCGGAATTGTTGTTTTAGACTTACGCAAATCTTAAGCGTAAACTGTTTAGTAAAACGGTACCCTGGACGTCATACACTAAATAAATATAGGTAAAAAGTAGAATTTGCGTATGGTATTCAGCTATGCTTCTAACAGATATTCATTAATTTAAATCGCCGAAATCGCAGTATAAATAAAGATATTGTCGGAAAACCCCCACCGCCTCGACTTTTGTATGTTACTACAGCTATATGGTAATTACTAACGTCACTCACGTGGGCTGTCAAGTGCCTGTCACGTGACGATGTACACCTTACTAAGAAGATACCAGCGTCAGCGTCCATTTTTGTTTTCAGCGTGTAGTCTTAGTATCACGTGACCGGTTGTTCATAGCTTGACGCTATATTTAGATTAAGACGGATTTCCCTCGGATGAAAAGTGTCAAGATTCATCTAATATGCTGTTGGTTTCTGTGCTGAAATGTTTAATTGATCTGTATTCCTTTATTTTCGAAAGTTTATAAAAATAATCCTATGACGCACAGAAACTTTAAGGCACATTCCCAATTGTAAATTTCTTTAAAATCATGCATTTTTTCCCAAAACTTAAAAGTTGCATCAGCTTTTTGGTTTTTCAATTCAACAATTTCATTGATAAAAATTACCAAAATGAACAGGCCTAGACTTCTTCCCAATTTAAGGAAAAAATGGCCGTGGTATGGGATTGCAAAAACCTTTATTTGTTTGGGGTCATACGCCGTGTTAACAACCTTTTACTCTTGTTTTATATAAAGGCCTTTCTAGTTTTTTTTATTTGTACTGTCAGTCGGAACACTTCGGTCATTTTTCTAGGAGGTAAAGGGAAGCGATTTTGAAAGAAGTCCGGAAACATGGCGGCGATGAGACACATGTCTGTTTTCAATCGTATCTACTCGGTTATCCCCGGCACAAGCCGGGGATTACCGAGTAGATACATATGAGAAAACATGAAACACAGACACGTTGATATCATAATCTTTATTGAAATTTATTAAATATTAAATCAACAACAATCAATTGCGATAACCAATTTGTGTGCATTTACATAAATAGTTAGTCCCTGTGCGTAATGTTGAAGTCAAGTGCGTTATCCGTCGGACAACAGCCGAATTTTCATGAACTACCTACGAGGTATATCTACCGGTTTGTGCCGGAGATTGCCGAGTAGATACGTGTTGTACTGGGCGTGTATCTGGAAATTGGGAAATATTGCGCTCCGAGCTGTTTTGACCGCAAATAACTGTCGACGAGCGTTTTGTTTTGCAATAACATCGAGTTTGTGTTTTTATGATTATTATCATTTTAATAGTTTGGCTTTGATACCGTTGAGGGAATGTGTTGGTATGACATTTACTTTTCCTTTAAGAAAATTCATTTTTCTATCACTTGAGACTGTTCTGGAGACTGTTTCTGGAAGACCTCGTTGATTTTTGTCGTAGAAATTTAGACATATTTGGAGCGGTGGTATCTTTCGTCGATTAGAAGTTGATTATCTTTTCGTACAATATAGTCATAATTTATGGAAATCTGAGATATTTCTGTTTTATTGATATGTTTGGATGGTGTTTACCTTTTTTCATATGTTTTAAAAAACAATTGGAAGGGGGATATCGGTCGAGGGTTTAGTAGGGGGTGGGGGTGGAGCAGGTATAATTCGCCCTTTACCTGTGTTCTAGTCTTAGGTTCTTTATAGTGTCTTATCAAAGGAGGCTTTAAGGTAGAATACCCATAATCTGCTATTTTTAAACGCCCGGAAAAACCGGATTGGTACTTTGGTCGTTCTCGGCATACATTGGTCGGGTCGGTACTATTCGGTGTAAAACTGAATAGTTATGAGCACTCATGACCTTCTATGATACCAGACATCATACATACATTTGTGTTGGAAATTTTGGCAGCTGGTTATATTCAAAATAACGGCTTGTTGAATCCTTTTCAGGTTTACAGAATTGTGCATATGCTTGGTGAAACCATCGTTACTCTAACCGAGAATAAGTATTGGGTGTTGCATGATACATTGTACTGAAATAAGAACATAATTGTGTACATGTACATGCAAGAACATGTATGTCACATACAATTCCCAATCAAAAATAATCACGTACACGCATGAAATAAATATGTAAGAAAAATCACAATTCACAATTCCACAGTTTATTTACGTATATAAGAACCACCTTCACGCTTTTTGTCAATCACTGTCAATGCATTAATTTATAAATGGTCTTAAAATTCAGCTCCATTTGATAGTTTATATTATGGCCTTTAAGATACATTGTACAGGCCTTCTTATTTTCAGGCCTGATCCTGATTTCAGGCTCAGAGGTTTCAGATTTCCCTTTTTGTTCGTATTATATTATCAGGCTTGAGCATTTCTAAACAATAGCCGGCCTTATTGTACTTTTTCCGCATTCTCAATTTCCGGGTCGGCCATGTTGAAAAGTTTACGTACCCACAATCCTTTTAGCGAAAATGCACAGCTCTTTCAGACAAATGTTCGTTACATATTGGTGGGTTAAGGTAAAATACCCATCATCCGCCATTTTGAAACTCTTCGGGTCAAAACGGATAGTTCCGGCCCTGGTCGATGTAAAGCGAAAACCACCGAAATAATCCGAAGAAATAAATAGTTTCAAAATGGCGTATAATGAATATTCTACCTTCTTTCATTTTCAGTTCATACAATTTTATTCCAGGTATCAAGTAACATCGTTTGACATATATTTACATGTGTTCATATTCCTATACGATATCTTGTTGTACCATTAACCCTTTACCAAACGCCAAATTTTCGACTGTCCCTTATTGAAAGAGTTTGCAGACGACATTTCAAAACGTGATGTCATTGAAAAATAATCTTCTTATAGGGCAGTAAATATCGTCACGAGCAATTTTCCCTTTTCCCACAATGTTTTCCAGGGTCGCCTGCAACAAACTGGTCAAACGTCGTTATTGTTTGGTAATGGATTAATAGTTGTCGTTTCACTAAAGTCGCCTGCAACAAACTGGCCAGATGTCGTTTGTGATTGGTAATGGGTTAATACTTGTAGTTTCACTAAAGTCGCCTGCAACAAACTGGACAAACATCGTTATTGTTTGGTAATGGGTTAAGTACTCAACATTTTTGGCGCCATTTTTCAGACCCGGTGGCAGCGGGGCAAATAGATAAGAATGACCTGACTACGGGGGAGATTGTCGGCATTGCGGGAGGGTGTATCGCCATCGTCATCATCTTTGTGGTCGTCTTCGTCTGCTGCATTATCTACATGAGGTGAGGTTTTTTGTAAACTGGTCCCCTACGGAATTCCATAAACGACAGCCTACTGCTAACTGCCTATTGCCTAACCAAAGATTGATTAACAGCGAATAACTCTGAGACATTCCAAATGCAACAGTTGGCAGTAGACAGTTAGCAGTTAACAGTTGGCAGTAAGCAGTAGGCTACCGTTTGAGATACTTGTTTATTGTAGACTGTAACATAAACTATACCAAAAACAAGTTGTCAAACAATACGTCAACTGCCATTTACATCAAATACTTTGTAAACACAAATACCAGCTAATCACGAGGACTAAAGGGAGCTTGGTCGTGACCAGCATGCTTTGGCTTACTGCCAACTGCTTACTGTTAACTGTTTGATGCCAACAGTTTACTGCCAACAGTTGCATTCGGAATGTCTCAGAGGTATGCGCTGCTAATCGTCGACGTTTTGCATTTGGCTGTCGTTTATAGAATTCCGTAGTTTCACGGCCAACTGTTCGTTTGATTAGGCAAACGTTCATCTCTAAGGACAGTATGCTGTTTTCCTTCCTTCCGTTACCAGCCAGTTCTCTGCTTGGTAGATTTGTACCGTACCGGTCTATATATTCGATAGATGAGAGATCGGTTCCCAGTCTAGGTGTTCTGTTGCTTATGTGACGATAATAGGCTTTATGTATACATACTACTTCTACAGTCTCGCTGTGGAAGCCGACTTCTATGGGTGATTCGATAGAGTGGTTGGCTTTCTCCCGATGTTAAGCAACATAAAGGTGTCTCAGGTCTTTGTTTCTATTCTGAAATGGTATTCATCATACTGTCAAAGAATACAGAATTCACTTAATCTGCTAGGTTAAAGTTACTAACTTCTTTGCTTCGATTTCTAAAACACCGTTTGTCGTTTTGACAGAGAATTTCAAAAGTGAAATATTACGCTCTGTAAAGGTTTCTCAGGTCTTTGTTTACGTTCTGAAATGGTATTTATCATATTGTCAAAGAATACAGAATTCACTTTATCTGCCAAGTTAAAGATATCTACGTCTTTGTTTCCATTTCTAAAACACTGTTTGTCGTTTTGACAGAGAGAAAGTGTTATATACGCTCTGTAAAGGTTTCTCGGGTCTTTGTTTCCATTCTAAAATGGTATTCATCATACTGTCAAAGAATACAGAATTCACTTAATCTGCTAGGTTAAAGATACTAACTTCTTTGCTTCCATTTCTAAAACACCGTTTGTCGTTTTGACAGAGAATATCAAAAGTGAAATATTACACTCTGTAAAGGTGTCTCAGGTCTTTGTTTCCATTCTGAAATGGTATTTATCATATTGTCAAAGAATACAGAATTCACTTAATCTGCAAGGTTAAAGTTACTAACTTCTTTGCTTCCATTTCTAAAACACAGTTTGTTGTTTTGACAGAGAATATCAAAAGTGGATATTACACTCTGTAAAGGTTTCTCAGGTCTTTGTTTACGTTCTGAAATGGTATTTATCATATTGTCAAAGAATACAGAATTCACTTTATCTGCCAAGTTAAAGATATCTACGTCTTTGTTTCCATTTCGAATACATCGTTTGTTCTTTTGACAGACAATATCAAAAGTGTTCTATACGCTCTGTAAAGGTTTCTTAAAGTCTTGTTTTCATTCTGAAATGGTATTTATTATATTGTCAAAGAATACAGAATGCACTTCATCAGTTCTCTAAAAGTTTCTTGCTTCTTTATGTCCATTTGAAAGATCGTCTGTCCTTTTGACAGGGCCTGTCGAAAGTATTCAATGAACTCTGTAAAGGTTTCTAACGTATATTCCACGTATTTTCTCTGGTCTGTAGAGGGTTCTGACATCTTTATTTCCATTCCATTTAAAAGGACATGTTTTCAATTGGCAAAGAATACATAACATATAGGTTTCTCTTGATATGTTTCGTACATCTTTGTTTCCATTCTTAAAGACAATCTATCCTATTTAGGGAGGATAAAGAGCGTATTTTCTCTATGTTCTGCAATAGTTTCTTACATATTTGTTTTCAATTTGTTTTGTTTTTATTTCATGTTATGCAAAAAAAAGACAATTCCTTAAAAAAACATTAATCTGATAAGAGTCCCTTTAATGTTATTATGTTATTTGCTAACAAGATGAAATGTTCTTTTTACAACGCCTGCAGACGAAAAAGAGAAGCAACAAACACCCTTACCTCCATCACCAACCTTAACTCGTTCACACTCACACCGGCTGTACTGTTTTATTTCATGTTGTTTGGCTTGTGACGACATACACAATGACGTCATCAATCTGTGCGTACAAAGTAACTATCCTGTTTCTGTATGCGATTGCCGTTATCAGTGTTCAACCAGCAATTAACACAAAACAAGTGCAGTACAGTACAATACAGTACAATACAATGCAGTATAATACAGTATAGTACAATACAATACAGTACATGAAATACAGTATAATACAGTACAATACAATACAATACAGTACAATACGGTGCAATATAGTACAATACAGTACAATACAGTACAATACAGTACAATACAATACAATACAATGCAGTAAAATACATCGCAATACAGTACAATACAATACAATACAGTAAAATACATCGCAATACAGTACAATACAATACAATTCCATGCATCACCGTTCAATACAATACAGTACAATACAATAAAGTACATGAAATACAGTATAATTCAGTACAATACAATACAGTACAGTACATTACAGTTCAAAACAGTACAATACAGAACAAAACAGTACAATACAATACAGTGCAGTACAGTACAGTACAATACAATACAATACAGTACAATACAATAAAGATCAATTCAAAACAATACACTAAATGCAGTACAATACATTTCAATACAATACAGTACACTAAGATGCAATACAGTACATGAAAAACAGTACAATACCATACAGTTTAATACAGTACAATACAGTATGATACAATAGAATAAAGCATAATACAGTACAATACAGTACAATACCGTACAATACAGTACATGAAATACAGTACAATACAGTATAATACCGTACAATACAGTACAATACCGTACAATACAGTACATGAAATACAGTACAATACCATACAGTTTAATATAGTACAATACAATCCAATACAGTACAATACAGTATAATACAGTACAATACAGTATAATACAATACAATACAGTATTATACATTACAATACAGTACAATACAGTATAATAGAGTACAATACAATGCAATACAGTACAATACAGTATAATACAATACAATACAGTATAATACAGTACAATACAGTACATGAAATACAGTACAATACCATACAGTTTAATATAGTACAAGACAATGCAATACAGTACAATACAATGCTATACAATAATTTTACTTGCGGTTATATACAATTTCATTCGCATGTTACATAATTATATAATTGATTTAAAATAGTGATGATTTTCATTGCGTTCATTGTTGATCATTGTTAATTTCTTCCCTGCAAATCATCATTGTCAAATATTACGACCACCTTTTATTCTTTGATTTCCTTGTCATTTTCGCACTCCCCATTTCCCAATCCACTTCCACTTTATTCATATTAATTGTTCACATTATTAAAGGTGTGCATATTCACAATGTGAGCACATTTGGAAGTTAAAAACAAATTTCTTAAAATCCTCACCATAGGCCTATCTGCAATACTATATGATACGCACTGAAGAAAAGTCAAACAGCAAATTTAGATTCTTTAACCTTTTACCTAACGCCAAAGTTTTGGCTATCCGAAATTGAAAGAGTTTGCAGGCGACATTTCAAAATGTGATGAAATTCGAAAATAATCTCTTGATAATGGGGAAAACAATGTGGGAAAAGGAGAAATTGCTCGTCACGAGCAATTTCTCCTTTTCCTGCAATGTTTTCCAGAGTCGTCTGCAAAAAAGTGGTGAAATTTCGTTATTGTTTGGTAATAGGTTAAAGTGTGAATTCAGAGGTTTACGATTTACTTCAATTCTAAAGCATGAATTCGCCTTTGAGATATACCACATATTAACTGTGCATTCTTCGATAAATTGACGCTTTCTGAGTTAACTAGGCTTTCAAAATCCGCATTGTTTCAACGTCATTTATTTTGACCATACAATGTTTCTTCTATGAACAAGCACCTTAAAAGCATACTAGCGCTCAGAAAAACTGCAAAATTTTGTAATTTGAGTTATAGATTATGATAGAATATGTTGAAACATAGCGAATAACCACACAGAGTCATATTAATATAAAACCTGCACTATTTATTAACAATTTTTAAAGTGCTATTTTCACACATTTGGTGCCCACCAATTTTACCTCATTGTTTGCATTCGAGTAACATCTGAAATATCAAGGAGTGCTCGGATCAACGAGTAGCAATCACTATGTGACAAAAGTCACATAGGTTTTCTTCCCTTGGTATCTTACAACGGTTGTGGTACTAATTGAATTACTAATCGGGAGCTAATTACAACAATATTCTCTATAAATTACTATCCATTAAACAACGGGAGCTAATTGTAACAATATTCTCTATAAATTACTATCCATTAAACAACGGGAGCTAATTGTAACAATATTCTCTATAAATTATTATCCATTAAACAGCGGGAGCTTATTGTAAAGATGTTCTGTATAAATTATTGTCCATTGAACAGCCGGAGCTAATTCTAACAATATTCTCTATAAATTATTATCAATTAAACAGCGGGAGCTAATTGTAATGATATTCTCTATAAATTATTGTCCATTAAACAGCGGGAGCTAATTCTAACAATATTCTCTATAAATTATTGCCCATTGAACAGCGGCCGCTAATTGTAACAATATTCTCTTAAAATGATTATCCATTAAACAGCGGGAGCTAATTGTAACAATATTATCTATAAATTATTGTCCATTGAACAGCGGGAGCTAATTGTTACAATATTCTCTATAAATTATTGTCTATTAAACAGCGGGAGCTAATTGTTACAATATTCTCTATAAATTATTGTCCATTAAACAGCGGGAGCTAATTCTAACAATATTCTCTATAAATTATTGTCCATTGAACAGCGGGAGCTAATTGTAACAATATTCTCTATAAATTATTGTCTATTAAACAGCGGGAGCTAATTGTAACAATATTCTCTATAAATTATTGTCTATTAAACAGCGGGAGCTAATTGTAACAATATTCTCTATAAATTATTGTCTATTAAACAGCGGGAGCTAATTGTAACAATATTCTCTATAAATTATTGTCCATTAAACAGCGGGAGCTAATTCTAACAATATTCTCTATAAATTATTGTCCATTGAACAGCGGGAGCTAATTGTAACAATATTCTCTATAAATTATTGTCTATTAAACAGCGGGAGCTAATTGTAACAATATTCTCTATAAATTATTGTCCATTAACAGCGGGAGCTAATTGTAACAATATTCTCTATAAATTATTGTCTATTAAACAGCGGGAGCTAATTGTAACAATATTCTCTATAAATTATTGTCCATTTAACAGCGGGAGCTAATTGTAACAATATTCTCTATTAATTATTGTCTATTAAACAGCGGGAGCTAATTGTAACAATATTCTCTATAAATTATTGTCTATTAAACAGCGGGAGCTAATTGTAACAATATTCTCTATAAATTATTGTCCATTGAACAGCGGGAGCTAATTGTAACAATATTCTCTATAAATTATTGTCTATTAAACAGCGGGAGCTAATTGTTACAATATTCTCTATAAATTATTGTCCATTAAACAGCGGGAGCTAATTCTAACAATATTCTCTATAAATTATTGTCCATTAAACAGCGGGAGCTAATTGTTACAATATTCTCTATAAATTATTGTCCATTAAACAGCGGGAGCTAATTCTAACAATATTCTCTATAAATTATTGTCCATTGAACAGCGGCCGCTAATTGTAACAATATTCTCTTAAAATGATTATCCATTAAACAGCGGGAGCTAATTGTAACAATATTATCTATAAATTATTGTCCATTGAACAGCGGTAGCTAATTGTTACAATATTCTCTTTAAATTATTGTCCATTAAACAGCGGTAGCTAATTGTAACAATATTCTCTATAAATTATTGTCCATTTAACAGCGGGAGCTAATTGTAACAATATTGTCTATGAATTGTTGTCCATTAAATAACGGTAGCTAATTGTAACAATATTCTCTATAAATTATTGTCCATTGAACAGTGGTAGCTAATTGTAACAATATTCTCTATAAATTATTGTCCATTGAACAGCGGCCGCTAATTGTAACAATATTCTCTTAAAATGATTATCCATTAAACAGCGGGAGCTAATTGTAACAATATTATCTATAAATTATTGTCCATTGAACAGCGGTAGCTAATTGTTACAATATTCTCTTTAAATTATTGTCCATTAAACAGCGGTAGCTAATTGTAACAATATTCTCTATAAATTATTGTCCATTTAACAGCGGGAGCTAATTGTAACAATATTGTCTATGAATTGTTGTCCATTAAATAACGGTAGCTAATTGTAACAATATTCTCTATAAATTATTGTCCATTGAACAGTGGTAGCTAATTGTAACAATATTCTCTATAAATTATTGTCCATTGAACAGCGGTAGCTAATTGTAACAATATTCTCTATAAATTATTGTCCATTGAACAGCGGTAGCTAATTGTAACAATATTCTCTATAAATAATTGTCCGTTGAACAGCGGCCGCTAATTGTAACAATATTCTCTTAAAATGATTATCCATTAAACAGCGGGAGCTAATTGTAACAATATTCTCTATAAATTATTGTCCATTGAACAGCGGTAGCTAATTGTAACAATATTCTCTATAAATTATTGTCCATTAAACAGCGGTAGCTAATTGTAACAATATTCTCTTAAAATGATTGTCCACTTTAAACAGCGGGAGCTAATTGTAACAATATTATCTATAAATTATTGTCCATTGAACAGCGGTAGCTAATTGTTACAATATTCTCTTTAAATTATTGTCCATTAAACAGCGGTAGCTAATTGTAACAATATTCTCTATAAATTATTGTCCATTTAACAGCGGGAGCTAATTGTAACAATATTGTCTATGAATTATTGTCCATTGAACAGCGGTAGCTAATTGTAACAATAGTCTCTTTAAACTAATGCCCATTAAACAGCAGGAGCTAATTGTAACAATATCCTCTAAAAATAATTGTCCGTTGAACAGCGGGAGCTAATTGTAACAATATCCTCTAAAAATAATTGTCCATTAAACAGCGGTAGCTAATTGTAACAATATTGTCTATTAATTATTGTCCATTTAACAGCGGTAGCTAATTGTAACAATATTCTCTATAAATTATTGTCCATTTAACAGCGGGAGCTAATTGTAACAATATTGTCTATGAATTATTGTCCATTAAATAACGGTAGCTAATTGTAACAATATTCTCTTTAAATTATTGTCCATTAAACAGCGGTAGCTAATTGTAACAATATTCTCTATAAATTATTGTCCATTTAACAGCGGGAGCTAATTGTAACAATATTGTCTATGAATTATTGTCCATTAAATAACGGTAGCTAATTGTAACAATATTCTCTATAAATTATTGTCCATTGAACAGCGGTAGCTAATTGTAACAATATTCTCTATAAATTATTGTCCATTGAACAGCGGTAGCTAATTGTAACAATATTTTCTATAAATTATTGTCCATTGAACAGCGGTAGCTAATTGTAACAATATTCTCTATAAATAATTGTCCGTTGAACAGCGGCCGCTAATTGTAACAATATTCTCTTAAAATGATTATCCATTAAACAGCGGTAGCTAATTGTAACAATATTCTCTATAAATTATTGTCCATTGAACAGCGGTAGCTAATTGTAACAATATTCTCTATAAATTATTGTCCATTAAACAGCGGTAGCTAATTGTAACAATATTCTCTTAAAATGATTGTCCACTTTAAACAGCGGGAGCTAATTGTAACAATATTATCTATAAATTATTGTCCATTGAACAGCGGTAGCTAATTGTTACAATATTCTCTTTAAATTATTGTCCATTAAACAGCGGTAGCTAATTGTAACAATATTCTCTATAAATTAGTGTCCATTTAACAGCGGGAGCTAATTGTAACAATATTGTCTATGAATTATTGTCCGTTAAATAACGGTAGCTAATTGTAACAATATTCTCTATAAATTATTGTCCATTGAACAGCGGTAGCTAATTGTAACAATAGTCTCTTTAAACTAATGCCCATTAAACAGCAGGAGCTAATTGTAACAATATCCTCTAAAAATAATTGTCCATTAAACAGCGGTAGCTAATTGTAACAATAGTCTCTTTAAACTAATGCCCATTAAACAGCGGGAGCTAATTGTAACAATATCCTCTAAAAATAATTGTCCATTGAACAGCGGGAGCTAATTGTAGCAATATTCTCTATAAATTATTATCCATTAAACAACGGTAGCTAATTGTAACGATAGTCTCTATTAATCATTGTCCATTACACAGCGGGAGCTAATTGTTGCAATATTCTCTTTAAATTATCATCCGTTGAACAGTGGGAGATAATTATTACAATATTCTCCATACGTTTATTATCTTTTTCCCCCGCAGACGAGCAGAGGACGCCAAGAATGAGATCCACCTGCCTTCCGACCTGGTCGAGCGTCTGTCCACCCACCGCTCCCTGCACAGTACGGTCTCCACCAACTACCCAGTAGCCAGGGTGGTCGGGGACCCGGAAAAAGATTTCGTGTTGTTTTAGACGGACACCACCCTTTCCCCGTGTGAAACCAGACTCCTCACAGTTATCTACCCTTGCTATCCTGTATTGATCGATTACTACACCCATAAAAAATTTATCCAGATTTGGACGAAACTTGAATGATTTTACCGGATAGTAGGTTATTTACAACCTTAGATGATTTTACCGGATAGAAGTTTATTAAGTAATTCTGTCTTGTTTTAGACGGACATGGCTTTTGTCCTGTGTTAACCCTTAAAATGCCAGGTAGTTTTCTAGAAATAGGTTTTTGTGTCGTCTGGTTTCCAAATCCTTGACTATCTTCCTAATTTTCATGAGTTTCTTTATTAAGTTATTAACAGATATAGTAGTTTATTTATCAATACTGTCTTCTTATGTTGATTTCTAACCAGTCAAATTGAAAAAATACCTTTTCGTTTGCTTTACAAATAACGCACAAATGGGTGATTTCTTTTTGTGCCAAATTGAAAACGATAGCAGACGTTAAGCAATCATGATGAATAAAAAACGCTTAACTTTTTTCGTCATTTCGGAAGAATCGACATAGAATGATTTAAATCCTTCAATTACACTTTTTTTTCTATATTTTTGTAACGTTTTTATGGGACGATGGGAATTTATGTATGTCTGTGTTTTAAAAGTGCCATTTTATTTTTGTGTTTTATTATGTATTGTATAACATTTTGCTAGGCGTTGTATTAAGGTAGAATCCCCAAATTTATTCTCATTGGTAAATATCACGTTTCACAAACGTGTTCATTAACCACTGTCTCATGACGATAGAAAATCCCTCGCGAGTTGTCATGTAGAATGCAAAAGAGAAATATATAAAAGAAAAGATCAATGAATAAAAAGATAACGCCGGGTAGAAAGACATAAGCCTGAAATTTCTTTCCTTTACAATAATTCGATTTAACATAGTATTTGTTAATATATTGGTCGAATTGGTGTATCTTTAAAACACAACAATGTAGGTAATTTAGAACAAACGATATAAAGTTCGGTAAAACTCGTAGGTCATTCGGGATTGTACGGAAATGGGCTGAAGTACAGCTGTATTACTTACATAAAGGCAGTGGTTAGTGAATCGTGAATTGGTCAAAAATAAATGAGTTATTCACACGAACAACATTTTTGATTTTTGTTTTGTTTCTTAATGCACTATGGGTTTCAATCATACATATACATGTACATGCTTCTATATATAATTTTCTTTCTATAGAGAAAACATTATGCTTTTAAAAAATGTTATCTTTTTCTGTAACCATTGTTTATGAAGACCGGGATGTTAATGCCTTCTTTAAAACCTACAATTAAGGATTATAGCGTTTTCGAAAAGGTTAGTTTTTTTATCAGCACTTACAGAAAACTGGCTTACTGTAACATTTTCAGTGTATCTATTTTTAGCGGCGAAAACAAATTCTTTCATATGGCTGGATTGAATTACCACAATAATTGTTATCTAACTAAAATATTAAAATCTCAGAAATTTGGATTTAGCAACAGTCAAAAAGACAAACAATATTGCTCATTGTAAGGTCGTTTAGCAACATTGCATGGGCAATTTTTCAAACATTTCTTTGTTCGAATTTCCTGCTTTGACATCAAATATGTTTCGAAGCATATACCTTGAAATAGTAGGGATATATTTTAAGAACGTTAATTTCAGATATTAACGGTCAAATTTCTATCAATGAGTTGAATAAAACGCTTTATATACTTACATACTTTACATAAGGTTAACCACTAATCAAGTATTTCCATCTCTTTCGTTATCTCGCTTAACTGAAAATACAATATGACACCGATTTGAAAATTTACATCCGCTCTTACTCAAGTCTGTGTATTTATGCTATTATATATTATGACTCACAATGTCTCAGACCATCTACCTCTGGTCGTAAAGGTTAACTCTAAAATGTTTGAACAACAAAAGGAACATTTAAGTAACTTTTCTATTTCGATAACACACATACTAGTGCAAGTTGTTTGATATCGTCTGAATCCTGTTGATTAATATAAATAAACAAACAAAAATGTATCGGTGAAATTAATATAAACAAACAAAAAAAATGTATTGGTGAAATTAATATAAACAAACAAACAAAAATGTATCGGTGAAATTAATATAAACAAACAAACAGAAATGTATCGGTGAAATTAATATAAACAAACAAACAAAAATGTATCGGTGTAATTAATATAAACAAACAAACAAAATGTATCGGTGTAATTAATATAAACAAACAAACAAAAATGTATCGAAGAAATTAATATAAACAAACAAACAAAAATGCATCGGTCAAATTAATATAAACAAACAAACAAAAATGTATCGGTGAAATTAATATAAACAAACAAACAAACAAAAATGTATCGGTGAAATTAATATTAAAAAACAAACAAAAATGTATCGGTGAAATTAATATAAACAAACAAACAAAAATGTATCGGTGAAATTCTGATTCTTTCATTATGATAATTCTGAAAAAAAAACTTATCGCAGTGTTGTGAAATGTCACACTAAAGTGTTGTTTAGATTTCTTGTCGGAACTAGTCTGACGGACAGGAAGGACTTTGTATAGCTTTTAAAGAACGTTCATTCTAAATATTTATGATCAAATTAAGTTCAATTAAGATCTCCAACCATCTTTAAATAGTCGTATGGTGATACTCCGATATGTTTACACATTAAGGTAATATACTAAACATATTAATCAACTTGCTTTAGATTGTATTAAGCATCCTTTGTAAGTCGTATTAACCCTTTCCCAAACAATAACGACATTTGACCCTTTTGCAGCAGACGACTTTAGGAAACATTGAGGGAAAAGGAGAAATTGCTCGTAACAAGCAATTTTTCCTTTTCCCTCAATGTTTTCTGCCCTATCTGAAGATTATTTTCCAATTTCATTACATTTTGAAATATCGTCTGCAAACTCCTCCAATTTGGGACAGTCGAAAATGTGTTGTTTGGGAAAGGGTCAATCCGATAACACCAAGCTAGGGACATATTTTTGATATTCTCGAAATCTAGTTATTTGATTCTATTCCAGACATGTACATGTATTGAGTGTTATACCTTCTTTTGTACATACAATTTTCACATTACTTGTTATCAAGCAAGTCTACTGTGTGTTTGTGAGCGAACGTGTTGAAATGGGTTAATAAGTTGTACAACTGGTATCTAAAATGCAGTCCAGACTTTCGAATTAAGGGAATTAACATAGGTTAGAGTACAGAACTTGAATCACATTTGGTTTTCATGAGCGGTAGTCTCCCGACAGGTTAACGATATACCGATGGTTCTACCCGGCTTGACCAGCCCAGCCCGTATGGGTAGTTGAGTATGAAATGAATATTCCTTCATCATTAAGCGTTGGCCAGCGCAGCATAACTGAAATAACGTTGACGCGATGTGAAACCAATGTACACATAAGCAAGGGAAATAATATAGTCTTATCCTTTTTAGAAATTAGAATAGAAAATTACATCTAATGCATGCCAACTTTTTTGTTAATTGTATCCTGTCATAAAGGAAATCATTCTCTAATTAATACCCCTTCTGTTTGCTTTTTTCCAATCTTAGACCCAGATTTCTCAAGACCAGTTGTTTTGTATTGTATTTATGGTGTTAGTTTCATACCGTTGACCAAATAAAATATATTATTTTTTACACTCTAAATTAAAGTCAATTGTGTTGTTTGTTTCTTTATGTCATTGATCATCTTGTATTTAAACAAGAGCTGTCCATAAGACCATATACTCGGCTGTTCGACTAAATGATTTAGGGAATAAAGGCCAGTGGACAAAAATTAATTTCTGAGATTTGAAGCTGGAAACATGACTTTGAATGATATGTTTTACAAATTACAATATTTTGAATAATTTGGTTTTATATCCACAACTTTATTATGGGATTTGGTCAGGGCTCCAAGTATAAACATGAATCTGAAATTTCAATCTGTACTTTTTGTTAGTTCTTGAGAGAATTTTAACCGACATATCTTAAGTACCAAAAAGTTGCATTTTTAACCGTTTACCAAAAGGCAAATTTTTCGACTGTCCCAAATTGAAAGAGTTTGCAGACAATGTTTTCTGCACTTTCAGAAGATCGTTTTCCAATTCCAACACATTTTGAAATGTTGCCTGCAAACTGTCAATTTCGAACGGTCGAAAATTTGGCTTTTGATAAAGGATTAAATCGCAAAATAAGTTATTTTTGTATGGTGTTTAACGCGGCATCAACACTTTTCAGTTATGTAACGGCTTTATCAAAGTTCTACTAGCTTGCTATTAGTGATAACCTGCCCCTTTTACAGGTCTGTGCTTATCTAATATTGTACAACCGGAACCAGACTACTATCCGAAATCTTCCCCACCATTTTAGTGTTTAATGGGAGATAACTCATACAATACAGCGGGGTAAACGAAAGGTAGGTTATCTCCCATGATATGGCGAATTTTATTCATTAAAGCAGAAATATCGCTTATTTACAGTTAACTTGTATACTATCTAGAGTTTCGACAATTAAGGTAAGAATGCTTTAAATTCCCTTTAACAGTGTTACTGAGACGGAAATGTGTTCGTATGGTGTTTTTTTAAGAGTTGAGACGATAAGGTTTGTTTACATAAAACGAGATCAGCAGAGAATTGCTGACACTGATTGCTAAAATCAAATTTAGAATCAATGTTTTAACATTAATTACTCCCAGAGCACAAATCTCTGATATGTTTAAAAAGGAAAGGGTAATTCAATATTGTTTTTTTTTAACCATTCTTTTCATTGGCTCAATGATACTCCTTTATAAGGCCGCAAAACTTTATTCAAAGCCAGATTGTCACTAGAAAAAACCTGGGTAAAATTACTTTGAAACAATTTGTTTAAACATATTAAACATAATCTCGACAATATATTGCCTTTCCTGTAAAATTAGTCATGTTTCAAAGTGTTATTTCAACAAATTGTGTAGCACACAAGTTGACTTTATTATTTTACATTCGAGTCATTTCTAGATAAAGCAATGAACTTTCGGATAAACGAGAGTTGGGCATCTGGTAGAAAAGTTTACGTGATACACATGAAAATTCTGTCATCTTTGCACAAATAACAACGCGAATTTTCAAAAAGGGAGAATTTCTCCAATTTCATTGATCCGGTACGTTTCATGAAATTCACCCCTGCAACTGAACTCATTTATCGCTTATCGTTAACAAACCTTATCGTCTTAACTCATTAAATGCATCCTATGAGCATGCTACCGTCTCAGATGTCACTCTTCAAAAGGAAATTTAAAGTATTTTCATGTCAAATGCCAACTATTCTAAACCTTGCACAATTTTATTGTAAATAGGACAAGATTGGTGAAAAGATCCTTTTAGGGAATAAAAATAAGATATTTGAAGCCGACGACATTGCATTGGAAACTGATTTCTGGCCAGAAATCAATCACACGGGATGCATTTCAATCATACAGCGTCGAAATTAGTTAGATCATAGAATTATCGTAATTGCTTCAGCTCTGGTTTCTGTATCACGTTTCCTGTCTAAATACGCCTTGCTGATAACGTTGGTACCGATCAATCGTTACTACTCGGGTATTTCCGTGACCTGATAAATACGCCTCTTACATGAGTGTAGGCAAACGTTAATACCCGAGTATTTCCATGACTTGGGAAATACGCCTACATAAGTTAAGGCAATTGTTTACTACTCGGATATTTCCATGACTTTAGTCATACAATTCCTCCATGATTGTAGGCAATCGTTACTCCTCGGGTATTTCCGTGACCTGATAAATAAGCCTCTTACATGAGCGCCGGCAAACGGAACTACTCGGGTATTTCCGTTACCTGATAAATACGCCTCGAACATGAGTGCCGGCAAACGTAACAACTCGGGTATTTTTGTGACCTGATAAATACGCCTCGTACATGAGTGAAGGCAATCGTATCTAATCGGGTATTTCCGTGATCTGATAAATACGCCTCGAACGTGAGTGCCGGCAAACGTAACTTCTCGGGTATTTCCGTGACCTGATAAATAGGCATCGTACATGAGTGACCTGATAAATACGCATCGTACATGAGTGCCGGCAAACGTAACTACTCGGGTATTTCCGTGATCTGGGAAGTAAACTTCCTATATAAGTGTAGGTAATCGTATCAACTCCAGTATTTCCGTGATCAGAGAAATACATCTTCTTCATAAGTGCCGGCAATTGTAACTACTCGGGTATTTCCGTGACCTTAGAAAAACACCTTTTACATCTAGCTTAATATGTATTGTTAATATACTAATACTTTACTCCCGGTAAAAAGGAAATCTTCTTGAACGCAAGGCAAGAATGATTAAGATACCCTTTTTACACACTCTAGCACGAACTAACCGATCTGCACAGGCCCATCCCTAGTAATCAATCCTTATAAGGGAAATTTATACCATACTACAAACGTTATCCACCAATCAGAGTGTTGACAATACAAATACTTTAGAGCTCGTTCGTTTCCGTGTTCTCCGGAGAAAACCGAATGACCGCTTTACTCGGGAAATACATGCTAATAAGGTGCATTATCGTGTGTGTTCTACAACCAACTACAACCAACTAAATGGAATGATTTATAAAGATACTGTGTGTGGATTACGTATAACAAAAATGCAAACAGGTAATGTACATTCTGTATTGACTCATACTTGTAATCAAACATCATTATGCCGAGTTTTAAGGAGGCCGTCTTTTTGGCCCCAGTCTTTCGTTCATTAAGAAAACGGTGTCGAAGATAAACGTGTGCGAATAGTTCGCAAATTATCGTGAGTACCCAGTCCATTCGAACACCTCGGCCATTTCTTAAAATAACCTCGGAGGTAATGGGGAGCCATTTTGAAAGTAGGCCAGCAACGAAGGACATGTTCGTTTGCAATCGTGTCTACTCGGAAATACCCGGCACAAGCTGGGTATTGCCAAAACAACATTCTATTGTGATATATAACCAATGTGTGTGTGTACTTAAATACATGTTTAGTGCCTGTGTGCATGTTGTAATCATGTCCGCCGGAAATAAGGCGAATTACCCCAGGATTTCTGGTGTATTAATAAACTGCTTACGAGGTATATCTACCGATTTGTGACGGGGATTGCCGAGTTGATACGATTGTGCCCAATGACAAAACCACGCCCCTAAGCGATTGTAAAAGCTGCTTTCACAAAGGCAGCTGTTGTAAACAATATTCTCGTGCACACGCGCATTTGTCGGAGATTTGACACACTTCCGTTGGTTTAATCGCTATCAATGATCATTTTGAGGTATTTTGTCGATAGGCCGATTCCGGGATTTTCTCTGATATACCGATCTTTATTGGTATCTGTTGACCAAGCGATGAGTTTAAACACCTTTGAATGGAACACAGAATGAAAATGATCGCTATTTCTCGAAATATTTTTATTATATGCCATTCGCTTAGTCCAGTAATTCAATATTAATAAACTATGTAGTATGTATGCAAATCAAATTGACTAAGGCCGTTCCCGATCGGAACACATTGTATGTTTCTATGCAACCTCACAGAACTGTAGAATTGGTTCCCTCGCTGCTTACAATGTAATCTATCTATATATAGTCATTTTCATCGTATCAAACAGTTTTCTGTCAACTCTTGGATACACATAGTCAATATTACCACAGCCTTATAGACATGTATCATTAGTCCTTTAGTTGCTTACAATGTAAACTCTTTATACATAATTATGTCAAACAATTTCCTTTCCACTCTTAGAAACCCATTTTGAAATTTGCCATAGCCTTAAACATGTAGACCTGTATCATTGGTCCCTTCGCTGCTTACAATGTAAACTCTTTACATACAGTTATATCAAGCAACCTCGTTTTCACTCTTTGAAACCCATAGACATTTTTTATGCAGCCTGATAGACCTGTACCATTGGTTCCTTCATGAACATCTTTACCTCGAAATTCGAATTGTCCAACTTCACCATACGTCGAAGTAAATACGGGTGCCAAATGATTTTTGTTTATATTAGGGATGGGACCGATTAATCGATTAAACGTCTGACTATCGATTAATTTGTATTAATCGATTAATCGGAAATGAAAAAACAGAAATGCCGTTTTTTCACTTCAAAGGTTGAATAAACCAGAGACTTAGATAACGTTATCTATGTCTCTGAATAAACTAATCAATTCGAACTCAAATAAAGATGGCTAACGAGTGCGAATAAAGGAAATGTAAGGGTCAATTATAACACCTTGTAGTCTAAAAGATGGGTTAATCCGTTATATTTGATGTCCAATTAGCGCTCACGCGTCAAACAGTATCCAAATTGTCACCCCCGTGTCAAACAATAACAACACCAAATCGGCGAATCTTTCACACTTACACCGGTTACTCTAACTCGGATGATCCAAGCTGCAACACGTTTTAATTGGACGTCTGTAAGATTTACTCGAACGATTGTTTCTGAAACCTTTAAATAATCACAAAATGAAGATGTTCCCTCATTCTTTAATGCTCATTCGAGAAACTACTAAATATTTAATTAAACTTCAACGACGATGCCGCCTTCGAAATCTTCTGTCTGGAAATACTTCAAGCGTGCTGCTGACGACAAGACGATAAAATGTACGCTATGCAGCTCAGAAATGACTTACAACGGCAGTACTACGAGTATGCACTACCATCTTCGAACAAAACATCCCGAGAGCAACAGTACCCCTACCAAACAGCAACCAACCATCCAACCTTCCATGACTTCATTTGTCAATTCCAAGAAGATCCAACCAAGCCAGAAGGAGAAGATAACCCAGGCCATCTCCGACATGGTCGTCAGCGACTTTCTAGCCCTGAGTATTGTTGAGGGAGAAGGATTCCGAAATCTGATGAACATAGTGGCGCCAGATTACGACGTACCTTGCCGAAAGACAATCCGAGTACGTGTTATCAAGCGTTATGAAGAGCAGAAGTCCGCCTTAGAAGACGAACTTAAGACTATCGAATCCGCGTCAATTACGACATGTACATGGACGTCGAACGCAACAGTTTCCTACCTGACTGTGACAGAGCACCATATAACGGACGATTGGGAGATGAAGTTCAACGTACTAATGACGAGAGCCATGCCCGAGCGCCACACCGGGGTTAACCTCGCCGTGCGACTCAAAGACTGCGTCTCGGAATTCAACCTAGACACCAAAGTAGAGTCCTGCGTCCACGACAACGCGAGAAATATGGACTGCGCCGGAGAACTGTGTCAGCAGTGGACAGAAAACGCATGCTCCGCAAACCAATGTACCGTTGACTTTGATCGTAAGCGTGTGTGATCAATTTTGCACGCACCCGAAGTAAACAACTGAAAACATTGATACTGAACAAAGGCATCGGACGTATACATGTACAAACCGTCATTCTTTCACCGATTAATCGATTAATCGATTAATCATTGACCGATTAATCGATTAATGAAACAGTTAATCGTTCCCATCCCTAGTTTATATCGATGTCTTTGTATTCAAAGCATATATACGTCGCACTTTCTCTATGTCGAAGTAAATACGGGTGCCAAAATGATTTTTTGTTTATATCGATGTCATTGTATTCCAAGCATATATACGTCGAACTCTCTCTATGTCGAAGTAAATACGGGTGCCAAAATGATTTTTTGTTTATATCGACGTCTTTGTATTCCAAGCATATAAACGTCGAACTCTCTCTATGTCGAAGGAAATACGGGTGCCAAAATGATTTTTGTTTATATCGATGTCTTTGTATTCCAAGCATATATACGTCGTACTTTCTCTATGTCGAATTAAATACAGGTGCCAAAATGATTTTTTGTTTATATCGATGTCTTTGTATTCCAAGCATATAACCGTCGAACTCTCTCTATGTCGAAGGAAATACGGGTGCCAAAATGATTTTTGTTTATATTGATGTCTTTGTATTCTAAGCATATATACGGCGAACTTTCCCTATGTCGAGGTAAATACGGGTGCCAAAATGATTTTTTGTTTATATCGATGTCATTGTATTCCAAGTATATAACCGTCGAACTCTGTCTCTGTCGAACATTTCCACGGGGGCCTCCTTAAACGTCGAACACTCTCTCTCTGTCGAACATTTCCACGGGGGCCCCCTTAAACGTCGAGATTTAGAGATCCTACTGTATATACAGTGAAACCTCGTTTATCCGGACCCCGTTTATCTGGATGTCTCGCAATCCGAACGAAATTTTAAGGGAACGAAATTATTTGTAGTAATTTGCCTAACCAATTACCAAACAAAAACGACATTTAACAAGTTTGTTGCTGACGACTTTTGAAAACATTGTGATTAAAGGAGAAATTGCTCGTCACGGGCAATTTCTCCTTTTTCCCACAATGTTTTCTGCTATATCAGAATTTTTTTTTTAATTTCATCAAATTTGGAGTTTGGTAAAGGGCTATAAGTATACACGTGCATATAGACCGTTCATGTCTAAACATGTTCAAGATCAGGCCCTGCTTCATTAGTCCGGATCATTCGTTAATCCGGAAATTTTGTTGGGAACGGACGTGTTCGGATTAACGAGAAATTACTGTAATCACAAATTCTAGTTAGCCTTGGATTTATCTGTTGAACTCATACTGAGATCTGCTTCATCCTTTTCTAAATAGAACAAATACATTGTCTTTATCTGGTTTGTGTGACATACTCTGCTTGAAGTCTTTCAGTTGTAAATCAAGATAAGTTTTGAATAGATGTAGATACTGTATTGATACATAAGGCCATAGGCCTATCAGTACACAAAAAGTAAACATTTAAGAGACAAACCAGTATCGTGCTAAACCTAGATGTAGGATATATTTGCAATATATCAAAGTATCGTTTAAAGTATTCACTATCAAAATGAAAACTCAAGCAATGTATTGCCTGTAGTATTTTATAAGATGAAAGCTACAGCAATGTTTAGCACGGTTCTGGTTAATACAAGGTCCATACAAAAGGCAATTGCTAACATTAAACCTGTAAGTCGCTTATTGCTTTTGTGGAGAAAAATAAACTAATATATAAGACTAGAATTTACATATAGTGGTTTATGCATGTGCATACACAAATATCTGTTCATGTATATATATGCATACACATATATCCACAGACACATACATGCACTTGCCTACTATTAGATAAATGCCTCTATAACTTAAATTCCTGGGGACTTGTTTTACTCCTTGTGGTTAGGCGTACGGTCCGGATTATCCAGGGGTTTGTAGTTTCATATCTATGCTAGGCATATTCAGGCGACTCTTACAACTCCGTCTTTGATCACTGGGTGATAAACCGGCCGTTTACATATGGCGCAAAATGCAGCTACGGCACGTTGGTTTGTTCCCTCACAGGTACCCATTCATACACCTGGTAGGAAAGGAGCAACGTGGGATGTATTTTCTGCTCAGGAAAATTCCGATGATCTGGCCGGGATACGAACCCGGGACTCTCCAATCACGAAGCCGACGTCCAACGACTGGACCACGGTTATCCAGGGTGGAGCAACAACTCGTGGTTGTTTATGTTCTGTCCAACGATGGAAAGACGAGGCTGGGTTTGTAAACACAGCGAAGGAAAACCTCAACGTGCTGTAACGAACCGAGCGAAAAAAGCTCTCAATAGACACAATCACATCCACTAAGTGAAAAGAATAGCGCCGTACACTTATCAGTTGTGTTGTTTTATTTACATACCTGCACGTTCTCTATAACTATGCATTAGGTTGTCGTATTAGCATAACCGTTCCGCGAACATAATAGTGCAAAAAAAGCCCAAAACTAAAATGCGCACAACTCAAACACCCGATCCGTACATGTATAACCCTTTCCCAAACAATAACGATATTTGACCACTTTGTTACAGACGACTTTAGAAAATATTGAGGGAAAAGGAGAAATTGCTCGTGACGACAATGTTTTCTGCCCTATCAGAAGAGTATTTTCCAATTTTATCACATTTTAGAATGTCGTCTGCAAACTCTTTCAATTTGGGACAGTCTATCATTTGTTGTTTGGGAAAGGGATAAACAAACGATAGAGAAATCGATAAACCGTATCCGTAGCGATCAAGCCATTAAGCCATCCGTCGATAGATTATCCAATATTAATTGAACATCGAGCAAAACGCATACAGTCAAATATTTCCGATCAATTAAAGAGGCTGGGGTCACAATTAGTCTAGATGGATCATTAGTTTTATGTTTACTTATAAAATGCTCTTATTAATTTATCCGAAGCGCACTGCTTAACCCTTTACCGAACGCCAAATTTTCGACTGTCCCAAATTGAAACAGTTTGCAGATGACATTTCAAAATGTAATGAAAATTGAAATATAATCTTCTGATAGGACAGAAAACATTCTGGGAACAGGAATAATTGCTCGTTAAGAGCAATTTGTCTTTTTTCCAACAATGTTTTCCAGAGTCGTCTGCAACAAACTGGTCAAATACCGTTATTGTTCGGTAATGGGTTAAAGCGGTGCATTAAGGCTTTGTGGGTACCGAGTTCAATGCTTTCGTAAGTAGTGTCCTTTGGCAATACCAGTTCTGAGGCCAATCATGCATTAAGGACTCTTGGATACCGAGTTCGAGCTTCACTGGTAACTTTGGTTTCGTGGGTAATGTCCTTTTTCAAATCAGTTCAGAGGCTAATCTTGACTCCGGTGAATCCAGGGAGCTCATCTTAAGGACGTTCTCGGTAGTTTTTTTGCGCACTTCATCTGCGCATCAAAGGAAGATAATAATATGTTACCGAAAAAGTACTTGCATAGTAGTCGGATAAAGGTTTTTATTCGGATGCAATTTACTCTCAACGAATAATCATATTATCCATAAAACTATGAAATGTTATTTACAGTATTATATTTTTCACATGCATATAAAGCCCCCAGCTTCTATTTTTCAAGTTTAACCTTATTTTAGTCGTTTTAATAAATGTTTTTCAAATACTGCTACCATTGAAACTTTCATTTTACAGAAAAACTAACTCGTCAACATGTAACTTTTTTTTGCATTTTGTTTTTGTTGTTATTAAAATTTAACTTCACATACTGATAATAAGAAAATCCCATGAAAGGATTTTTTTTAAATATCTTCATTTATTTGTAATATACATATCAATTTTCATTGGTTTTTGTTGAATACAAAAATCTGAAAAACGGATTTGGATTACAAAAAAAATTCAGATTGGAATAATCCAAAATTAAATTGAATTATAAAGTATAGGATGTATGCTTTCATGCTTCTTGTGTTAGTTAACCTTCCAGGAATCATTTTAATACCTTTGAAGATGGTATGGTCATTTTGACATTTGCCCCAAACGGTTACCAGGGAAAATGTCATTTAAAAAAAAAAAAACTCGTCGACCGGCATTTTTCTTTTCATTCTTGAATTCACGATAAAATTTTAAATAACATATCAAAGATTTGGAAAATTCTGTGAAATGATTAATTTCTTTTAAAACTGTAGAAAATGTCCTTAATCATTTATCTTTTCTCATACTATTTTACTATAGAGATATATGACTGTTACCCATCTATATGGTCTAATACCGTGTGGATAGTTTCAGATACAATTGCACCACCGCGTTCAAATAAGGTAGTAAACCCTTAATCCGCCATTTTAAAACATTTTCTTTTGTCGGATTACTTCGGTCGTTCTCGGTATACATCGGTATAAGCCGAACCTATTCGTGATAAACCGAATAGTTCCGACCCTGACCGGTGTATGCCGAGAACGACTGAAGTAATCCGACACAAAAATATTTATTCAAAATGGCGGATTGTTGGGATTCTATCTTAATCCGAGGTAGTTTTCCGGTTTTCTTGTAGAATGCCGACGGCTCTACCCGGCTTGATTAGCCCATATGGGCAACTGAAATGGGGGTTTTATCCATCATCATACACCGCCCATCGTATTTTAACCAAACAAACTAATCAGTTCTTAATCAGATCTTAAAAGGACTAACTCAGAAATATGTGGTCTGTCGATGATATCGTAAAATAACACCTCTTTCTTCTAAGTTTAGCTCGTTGTTTACAAAATAAACCCGTTTAAACGGTTTGCAATATCTGTAACACAAATGACCTTTTATGCACGGTTATGAACGGGGTGGGAAGCTTTCAATAATCTAGTCTTGCGTTACTTTAGAAATCGATGTTGACATTGTATTGGTAAAAGACGATTTATTTTAAAATGTCAAAATCCAAATATGTGAGATAGTCCTTTTAACCCTTTCCCAAACAACAAATATTCGACTATACCAAATTGAAAGAGTTTGCAGGCGACATTTCAAAATGTGATGAAACTGGAAAGTGATCTTCTGATTGGCCAGAAAACATTGTGGGAAAAGGAAAAATTGCTCGTCACGAGCAATTTCACCTTTTCCCTTAATGTTTTCTTAAGTTGTCTGCAACAAAGTGGTCAAATGTCGTTATTGTTTGGGAAAGGGTTAAGTCATATGCGTTTGTTACAATACACTTATCGTATATGTACCCATTTTTCATGTGTAATCTGATGTGGATGAATCATACACGAATAAAACTTAACGAATGATCATGTTTCAATTTCTTGATTTGATGTAACGAATAGTCTGGGCCGTTAGTTTGAATCTGTTTGTTACAGTATACTTTCTATATCTCGAAGTTAAATGGATCTCATAGAATGTTCGACATAGACAGAGTTCGACGTCTGGTATATAAAGATATAGACAGATAGATAGATACTTTATTGATGCCTAATGCCATAGACCCATCAGTATACAAGAAGTAAACATTCAAGAGACACACCATTATCGTGATAAGCGTTAATGTAGGATATAGTTGCAATATATCAAAAAGCCTTTTAAAGTATTCACTATCAGTATGAAAACATAAGCAATGTATTGTCTGTAGTGTTTTATAAGACGAAAGCTACAACAATGTTTAGCACGGTTCTTGTTAATTCAGGTCAATACAAAAATTAATTGCAAACACTACATCTGTAAGTCGCTTATTGCTTTTGTGGAGAAGAATAAGATTATATATAAGACTAGAATTTAGAACAAGATATGTAAATAAAGAACAAATGATTCGGGACCCTGTATTTACTTTGACGTATAGAAGAGTTCGACAATCAGAAGTTCAACGTACAGATAGTCTATTGTTAGAAACGATCAATGCTTCGTTTGCGATTTATAGCTCGTCGACACAAGTGAGTATATTGAGCGGAAAAAATATCATCATTCAGGTCGACAACCTATGAAACCCGAAACAAAAGCACGCACACACGCTCATTACCCGTTAACAATAACCGTTCAGTGGATTCTATAATTTATTTAATCTATCTAAAAGTCAATAGGTTGGAACATTCAGTATATTATCTATATCTCGATTCTATGATTTATTTGATTTATTTAAAAGTCAATAGGTTGGAACATTCAGTATATTATCTATATCTCGATTCTATGATTTATTTGATTTATTTAAAAGTCAATAGGTTGGAACATTCAGTATATTATCTATATCTCGATTCTATGATTTATTTAATTTATCTAAAAGTCAATAGGTTGGAACATTCAGTATATTATCTATATCTCGATTCTATGATTTATTTGATTTATCTAAAAGTCAATAGGTTGGAACATTCAGTATATTATCTATATCTCGATTCTATGATTTATTTGATTTATTTAAAAGTCAATAGGTTGGAACATTCAGTATATTATCTATATCTCAAACTTCTGATTATCGATTTTTTTCTATTCGTCGAAAAGGTTACGGGTCCAGAATAATTTGTTCTTTGTTCCTATGTATTTTTATTCCGGACAACTAAGCCTTGCCCGATAACATTTCTGATTCACGACATCAACCATCTATTCTCTATTTATATTCCGGACAACTATACGTTCAACTCTCTAGATGTCGACCATGTACATCGGGCCCCCTTGCACTTCGAGCTATCGGAATAACAACGAATGTCGTTTATTTTCATTGGTTAATTAAGTGGTTTTGTTTGATTGTAATGGTTTCGTATCGAATATCCAGAAATGCTATCAATATCTTTTTTTTTTCATATAATCAGGTGCGCCTATTAACTTCCGAGCTCCAATTTGAGCTCTTATTTACTTTGTGTCATTTTTTAAAAGCGGGAATTTGAATGCAGCAAATCTAGTCAAAAGTAGGCTTGATTACGAGTTACGCGCAAATCGATTGTCATCTCAAATGCGCATCAGTTATATGCATAACAATATGTCCGCTTCTGTGCACATCATTTAAATGCAAAACGATGTGTTCGCTTCTGTGGACATCATTTAAATGCAAAACGATGTGTTCGCTTCTGTGGACATCATTTAAATGCAAAACGATGTGTTCGCTTCTGTGGACATCATTTGAATGCATAACGATATGTCCACTTTTGTGCATTTCATTTTAATAATTAACGATTTGTCCGCTCCCGTGCATATCATTTGAATGCATAGCAATTTGTCCGATTCTCTTCACATTATTTGAATGCAAAGCGATTTGTCCGCTTCTGTGCACATCATTTGAATGCTTAACGAAGTGTCTGCTTCTGTGCTCAACATCTGTATGCATAACGAGTTGTCTGCTTCTTTGAACATCATTTGAATGCATAACGAATTGTCCGGTTCTGTGCAAATCATTTGAATGCATAACGGAGTGTCTGCTTCTGTGCTCAACACTTGAATGCATAACAAAGTGGCCGTTTCTATGCATTGCCTTTAAATGCATTATAACGATTTATCCACTTCTGTGCACATCATTTGAATGCTTAACGTTTTGTCGGCTTATTTGCACATCATTTGAATACATAACGATTTGTCCGCTTCTGTGCACATCATTTGAATGCATAACGATTTGTCTGCTTCTGTGCACATCATTGTAATGCATAACGATTTGTCCGCTTCTGTTCACATCATTTGAATGCATAACGATTTGTCCGCTTCTGTGCACATTATTTGAATGCATAACGATGTCTCCGCTACTGCGTATATCATTTGAATGCATAACAATTTTTCCGCTTCTGTGCACAACATTTGAATGCATAATGAAGTGTCGGCTTCTGTGCCCACCATTTGAATGCACAACAATTTGTCCACTTTTGTGCACATCATTTGAATGCAAAACGATGTCTCCGCTACTGCGTATATCATTTGAATGCATAACGATTTTTCCGCTTCTGTGCACATCATTTGAATGCATAATGAAGTGTCGGCTTCTGTGCCCACGATTTGAATGCACAACAATTTGTCCACTTTTGTGCACATCATTTGAATGCAAAACGATTTTTCGACTTCTGTGCACATCATTTGAATGCATAACGATTTGTCCGCTTCTGTGCACATCATTTGAATGCATAACGATAGGATTGCTTCTGTGCACATCATTTGAATGCATAACGATTTGTCAACTTCGGTGCACATCATTTGAATGCATAACGAAGTGTCCGCTTCTCTGTACAGCATTTGAATGCATAACGATTTGTTCGCTTCTCTGCACATCATTTGAATGCATAATGAAGTATCCGCTTCTCTGTACATCATTTGAATGCATAACGATTTGTCCACTTCGGTGCACATCATTTGAATGCATAATGAAGTGTCCGCTTCTCTGCACATCATTTGAATGCATAACGATTTGTCCGCTTCTGTGCACATCATTTGAATGCATAACGATATGTCCGCTTGCCTGTACATCATTTGAATGCATAACGATTCGTCCGCTTCTGTGCACATCATTTGAATGCATAATGAAGTGTCGGCTTCTATGCACATCATTTGAATGCATAACGACTTGTCCGCTTCTTTGCACATCATTTGAATGGATAAAGATTGTTTCGCTTCTGTGCACATCATTTGAATGCTTAACGATTTGTCTGCTTCTGTGCACATCATTTGAATGCATACTGAAGTGTCGGCTTCCCTCTTCATCATTTGAATGCATAACGATAGGTCGGCTTCTGGGCACATCATTTGAATGCATAACGATTTGTCCACTTCCCTTCACACCATTTGAATGCATAACGATTTGTCCGCTGTTGTGCACATCATTTGGATGCATAACGATGTGTTTGCTTTTTTTGCAAATAATTGAATGCATAACGATTTTTCCACTTCTCTGCACATCATTTGAATGCATAATGAAGTGTCCGTTTCTGTGCACATCATTTGAATGCATAACGATTTGTCCGCTTATCTGTACATCATTTGAATGCACAACGATTCGTCCGCTTCTGTGCATATCATTTGAATGCATATTGAAGTGTCGGCTTCTATGCACATTTTTTGAATGCACAACGATTCGTCCGCTTCTGTGCATATCATTTGAATGCATATTGAAGTGTCGGCTTCTATGCACATCATTTGAATGCATAACGATATGTCCGCGTGCACATCATTTGAATGATTAACAATTTGTCCGCTTCTGGGCACATCATTTGAATGCAAAACGATTTGTCCGCTTCTGGGTACATCATTTGAGTGCTTAACGAAATGTCCGCTTCTCTGCACATCATTTGAATGCATAACGATTTGTCCGCTCATGTGCACATCATTTGAATCCATAATGATTTGTCCGCTTCTGTGCACATCATCTGAATGCATAACGAAATGCCCGCTTTTGTGCACATCATTTGAATGAATAATGATTGTCCGCTTCTGTGCACATCAATTGAATGCATAATGATTTGTCCGCTTCTGTGCACATCATCTGAATGCATAGCGATTCACCCGCTTCTGTGCACATCATTTGAATGCATATTGAAAAGTCCGATTCTCTGTACATCATTTAAATGTATAACGATATGTCCGCTTCTGGGCACATCATTTGAATGCATAACCATTTGTCCGCTTATGTGCACATCATCTGAATACATAACGATATGTCCGCTTTGGGAACATTATTTGGATGCATAACGATATGTCTGCTTTTCTGTGCATCATTTGAATGCATAAGCTGTTTGCGTAAGCATGAAGAGTTGGTTCCAGCACTACAAGGGTTAAGGACATTTATGTTTCATAACTGGGATGAGTGTTCATAGATTTAACTTTACTATAATAAAGAAAAAATGCTAAAATAACGCTCTAATGATTATGTAAGTACAAAAGGGAATGGCCGTTTCTAAGAAGTGTTAACTTGTGGTCAGACCCTTTTGCCAAAGTTGTTGATTTTCCTACTTACCGATGTTGTGTACTGTGTACTATATGTTCAATTATATGGAAATAAAATATGTTTAAACTATATAGGAGCATTGGAATATGTTTTTGATTAAGGGCCATATACCTTTACCCATTACCAAACGATAACGACTTTATTCAGTTTGTTGCAGACGACTCTGGAAAACAATGTGGGTAAAGGAGAAATTGCTCGTAAAGAGAAATTTCTCCTTTTCCCACAATGTTTTTCGTCCTATCAGAAGGTAACTTTCCAATAATGTAAGGACAAACTGCTCATGCGATGTCAGAACCACCAAACTATAATATTTGAACTAGAAGGCTGTTTCTTTATGAAATCATAGAAATTTCTTTACAAAATCAAATGTAGCAGTTACTGGTTTGGATTATTATGAGGACAAACAATATGTCAATTTGGGACAGTGGCAAATTTCGCGTTTGGTAAAGGGTTAAGCGTGTGCAACACATGCTGTTACAGCAGTTCATACGCCATCTTAAGTATGCTATTCCACGGATGGATGGCGAATATTTCTGGGTTTTAAACCAAACGACAGTAGGAGTCATTTAAAATGGTTGCGTAGCTGTAGATATAAGTAATTTGATTATGCAAATGCATTGCACACCGTTACACTTTGCTTAATCCTTGACCAAACGCCAACTTGTTTGACTGTCCCAGATTGAAAGAGTGTGCAGACGACATTACTGTAAAATGTAATGAAATTGGAGAAACAATCTTCTCAAAGGGCAGAACACATTGTGGGAAAAGGAGAAATTGCTCTTATCGAGCAATTTCTCCCTTTCCCACCATGTTTACCAGAGACGTCTGCGACAAAGTGGTTAAATGTCGTTATTGTTTGGTAATGGGTTAAGGCAGAATATCAATATTCCACAAATTTTGAAATTCATTCTTTCGTTGGTTGGGCCTACTTCAGGCGTTCTCGGTATACATCGGGTGTTCTAGGTATACATCGGTCGTTGCAGGAAATATTTGGTTCAGAGCAGGCCTGTAGGCAGTCCGACAGCCAGGCAGGTTTACCATTAATTCTGTGTTTTTAACTAAAATACATTAGGAGTCGTAAGAAATGGTTGCACGGCTATAAACATAAATGATCTGATTATGCACATACATGTAGATTACAAGCTGCACATACTCCGCTTAGGTAAGTGATTTATATCTCAAACGTATTGTGGGGGGTGTTTTCCGGTTTTAGACCCATGCGTAAGCTCTCCATGTTTAGAATTGTTTTTAATTGGAATAAATCGTCTTGTAATGTGAATGAAACAAACCAGTTATCTCTCTATGTGTCTCGGGCAGGGGTGGCAAAACCACTTGTCTGTATTACAAACCGGTTATCTCTCTATGTGTCTCTGGGCAGGGGTGGAAACACCACCTGTCTGTATTACAAACCAGTTATCTCTCTATGTGTCTCTGGGAAGGGGTGGCAACACCACTTGTCTGTATTACAAACCAGTTATCTCTCTATGTGTCTCTGGGCAGGGGTGGCAACACCACTTGTCTGTATTACAAACCAGTTATCTCTCTATGTGTCTCTGGGCAGGGGTGGCAACACCACTTGTCTGTATTACAAACCAGTTATCTCTCTATGTGTCTCTGGGCAGGGGTGGCAACACCACTTGTCTGTATTACAAACCAGTTATCTCTCTATGTGTCTCTGGACAGGGGTGGCAACACCACTTGTCTGTATTACAAACCAGTTATCTCTCTATGTGTCTATGGGCAGGGGTGGCAACACCACTTGTCTGTATTACAAACCGGTTATCTCTCTATGTGTCTTTTGGCAGGGGTGGCAACACCACTTGTCTGTATTACAAACCAGTTATCTCTCTATGTGTCTTTTGGCAGGGGTGGCAACACCACTTGTCTGTATTACAAAGCGTGTCTTACTATTGTAATGTACAATATAGCCTTCAGACAGAGAAGCGTTGGAAAAGACTTGACATTTACGGACAAGTAAATCAAAATCAGATTTCGCCAGCCCTTCTGTGCCTGTGTATCTCTTTCCCTCCGTCTCTTTCTTTGTATTCTTGTTAATACATCTGTCTGTCTGTGTGTCTGTCTGTCGCTCACTCGCTGTCCTCAATCCCTTTCTTCCTCTGTCACTCTGTTTCGTCTGATGTATTCCTGTTAATACGTATATATGCCTGTCTCTGAATTGCTGTATTTTCTCCCTCTCTTTCTTTTTCTCTCCATTTCTTCCTCTCTCCCCTTACTGTCTCTGTCCATCTATTTCATTTGCTGTATTCCTGTTAATGCGTATGTATGTCTGACGATCACTTGTGGGATTTTTTCTCTCCCTTCCCCCCCCCTCTCTCTCTCTCTCTCTTTCTCTCTCTCTCTCTCTCTCTCTCTCTCTCTCTCTTTGTCTCTCTCTCTCTCTCTGAATCTGTCTCTGTCTGTCTGTCTGTCTGTCTGTCTGTCTGTCTGTCTGTCTGTCTGTCTGTCTGTCTCTCTCGCTCTCTCGCTCGCTCGCTCTCTCTCTCTCTCTCTCTCTCTCTCTTCTCTCTCTCTCTCTCTCTCTCTCTCTCTCTCTCTCTCTTTCTCTATCTCTCTCTCCCTTTTCTTTCTCGCTCCTTTTTTTTCTCGCTCCTTTTTTTTCTCTCTCTTCTTCTTTCTATCTCCCTTTCTCTATCTGTCACTCCATATCAGTTGTTGTTCTCCTGTTAATACGTATGTATGACTGTCTCTCAATTGTTGTCTCTCTCCCCCGTTCTCTCCCCTTTTCTCTCCCCCTTTCTCTCTTGATCGCTCTGTTACCTTATTGTTATTGTCTCTATGTGCTTATTCCTGTACTCCTGTAAATACGTATGTATATCGGATTTTCCATTGATGTTTTTTCGCTTTCTCGGTCGTTCTCTCTCCATATCACTTTGTCTTAATCTTTGTTAAACCTGCTCTCTTTATCACACCGTCATAAAGACATTCATAGGAATTGTTAGACAGAATGAAACACATACATTTGGACATTCAAATAGGCAGACTAACAGATAAACAGACACTTAGAGCACTTTTAAAATATGGAAAAGTTCAATATTCGAATCATCAATTGGCAACCAGAAGTATATAGCAACACCAAACACAGGCAGACATATAAATATAAACACATGTACACTGCCAGACCGATTGGCAACCAGAAGCATATAGCTACACCAAACACAGGCAGACATATAGATATAAACACATGTACACAGCCAGACCGATTGGCAACCAGAAGTATATAGCTACACCAAACACAGGCAGACATATACATATAAACACATGTACACTGCCAGACCGATTGGCAACCAGAAGCATATAGCTACACCAAACACAGGCAGACATATAGATATAAACACATTTAAACAGACACACAGGCACACATAAACACACTTACAAACACAAAACACAAAACATAGGCAGATAGACGGACTCACAGACACACTTGTACACATGGACACTGTATACAGAGAGACACATATGTAAACAGGCACACATGCACATATAGACACACAGAAATACACCTAACATATGCATATGGACAGACACACAGGCACACATAGACACACTTACATACACAAAACATATGTAGATATACAGACAGACACTAATGTAAACAGGCACACGTGTACATATAAACACACAGACATACACATAACACAGGCAGATAGACGGGAAGACACACGGACACACAGGCACACGTAGACCTTACATACACAAAATACAGGCAGATAGACGGACATACACACATGTTAATAGGCACATGTGCATATATAGACACACTTACATTCACAAAACATAGGCAGACAGACATACACAGAGACACACCACTGGCACACATGGACACAAACACATACACGCAACACAGGGTGATCGACAGACAGACGGATATACACACATGAATACATAGTCACGCTATATTCACAAAACAGACGCAGACAGACGGACAGACACAAAGGCAATCATACATACACACAAAGCAGGATGACAGACAGACAGACGAACTGACGGACACACAAATAAGAACACATACATGTATACACTCATACATACACACAACACAGGATGACAGACAGACAGACAAACAGGCACACAGAGACAATCATACATAAACACAACGCAGGAAGATAGACAGACGGACAGACACGCAGACACACATAGACACTCATACATAAACAAAACGCAGGATGACATACAGACGGAAAGACGGACAGACACACATGCACAAATAGACACTCATACCTAAACACAACGCAAGATGGCAGACAGGCAGATGGACATACACACAGGCACACATAGACAAGCATACATAAACACAACGCAGGATGACAGACAAACAGAAGGACAGACCTACAGGCACACAGGCACACATAGACACTCATACATAAACACAACGCAGGAAGACAGATAGACAGACGGACAGCCACACAAGCACACATAGACACTCATACATAAACACAACGAAGGATGACACACAAACAGGCGGACAGACACTCAGACACACATAGACACTTATACATAAACACAACGCAAGAAGAAAGACAGACAGACGGACAGACACACAGGCAAACATAGACATTCATACATAAACACATCGCAGGATGACACACAGACAGACGGAGAGGCACATAGGCACACAAAGACACTCATACATAAACACAACGCAGAAAGACAGACACACAGACGGACAGGCACACAGGCACTCTTAGACACTCATACATAAACACAACGCAGGAAGAGGGACAGGTAGACGGACATACACACAGACACACATAGACACTCATACATAAACACAACGCAGGATGACACACAGACAGACGGACAGATACACAGGCACACTGGCACACATAGACACTCATACATAAACACAACGCAGAGAGACAGACAGATGGACAGACACACAGGCACACCTAGACACTCATACATTAACACAACGAAGGACGACACACAGACAGACGGACAAACACACAGGCACACATATACATTCATACATAAACACAACGCAGGAAGACAGACAGACAAACGAACAGACACACATGTACACATAGACATTCATACATAAACACAACGCAGAAAGACAGACAGACAGACGGACAGGCACGAAGACACACATAGATGCTCATACATCAACACAACGCAGGTATAGACAGACATACGGACAGATGGACAGACAGACAAACACATAGGCACACATAGACACTCATACATCTACCGAAGGCAGGTATAGACATACAGACGGACGGAAGGACAGACTCACAGGCACACAGAGACACTAATACATAAACACAACGCAGGATGACAGACAAACAGACAGACAGACACACAGGCACACATAAAAACTCATACATAAACACAACGCAGGAAGACAGACAGATAGATGGATAGACACACAGACACACATAGACACTTATACATAAACACAACGCAAGAAGAAAGACAGACAGACGGACAGACAAAACAGGCACACTAATACACTCATACATAAACACAACACAGGATGACACACAGACAGACGGAGAGACACACAGGCACACAAGCACACATAGACACTCATACATAAACACAACGCAGGGAGACAGACAGATGGACAGACATACAGGCAGACAGGCACACATAGACACTCATACATAAACACAACGCAGGAAGACAGACAGACAGATGGACAGGCACACGGGCACATAGGCACACATAGACACTCATACATAAACACAAGGCAGGGTGACAGACAGACAGACGGACGACACAAAGGCACACAGGCGCATATTCATAAACACAACACAGGATGACAGACATACAGACAGGCACACAGGCACACATTGATACACATACATAAACACAATTTAGGATGACAGACAGACGGACACACACACAGACACACAGGCACACATACATAAACACAACGCAAAAAGACAGACATACAGACGAACAGACGGACAGTCACACATAGTCATTTATACATACAAACCTACACAGTACACAGGCAGACAGACGTACAAACACACAGACACAAAGGCGCCTTAAGCCACACTCACATACACAAAACCCAGGCAAACATACGGACAGACAGACAGACGGACAAACACACATGCACACATAGACACATATACAGACACAAAACGCAGGATGACAGACAGACAGATGGACAGACACAGAGGCACACAAAGTCATTCATACATACAAACCTACACAGATCACAGGCAGACAGACATACAAACCCACAGACACAAAGGCGCCTAAAGACACACTCACATACACAAAACCCAGGCAAACATATGAACAGACAGACAGACCGGCACACATGGACACACATACATACAACCAACGCAGGATGACGAACAGACAAACAGACAGGCACACATAGACACTCATACATAAACACAACGCAGGATGACGGACAGACAAACAGACAGGCACACAGGCACACATAGACACTCATACATAAACACAACGCAGGATGACACACACACAGACGAACAGTCAAACAGACGAACCGGACACACACAGACACACAGACACACAGGCATACAGACACACAGACACACAGACACACAAACACACAGACACACAGACACACAGACAGAAAAAGTTACAAAAGTACAAAGATACAAAGGAACAAAGTTACAAAGTTACAAAGCTACAAAGTTACAAAATTACAAAGTTACAGCATTATAGAATTACAAAGTTACAAAATTATAAAATTACAAAAAAACAAAGTTACAAAATTACCAAATTACAAAGTTACAAAATTACAAAATTACAAAAAAAACAAAGTTACAAAATTACCAAATTACAAAGTTACAAAATTTCAAAATTACAAAGTTACAAAATTACAAAGTTACAAAATTACAAAATTATGCTTGACTGAAGTCAATGGAGAGACACAAATACACATTTTTGCCTTTTTTATGGGATACGTTTGTATAAAGAGCGAAAATCAACGAATACCCTGTAAGTGTTGGCTAATTTATCGGTTACGCCTCCATGCACACTGATCTCGGTCTGAATAACGACATCGGTTCAATGGTCCGTGAATTGGATACATGGAGCACGTCGGCTCAGTGATAAGGTTAAATAACATCAGGATTGTTTTAGTCTTTTAAAATATAGTGGATATTATATAGTGTATAAATACATGTTTTATTTTGTTATCTATCTTTCTAAATTGGAGATCAACTTTTTAACACATATCGCCACATTTTTGTATATCTCAGCAGAAAGGAGAAATTGCTCATTTCAAGCAAATAATGTTATGTTTCATGGCTTCTGTTTCTGTTCTATGTCAAAGTTTCAAAGTTCAAACATGTATTCACTCCAGTATAAGCATATATAAAGTAAGTGGAAAGGTGTTTTGTATATTTTGAATAAACAATTTTATAAAAAAAAAAAAAAAAATGGCTATGTTTTCAATGTATATTGACCATTACAGTGAAAATATGTGTTTGGCGTCAAATAGAACATCTAAAAGACAGTTTTATACAACAAACAACCACAAATAAATACATGACAAAATGGAATAGATACATTTCACTCGGTTCAATACTATCTGATTATAAACAAGTTGCCATTGGCAGTTACATACAAAAACAACAGAGACGGAACATTATTAAAAGTATGTTAAAATCAATATGAGAATATGAATCTATGAATATATTATCAAAAAACCGTCTTTAGTATTAGTTGAAAGACTTGTTCAATATAATTTTCACAGAATGTTGTTCAGTTCAAACGGCTTTACAGTATACTTTTCATCTCAACACCGAAAATTCGGATGACCATCGCTTTGTCTTGTCGTCAGAATAGATTGATTTTAAAGGCCTCAGTTTGAATTTATAGTGGTGCAGGAAAGTGGTCTAGGAGTAGCGTTTGAACACGAGGATCTTGGGTTCGAATCCTGTGAGTAGCGGATTCCGCCTTGCGACCTTCCATTAACCCATATTTGTGCGAGTACTGGTTATGTGTCCAGGAAGCAGAAACGAGAATCGAGAGTGATAAATCTAAGTTGTAAAAACCTGTTGCACAATCAATACAGAATAAAAGAGTTTGAACTAAACCAATTTAATTAATAGTTTTAATTAATAGGGAATAGATGGTTGATGTTGTGAACGGAAATGTTATCGGACAAATCGTAGGAATGCTGTCTGGTGGGCCGATTCTATTTATCCTATTACCTTTAGTGATTCTAATTAAGAAAAAAGAAATCGCACATAAAAGGAAGCAAAACTGAATACCAATATCAAGCGATAGTAAACAAGTAGCGAATGATGTATATATGATGTCAGACGTCATGACCTCATAATTCTTCCGCATTCGGAACACCTCAGCCATTTCTTAAAATAACAAGCCGGGGATTGCCGAGAAGATACGATTGAGAAAATATGAAAAACTGATGTGTTGATATGATAATTTTTAATGAAAGTAGTAATAACAACACTAATCAATTGTGATATTTTACAAATGTATGTGTATTATCAAGCGTGTTATCCGGCAGAAAAAAGCCGAATTTCGGAAACTTCTTGTGTATTCATCAGATCCATACGAGGTTTATCTACCGGCTTGTGCCGGGGATTGCATAGTCGATACGCTCGGATTCTTCCGGTGATTTTGCGTTATATGGAATATATCACGGGGATATCACTAATGTTTTACGATACATAGTCTTCAGTACTCAGATGGCACTGTTTATAGGATAAACCATATTTACATGAAAGTGCGTACTATCTATTGAATGGCGCATGCGCACTATGTCTAAGGCATTCGGAACACCTCGGCCATTTCTTGAAATAACATCGGAGGTAATGGGGAGCCATTTTGAGAGTAGGCCAGCAACGAAGAGCATGTCCGTTTGCAATCTTAGCTACTCGGAAATCCCCGGCACAAGCTGGGAATTGCCGAAAACATACGATTGACAAAATATGAAACAAAAATGTGTTGATATGATAGTTTTTAATGAAAAAGTAGACAAAGCAACATTATATTGTGAAATTTAACCAACTTGTGTGTATCTAAATACATATTTAGTGCATGTGTGCATGTTGTCATCATGTGTGTTATCCGCCGGAAATAATGCGAATTACCCCATGATTCCTGGTGTATTCATGAACTGCTTACGAGGTATATCTACCGACTTGTGACGAGGATTGTCGAGTTGATACGATTGTGTCTAAGGAAAGTTCAGAACTATTTCAAAGCAAAATACGTTTCCACACACGATAGTGTGTAAAAAAGCGTTAAATGTATCACAGGTTGATATCATAATTACTTTGAAATCAGATCTACTTTATAAAGATAAAATGACAGCATCGATCAGTGTTGTGAAACACGTTTAGACCTGTCTTTATTAGACAGTCTATTGTAAACGTGCTGCGGTGTGTGCCACATTGGGTGTTTCAGCGTCCTAGTTTATTCGTTTCCGAGAGTTGGAAATGGCCTTAATACGATTCAGACGTGTTTGGTGTAAGTTAATCAGGCTTTTTTTTACTATTATTTTGACTATTATTATTAAAAGTAGAATTATTAAAAGTATTATTATAATAAGTATTATTATTATTATCATAATGATTGTTATCTTAATTATGTTTATTATTATATTTTTTTTATTATTATTATAGCTAAAGTATTCAAAGAATAAGGAGAGCTATACTACTCATCCAGGCGTCGCTGTCGGCGTCACACCTTGGTTAAGTTTTTACATGCAAGTTTGTATCTCATGAACTACTGTATTGAATGGGTTGATATAAGTTTTATATCTCTAATTGTAAATTTAAGCAAATTATGCAACTTTTCGTACTTCAAAAATTCTGGTTAAGTTTTTGCGTGCAAGTTTGTATCTCATGAACTACTCTATGAAATGGGTCGATACTTCACACATGTGTTCAGAATAATAATTTAAGATCCCTGACCAAGTTCTATAATAACTATAAGAAAATCCTTAGTTACTTCGACGTATAGAAGAGTTCGACAATCAGAAGTTCGAGGTACAGAGCTTTACTGGAGTTTGATTTATCTATATAAAATGAGCCAAGCGCTGTTTAAGACTATTTTGTTATAGGTAACTGGTGACCCGATTCGAAGCATTGTTGCCGTTCAAGGGCAATCGTTACTACATGTAGTCGGGTATTTCCGTGAACTAAGAAATAAACACATCGTATATTAGTGTATGCGACCGTAACTACTCGGGTATGTCCGTGAACTGAGAAGTATGCCTCATACATAGGTAACGGCAATCGTAACTACTCGGGTATTTCCGTGAACTGAGAAGTATGCCTCATACATAGGTAACGGCAATCGTAACTAATCGGGTATTTCCGTTAAACTGAGAAACGCTCCTCGTACATTAGTGTAGGATTACAAAGTATGGATTATGTAATGCTGTTAAAAGTATGTTTCATGGGAGCGTCCACGTTGATTTATTTAGTGTAAATTGAAGTTTCATTTCAAATCAAAATGTTTGGCAAATTTTAATGACTATTTAGATTATACATCAAATATTTCTTTTTGCAAACGAAAGTACAATAAAAATGATCTTGCAAGAAGCAATATGGCGGCTTCCTTTATATGTCAGAGGTGTTTACATTGAATAAACAATGTGGGTTCAGGTTGTATTCAGATGCCTATGTAATTTTGAGATAGAAAGTATACATGTTTGAACAAGGGAACTTATCTTAGCTTGTTCATCTTCTAAAGAAAGTAAAAACAAACAACAATCATGTACGACACCCAAAAATGGAGAAAAAAAGTCAACGAGGCATCTACAAGCAAACAATGCCGCATTTTGATTTTTCAAGAACCATTTCTTATCGAACAAGTACCTCTCTTCCGACTTGGAACTCTGGGGGTCCCGGGTTCGAGTCCCAGCGAGACCCTTACGAGGGAGTGACTGATCTTTAGCAAGTCACTTTTGAGACCAAATCTAGTATTTATTGATCCAGGAAAGACGTTACGTAGCTGAGAAAATGTTGATATGGCGTTAAGCACCTTACAAATAAATATCATTTTGTCCGGGCATAATCAAGATCAAAATATAGCGTATTCGTTTTGAACAAGGACAAACGACTCATATCAATCAACCATTAACATTTCCAGGTTTTGCCTGTTTAGAACAAATCATACAATCATGAAATATTCAAATAAAATATATTGAACCGACACGGTTTGAATAATTCAGAATTACAGTTATGTGTTGCTGTTTACTAGAAGCCCCATAACAAGTTTAACAAACACAAAATCGATGATAAAGTACGTTTATGAATAACCAATCAACATCGGATCTACTGAGTCGAAATGAGATTTTGTTTTTGAACAGAAAACTATATCGCTGTAAGAATGCTTTAAAAGCAAACTAGAGCTCAGAAGAAATGCAAAACTTGGTAATATGAGTTATAGATTATGATAGACTATGTTGAAACATAGCGAAAAACACAGGATTATGACAATATAACACTTGTACTTTTCATTATTCATTTTTCAAATTGCTAGTTTCACAAAATTTGTGCCCACCAATTTAACTTCATTGTTTACATTCAAGTTACATCTCAAATAGAAAGGAGCGTTCGGTTTCATGAGTGGTGCTCATTTGGTTAGAAAAGTCACATGAAACACATAAAAACACTGTCATTTGTCCAATATTAACAACGTGAACATTCAAAATGGAGGAATTCTTAGGTTTTGTTGGTTCCCAACATTTCTCAGCTGATCTTGTTATATCGCTAATTGGAAACAAACCTCAAAGCATTACACTCTTTAAAATGCATCATGTGAACATGTTACAGTCTCAGTTCCTCTGTAAAGGGGAATTAAAAGTACTTTTAAGTTCCTTTTCAATTATTCTAGAATTTTCACAATTGAAGTGTAAATGGTCGCAAGTATGGCTTGTTCGAAATATATTTCAATACCTCGTAAAAAGGCATTGCCCTGCTGGTACAATGTTTAAAAGTGTCGTAAATTAAAAACAACAACATGTAATCACAATTATTTATAACCTCGTAAAATGAAAATCGTCCTGTTTGTATCAATGTTTATAACCTCATAAAATGAAAATCTTCCTGTTTGTATCAATGTTTATAACCTCGTAAAATGAAAATCTTCCTGTTTGTATCGATGTTTATAACCTCGTAAAATGAAAATCTTCCTGTTTGTATCGATGTTTATAACCTCATAAAATGAAACTCTTCCTGTTTGTATCGATGTTTATAACCTCGTAAAATGAAAATCTTCCTGTTTGTATCGATGTTTATAACCTCATAAAATGAAAATCTTCCTGTTTGTATCAATGTTTATAACCTCGTAAAATGAAAATCTTCCTGTTTGTATCGATGTTTATAACCTCGTAAAATGAAAATCTTCCTGTTTGTATCGATGTTTATAACCTCGTAAAATGAAAATCTTCCTGTTTGTATCGATGTTTATAACCGCTTAAAATGAAAATCTTCCTGTTTGTATCGATGTTTATAACCGCTTAAAATGAAAATCTTCCTGTTTGTTTCGATGTTTATAACCTCGTAAAATGAAAATCTTCCTGTTTGTATCGATGTTTATAACCTCGTAAAATGAAAATCTTCCTGTTTGTATCAATGTTTATAACCTCGTAAAATGAAAATCTTCCTTCTTTGTATCGATATTTATAACCTCGTAAAATGAAAATCTTCCTGTTTGTATCGATGTTTATAACCTCGTAAAATGAAAATCTTCCTGTTTATATCGATGTTTATAACCTCGTAAAATGAAAATCTTCCTGTTTGTATCGATGTTTATAACCTCGTAAAATGAAAATCTTCCTGTTTGTATCGATGTTTATAACCTCGTAAAATGAAAATCTTTCTGTTTGTATCGATGTTTATAACCTCGTAAAATGAAAATCTTCCTGTTTGTATCGATGTTTATAACCGCTTAAAATGAAAATCTTCCTGTTTGTATCGATGTTTATAACCTCGTACAATGAAAATATTCCTGTTTGTATCGATGCTTATAACCGCTTAAAATGAAAATCTTCCTGTTTGTATCAATGTTTATAACCTCGTAAAATAAAAATCTTCCTGTTTGTATCGATGTTTATAACCGCTTAAAATGAAAATCTTCATCTAATCATAATGTTTATAACGGCGAAAAATAGAAATCTCTATGTTATCACAATGTTTTAAAACCTCGTAAAATGAAAGTATTTCTGTTTATCACGATGTTTTAAAACCTAGTAAAATTAATATTTTCATGTAATCACAATATTCTAAAACCTCGTACAATGAAAATATTGCTGTTATCACGATGTTTCTAAATGTCGTACAAAGAAGTTCATCCTGTGTTAATTAAGTATTATCAAGCTGTCACGCTGTTTCAAAATGGCGTTTAGAGATAAGTTTCCAGCTGTTTAGTTGTTTAAAGATTGCATAATTAGATAATAATCCAGCTGGCAAGATATACATCTTTACATGTACGTCGTCAATCGCATCACATGTATCTCCCTTGCTACGCTGCATCGATCACTGCCATCACAAGATTTTCATCCATATTTGGATAAAACAATTAAAGAATTTTTTTTCAAGTTTTTTCCATAACATAACATAACATAATTTTATTAGAACTTGGTTATATAGGTCCTTAGTTCAAACACATTTACAATTACATGCATGTATTTACCGAATCTAGTACTTAATTAAGTAATAATGTCTTCTTTTGTTGCTTTCCGACCTGATTAATTAGAAAAAAGAAACCTTTCGTTTTTCTTAAAATTGACGACAAATGGATGATTTTAGGGTGCCGTCGCCATTTTTAAACGCCATATTTGTTTATCAGCAATTGGTCATGTGACAATTGTAGTGGAAGTGATCAAATCCCATAACGGATTACTACGGTCCGTCTCGGTATACATGGGTCTCGGCCGGAAGTGTTCGCATTAAACCGCCATTAGATATTCGGATTACTACGGTCCGTCTCGGTATACATGGGTCTCGGCCGGAAGTGTTCGCATTAAACCGCCATTAGATAATCGGATTACTACGGTCCGTCTCGGTATACATGGGTCTCGGCCGGAAGTGTTCGCATTAAACCACCATTAGATAATCGGCAATCATCCTGATATCTGAATTAACCCTTTACCAAACGCCATTTTTTCGCCTGTCCCAAATTGAACGGGTTTGCAGAATACATTTCAAAACGTGATGAAATTCGATAACGGTCTTCTGATAGTGGAGGAAGCATTGCGGGGAAAGGAGAGAATGCCCATTATAATCAGCATTTGTCTAAAAATGGTACACATGTCCCTAAAATAAACGGTTTACTTATTTACCCGCCATTCCGGCTTTTACTATGTTACAGGTTTATCGAAGTGGATTGTCCTGTTTTATATGGTAGTCCTGTTGATCGGGGGATTCATCTTTCAAGAATGTGAGTAAACGCCATCATACTTTACCAAAGGTCATCTTAGTTTACCCAAGGCCATCTTATTTAACTCAAGGCCATCTTATTTAACCAAAAGCTATCTTACTTTACCAAAATCCATCTTACTTCACCAAAAGCCTTCTTACTTTACCAAAATCCATCTTACTTTACCAAAAGCCTTCTTACTTTACCAAAAGCCATCTTACTTTACCAAAAGCCATCTTACTTTACTAGAATCCATCTTACTTTACTAAAAGCCATCTTACTTTACTAAAAGCCATCTTACTTTACCAAAAGCCATCTTACTTTACTAAAAGCCATCTTACTTTACCAAAAGCCATCTTACTTTACCAAAAGCCATCTTACTTGACCAAAAGCCATCTTACTTTACCATAAGCCATCTTAATTTACCAAAAGCCATCTTACTTTATTGGAAGCCATTTTACTTTACCTAAAGCCATCTTACTTTATCCAAGGCAATCGTGCTTTACCAAAAGCCATCTTACTTTACCAAAAGTAGGATTACTTTACTATGTATTCGTGGCTTTGCAATACGAGACAAACTCTGTATATTTAGGGCGAACTCTAGTTCCTATTTGTCTGCACGAAAATTATATTTTAAGAAAGAACTTATCTAAAAGACAATTACTATTTACGCCCGTAAATTCAAGTTGGTGAAATGGTCTGAAAAGAGATGTGAAAAAGGACTTTAAGACTGTTTTGTTTTGTAATTATGTTTAATCCTTAGAATGCTGGGTAATTTTTTAAAACTATATTTTGTGTCCTTTGCTTTCGAAAGACCCTGAATATCTGCTTAGCTTTGATGAGGAAAGATACTCAGTCCAGCAAACAGGCTAGATAATAGGCCAGCCACCAATTCACTTTTGTGACTGGTCTGGATCTAGGCTGTTTGCATAAGCATGAAGTCGATTCCAGTACTATACGGGTAAATATAGATTTGAAATCAGAAAGCACTGAATCAATACGACCTACTGAAGAAAAGCTTGTATCAAACATACGGGGAATCACGTGACCAATGGTTACGAGTCTAACACTCTGCAGAGTAATCGCAGTCGACGGGCTCGCATGTCCAAAACAGTCAGTCGTCGACTGCAATTTCTCTGCTGAGGTCTGGTGGTATATGAAAACCCATTCTTTATAACGGCGTTACATCTAACACTCGGAAGAGTAATCGCAGTCGACGGGCTCGCATGTCCAAAACAGTCAGTCGTCGACTGCAATTTCTCTGCTGAGGTCTGGTGGTATATGAAAACCCATTCTTTATAACGGCGTTACATCTAACACTCGGCGGAGTAATCGCAGTCGACGGGCTCGCATGTTCAAAACAGTCAGTCGTCGACTGCAATTTCTCTGCTGAGGTCTGGTGGTATATGAAAACCCATTCTTTATAACGGCGTTACATCTAACACTCGGCGGAGTAATCGCAGTCGACGGGTTCGCATGTCCAAAACAGTCAGTCGTCGACTGCAATTTCTCTGCTGAGGTCTGGTGGTATATGAAAACCCATTCTTTATAACGGCGTTACATCTAACACTCGGCGGAGTAATCGCAGTCGACGGGCTCGCATGTTCAAAACAGTCAGTCGTCGACTGCAATTTCTCTGCTGAGGTCTGGTGGTATATGAAAACCCATTCTTTATAACGGCGTTACATCTAACACTCGGAAGAGAAATCGCAGTCGACGGGTTCGCATGTCCAAAACAGTCGGTCGTCGACTGCAATTTCTCTGCTGAGGTCTGGTGGTATATGAAAACCCATTCTTTATAACGGCGTTACATCTAACATTTGGCAGAGAAATCGCAGTCGACGGGCTCGCATGTCGAAAACAGTTAGTCTTCGAATGCGATTTCTCTGTTAACCTGGGTCACGTCATTCCCTGCCTGTAAATGGTTTGATGCCAATATTTTCATATTCCATATTTCATAACCTGATTGCTTAGTTGTAAACTTATATATTCTACATTGATAGTGAAACAAAATCTTACGACTTTGACTTATCACACTCACTTAAGCTTCCTGGACACACAACTAGTACCACGCCGAATACGGATTAATGAAAGGTCGCAAGAAAAACCTGCTGTTCACGGAATTCGAACTCACGGTCCTCTTGTACCCTGAACCACTGACCTTAACTTAACCTGTCTTGGTCATTTTTCTCCAAATGATTTCCAGCAAAAACGAGGGTCAATTATATTAGCCCTTATATTTCTTGAACCGACTTCATGCTAATACAAACAGGTTAGATCCAGGCAAGCCGCCAATTTAATTGGATAAGGTTTCTCGTGGCGAGCCTTTCAAGGCCTTTTCGATGCATGAACAGTTAGCAGCCATAGTTCTTATTCCAATTTCAATTCGTTTTCTAAGTTTTGTCATTAACGTGTACGCACGAGCCTACCTTGTGTTTGATAAGGAAAGCTTCTGTGAATAGTACGCGCATTACCATAAATCGTAAAAACAATATGTCCGCAAATGCTCTTGGGTTTTGCCTACCGAAGTCGAGTTTGACTCGCGGATGGCAAACAGGCGAACTAGAATGATGGACTTCGGATTACTTCACTGTTTATTAAAATGTTTGTATTGATTTTGTAATGAACACCATATGATTCACAGGACAAGGGTATTGAATGTATTTCAATTGTTTTGTTTTTATTTTTCACCACTAGAAATATGAGAGCTTGTCGTCATTAATCCTAAAATCGATTATCTTGACAGTGACGTGGCCTCGCGACCATTTTTCGCTCACAGACATAATCGTACCTAAGCTCAATCATGTTGTTGGTGTTAGAGATTGGCCAAACAAAATGGTGGACTTATGATTCTTTCACTACTTGTTGAGTACTTCCAGTCGTGTTAAGAATACGTGGAAATCCATTACACAATAGAAATAAATACATTATGGTTGTTTTAATTTTAATTTACACCATGATAATCTTTAGTCATAATGTGTCATTTATAAAAAAAATTATCTTGTCAATGCTGTAACCTCAGGACCATGTTCGGACACACACACAAATTCGTTACTGCTTTCAGGTATGATGTTGTTGTTGTTGTTTTTGCTGTTTTTGTTGTTGTTGTTGATGCTGTTGTCGTTACCTTTGTTTCTCCTTAAGAAGAACGAACGTTTGCGAACAGTTTTTTTCGGTCAATTGTGATTTCAGTGTGACAAATCTTTCGCGGCAAACGTTTTTACCGTATTGAACGCAATGCTACAGAACCTAAAGTAAGCCAGTCGACACCGTCGGCTGTTTATCATAACTAGCACACAACGTCATCAAACTAGAATTAAAGGATCGGATTCGCCGATTCCCACTTCCTGAACGCTCTGGCTTGAATATTGGTCGATAGTTTTTTGCAGAGAAAATCAACAGTAGATCATTGGGTACACTTCGTACGTCAGATGACACAACCGACCAATCGATGATGGCGTGTGAATCAGTTTTTCGTTCACGAAAGGGCGTGCTAGCAGGCGCTTTGTGACTGGTTCCCAGTCTCGCATCACTTTCTGTCATAGACCGCTAACTTAATGATGACGCGGGATCAGTTTTCCGTTCACGAAAGGGCGTGCTAGCAGGCGTTTGTGACTGGTTCCCAGTCTCGCGTCACTTTATGTCATAGACCGCTTACTAAATGATGACGCGGGATCAGTTTTCCGTTCACGAAAGGACGTGCTAGCAGGCGCTTTGTGACTGGTTCCCAGTCTCGCGTCACTTTCTGTCATAGACCGCTTACTTAATGATAACGCGGGATCAGTTTTCCGTTCACGAAAGGACGTGCTAGCAGGCGCTTTGTGACTGGTTCCCAGTCTCGCGTCACTTTATGTCATAGACCGCTTACTAAATGATAACGCGGGATCAGTTTTCCGTTCACGATAGGGCGTGCTAGCAGGCGCTTTGTGACTGGTTCCCAGTCTCGCGTCACTTTCTGTCATAGACCGCTAACTTAATGATGACGCGGGATCAGTTTTCCGTTCACGAAAGGGCGTGCTAGCAGGCGCTTTGTGACTGGTTCCCAGTCTCGCGTCACTTTATGTCATAAACCGCTTACTAAATGATGACGCGGGATCAGTTTTCCGTTCACGAAAGGACGTGCTAGCAGGCGCTTTGTGACTGGTTCCCAGTCTCGCGTCACTTTCTGTCATAGACCGCTTACTTAATGATAACGCGGGACCAGTTTTCCGTTCACGATAGGGCGTGCTAGCAGGCGCTTTGTGACTGGTTCCCAGTCTCGCGTCACTTTATGTCATAGACCGCTAACTTAATGATAACGCGGGATCAGTTTTCCGTTCACGAAAGTGCGTGCTAGCAGGCGTTTGTGACTGGTTCCCAGTCTCGCGTCACTTTCTGTCATAGACCGCTAACTTAATGATGACGCGGGATCAGTTTTCCGTTCACGAAAGTGCGTGCTAGCAGGCGTTTGTGACTGGTTCCCAGTCTCGCGTCACTTTCTGTCATAGACCGCTTACTTAATGATAACGCGGGATCAGTTTTCCGTTCACGATAGGGCGTGCTAGCAGGCGCTTTGTGACTGTATCCCAGTCTCGCGTCACTTTCTGTCATAGACCGCTAACTTAATGATGACGCGGGATCAGTTTTCCGTTCACGAAAGGGCATGCTAGCAGGCGCTTTGTGACTGGCTCCCAGTCTCGCGTCACTTTCTGTCATAGACCGCTAACTTAATGATAACGCGAGATCAGTTTTTCCGTTCACGAAAGTGCGTGCTAGCAGGCGCTTTGTGACTGGCTCCCAGTCTCGCGTAACTTTCTGTCATAGACCGCTTACTTAATGATAACGCGGGATCAGTTTTCCGTTCACGATAGGGCGTGCTAGCAGGCGCTTTGTGACTGGTTCCCAGTCTCGCGTCACTTTCTGTCATAGACTGCTTACTTAATGATAACGCGAGATCAGTTTTCCGTTCACGATAGGGCGTGCTAGCAGGCGCTTTGTGACTGGTTCCCAGTCTCGCGTCACTTCTTGTCATAGACCGCTTTTGGCCCTTCCTTATTCTATATAAAAACAGCCATTTTGGACCATTCTAGAATGGTTCCTGCTGTCTCCTGGCTCCACTATGTACCGCAATCTGAACACATCGGGTTTATCCAATGAAAACGCCTCTGACATAATATGGATGCCGCCATATTGTTTTCCGCGAGAATGTCGTCACTTTACTTTCGTTTTCAAAAACAGATCTTAAATGTGAAATCTAAAATGCTGTTTAATTTGATTAAAGGAACAACTTGACACAACTTATAGTTTCGCCATTTCGTATGAGTTTTCGATAAAAAATGATCTAAGAGGATGTTCAACACTTCCATGTACATCGAACTACTTATTGTGGACCCCTGTGGAAACGGGTTATATGCCGGGGCCGATTTACCCGAAAAATTGTAATCCTGCACTTATATCCGAGGTGTATTTCTCAGCTCACGGAAATACAGGAGTAGTTCCGACCGAGTCCAATCTAGCTCGTTCCTTTGACGAAGCCATTGAAACAGCGTTTTGTGATTCACGAAAAGGTCATTTTCAGTCACTTTTCCGAATCATGTCTAATTTTGAGTTACATTTACAAAATGAATATTAAAGAATTCTTTTATTAAATCCACAGTAATAACATTCCCTTAATTCTCAATAATCTTAAGCATACTCTAGACGCTTGTATATATCTAAGGTATGATACCAATTATTAGCCATTTTGAAACTTTTTTTTTCGTCGGATTTCTTCGTTCGTTCTCGGTATGTATACATCGGTCCGAGCCGGAACTATTCTTATCAAACCGAATAGTTTCGGGCCCAATCGGTGTATGCCGGGAACGACCAAAGTAATTCGACGAAAGAAAGTGTTTCAAAATGGCGGATGTCGGGTGTTATACCTAAATTTAGTAGGCCTATATAAACGAAGTAACCATCAAGATTTAAACTATTACAGCTTCGACATAAAAATACTAATCACTGGCCCATAACCTAATACTAATCACTGGTCCATAACCTAATACTAATCACTGGCCCATAACCTTATACTAATCACTGGTCCATAACCTAATACTAATCACTGGCCCATAACCTTATACTAATCACTGGTCCATAACCTAATACTAAACTGGCCTTTAACCTTATACTAATCACTGGCCCATAACCTTATACTAATCACTGGCCCATGACCTTATACTAACCACTGGTCCATAACCTAATGCTTATCACTTGTCCATAACCCAATATTAATCACTGGGCCATAACCTTATACTAATCACTGGTCCATAACCTAATACTAATCACTGGCCTTTAACCTTATACTAATCACTGGTCCATAACCTAATACTAATCACTGGCCCATAACCTTATACTAATCACTGGTCCATAACCTAATACTAATCACTGGCCTTTAACCTTATACTAATCACTGGCCCATAACCTTATACTAATCACTGGCCCATAACCTTATACTAATCACTGGTCCATAACCTAATACTAACCACTGGTCCATAACCTAATACTAATCACTTGTCCATAACCTAATATTAATCACTGGTCCATAACCTAATACTAATCACTGGCCCATGACCTAATACTAATCACTGGCCTTTAACCTTATCGATACCACGGTAGGTGTTTATTGGGTACTTAAAAGGACTTCCTCACATTTTGACACTCTGACCTTTATAGATCAAATTTCTTCTACAGATAAAATGACATCATAGATATGTAGAGTGACAAAAGAAGTGAATAATGGGCACGCTTAACCCTTTCCCAAACAATACATTTAGACTGTCCCAAATTGATAGAGTTGGCAGACGACATATCAAAATGTCATGAAATTAGAAAATATTCTTCAGATATAGCAGAAAACATTGTGGGGAAAGGAAAATTTGTGAGTTTTTATGGTTTGTTCCGCCATGGCAAATTGGGTGAAAGTATTCATTACCTTTACAGTATTTCCCATCGAAATGAGTGTTGGATGAATGTATCACACTTTTTTTGACATGCTAGAGTAAGTTAATGGGGTGAACATATTCGAACGTTTCACAGCATTTCACATTGAAAGGATAACGCCCTGTTATTCATAGCTTTTTAAGTGAGTGTTGGGTAAATGTGCGTCATATATTTACTTTATTGCGGCATGCTCCGTCGCTCGTAACAATTGAATTGGTATGATTGTCTTCGGCTCACCCAATAATTTCCTACTCCTTGCCCGAAAAACTTAACCCATTAACGTCACTAACCTATTATTCTCTATAACATGTGGTAAATGTAATGCACATTTACATGACTAATCGTTCAATGTTAATATCACAAGTGTATATCATGCTTTAAGGTAGAATACCCATAATCGGCCCATTTGAAACATCTTAAGTCGTCGGATTACTTCGGTTATTCTCGGTATACATCGGTCTAAGCCGAAACTATTCGTATTAAACCAAATAGTTCTCGTTCCGACCGGGGAATGTCGAGAATGACCGGACCTTCCGACAAAAGAAAATGTTTCAAAATGGCGGATTATGGTTATTCTACCTTAACTGGGTGAATTCAAGATGCAGCAAATCCCCCATATGGAAAGTTGTAAATAGTCCAATTTCAAACCTTCAGTATTCGGTAAAAACAAAACAAGAAAATTGATAATATTATATTTCATATTAGAATTAACCAAATTCGACAATAAGGATACATTGCTCCTAAAGAAAAATATATCCTTTTGTCAAGATGTATCTTTTTTAAACTCTTCTGCTGCGAATGCATCAAGTATATTTATCGTTATTTATCCTTTCACCAGTGGAATTTACGGACCGATAACAGTGTGCCGTATAACATTTGTGATAACCGGCAGTAACAATATATCACGTTGCGAATCATGTTGTCATATGTACGTTATGACACATGACGCCATGTGTGCACCATTTTCTACTTGTTTTCTGTCTTTTGTTTCCTTTATTACTTATTTTGTTTTCATTTTGTGTGTTTATGAGAATCCATGAAGGTAGCAGGATAAATAAAACAGGTGGTTGGTGTCTTTGAATAGGAAAAGTTATCGGGCTCGGTTTCGGATTATTATCCGTTTCGCCTTCGGCTCACCGGATAATATTCCGAAGCCTTGCCCGATAACATTTCCGATTCACGACACCAACCATCTATTCTTTATATAAGTTATTATATTCATCGAATATCAAAACACAATAGATGTAAATATGCCCTTTGCTTTTGCAGTGCGGTCCAAAAACGAATCCAGCTTGACAGCGAAGAGTCCTGCATTGTGGGAACTGTCTTCAAACCAGCATGCTCCGCTAGAACAGCCCAATCGGCTCAACACCAAACAGACTGGGTCAGCGCATGCGCACATCAGCGTGAAACCCCCTGCGGCCTGTAAGTTGTATATCATGTAACTTGCTGATGCTGATACGTATTTACCGAATGCTTTTGTTTTTACATTGCCTGTAAGTTGTACATGTATGTATATGTGTATCGAAACTTGCTTATATCCATACGTATTTTCTTTTATTATATGTTTCCACATTACCTGTAGTATGTATCTATATACCGAAACCTGCTTTTATTTATATGTATTTACTGTATAAGTTTGTTTTTCACATAGCCTGTAAGTTGTATATAAGAACCGAAACCTAATTTTGTTAATATGTATATGCTGTATACGTTTTTTCCACATAGCTTGTAAGTTGTATATAAGTACCGAAACTTGCGTATGGTAACACGTGTTTGCTTTACAAGTTTGTTTTCACATTTCCTGTAAGTTGTACCTGCATTTGAGTACCGAAAATTCCTTATATGTAAACGCTTGTTTTCACATTGCTTGTAAGTTGTATATAAGTTCCGAAACATGCTTTTATTCATAGGTATTTTAGATAACTATTTGTTTTCACATTGCCTGTAGGTTCTATATGACTGTTTTAATTAAGATTGTAAGTTGTATTTGAGTACCGAGCCTTGCTTATATTTACCCGAATGCTATTTGCTGTAAACGTCTGTTTTCACATACCATGTAAGTTGTATATAAGAACCGCAACCTGCTTATGTTAATACGTATTTGCTGTAACCTTTGTTTTCACATAACCTGTTAGTTGTATGTAGGTACCAAAGCTTGCTTATGTTAAAACGTATGTGCTGTATATGTTTGATTTCACATAACCTGTTAGTTGTATGTAGGTACCAAAGCTTGCTTATGTTAAAACGTATTCGCTGTATATGTTTGATTTCACATAACCTGTTAGTTGTATGTAGGTACCAAAGCTTGCTTATGTTAAAACGTATGTGCTGTATATGTTTGATTTCACATATCCTGTTAGTTGTATGTAGGTACCAAAGCTTGCTTATGTTAAAACGCATTTGCTGTATATGTTTGATTTCACATAACCTGCTAGTTGTATGGAGGTACCAAAGCTTGCTTATGTTAAAATGCATTTGCTGTATATGTTTGATTTCACATAACCTGTTAGTTGTATGGAGGTACCAAAGCTTGCTTATGTTAAAACGCATTCGCTGTATATGTTTGATTTCACATAACCTGTTAGTTGTATGGAGGTACCAAAGCTTGCTTATGTTAAAACGCATTTGCTGTATATGTTTGATTTCACATAACCTGTTAGTTGTATGGAGGTACCAAAGCTTGCTTATGTTAAAACGTATTCGCTGTATATGTTTGATTTCACATAACCTGTTAGTTGTATGGAGGTACCAAAGCTTGCTTATGTTAAAACGCATTTGCTGTATATGTTTGATTTCACATAACCTGTTAGTTGTATGTAGGTACCAAAGCTTGCTTATGTTAAAACGCATTTGCTGTATATGTTTGATTTCACATAACCTGTTAGTTGTATGGAGGTACCAAAGCTTGCTTATGTTAAAACGCATTTGCTGTATATGTTTGATTTCACATAACCTGTAAGTTGTATGGAGGTACCAAAGCCTGCTTATGTTAAAACGCATTTGCTGTATATGTTTGATTTCACATAACCTGTTAGTTGTATGGAGGTACCAAAGCTTGCTTATGTTAAAACGCATTTGCTGTATATGTTTGATTTCACATAACCTGTTAGTTGTATGGAGGTACCAAAGCTTGCTTATGTTAAAACGCATTCGCTGTATATGTTTGATTTCACATAACCTGTTAGTTGTATGGAGGTACCAAAGCTTGCTTATGTTAAAACGCATTTGCTGTATATGTTTGATTTCACATAACCTGTTAGTTGTATGGAGGTACCAAAGCTTGCTTATGTTAAAACGTATTTGCTGTATATGTTTGATTTCACATAACCTGTTAGTTGTATGGAGGTACCAAAGCTTGCTTATGTTAAAACGTATTTGCTGTATATGTTTGATTTCACATAACCTGTTAGTTGTATGGAGGTACCAAAGCTTGCTTATGTTAAAACGCATTTGCTGTATATGTTTGATTTCACATAACCTGTTAGTTGTATGGAGGTACCAAAGCTTGCTTATGTTAAAACGCATTCGCTGTATATGTTTGATTTCACATAACCTGTTAGTTGTATGGAGGTACCAAAGCTTGCTTATGTTAAAACGTATTTGCTGTATATGTTTGATTTCACATATCATATAGCCATGTAGTTAACTAGGAATTTGTAAATAACGCACCTGTATAAAAACCCTGCTTTTGATAATATCGGTTGGTTTTAAGTTAAAGCATGTTAATAAATGGAGACGTTTAGGCTTAAAAGCTGCTTGTTAACAGAAGAGAACCTTGCTTAGTAAAGGTAAAATGTGATTGAAACAATAGTCTTTGTATGGTTGTCTGATATTCAATTAAACAAGATATTGAAAGCATAAGTTTTATAGTAATCGTCAATTAATCTTAGGATGGTGTACAACGCTGTATCAACAAGTGTTCAGTTTTGTGACAGCATTCCTGGATTCACCAGTACTAGGCTAGGACTTTATCTAAGCATGTACAGTTTATATGCGATATACTTAAAACGCGAGCCACGCTTTTAGATTGAGATACATATTAAAACAATGTATACACACTTTAAAGGAACAAAAGACGATCATGATTTTGCTTCAAATGAAGCAAAACAGAAAATCAAAATTGACAATCGCGCGCAGCCATTACATGATCTGGTGACGCATGCCAAAAATGTTATACGGCACCGTGCTATCGGTCTGCGAATTGACCTGGTGAAAGAAAAAAAGTTAATGTATCACTTTATGTTTTGATATTACATGAAGAAGTAAGGTATAAAATTCATGTCAAGTGCTATAGTGCCGGAATTAAATTCGTGCATGCAAACAGGTTGGATCCAGGCTAGCCGCCAAGTAAATTGGCAGCTGGCTTGTGATCAAAGCTGTTTGCTACTCTGAGAAATTTTCCTTGCCTAAATTAATCAGATATTTAAGGTTTTGGAAAGCAGACGACACAAACATCTATTTTCTTTTTTAAAAAAAGTACACAGCATTCTAAGGGTTAACCTTATTCACAGTAAACACAGAAAACTGCAGTGAATGGTACAAGGACACGTTTGACGAAAACCTCCGAGTGATATCCGAATACCCACGCGGAGATGTAGGTCACGTGTTGGAGAAAATCAAAGGCGGGCGGGACGCACCCTCCCAGATGATGACGTCATTTCCGGTTATTGCGACGGCGGCTAACTCGGGTTTCTTCGGCATATCACAAGGACTCCTGAAGAGTATTCACACGTACGTGTTGCCGAAGTATCCCAGATTGAAGATCATTTACTACGACCTGGGACTCCAACCTAGTCAGGTGGAAGCGGTATGTCATGCATTTTATTTAACCCTTTCCCAAACGCCAACTTTTCGACGGTCTCAAATTGAAAGTGCTTGCAGACGACATTTCAAACGGTGATGAGATTGGAACATAATCTTCTGACAGAGCAGCAAACATTGTGGGAAAATGAAAAATTGCTCGTAGAGAGCAGTTTCTCCTTTTCCCACAATGCTTTCCAGAGTCGTCTGCAACGAAGTGGTAAAATGTCGTTATTGTTTGGTAATGGGTTAAGAGATAGAGCCACATTCAATTTTTGCAGACGACATTTCAAAATGTGATGAAACTGGTAAATAATCTTCTGAAAGAGCAGAAAACATTGTGGGAACAGGAAAGATTGGTCGTATAGAGCAATTTCTCCTTATCTCAAAATGTTTTTCCAGAGTCATCTGCAACAAACCCGTCAAAGTCGTGATTTTTTAGGAAAGGGTTAAAACGGGTACAATTGTACAAGGAATTCCATGCAGTTACGTCAAACTATGTTTACTCCGATATCATAATGCGCAATTTTAAAGAAGAATTCAGTGATAAGGGTAGATCTAGTTAGATGTAAGAATACCTTTATCGCTGAATACTGCTTTAACCAATGCTCACTATAATATCAGAGTAAACAGAGTGTGACGTAACGGCACGGGATTCCTTGCACAGCTATAAATGAACTTTCCACCTGATGTCTTGTTTACATAACGTTTAGTCACATGAGCGGAAACATTGACGAACCCTTCCACACTCCTCACAGCCTTTTATGGGATTGATCAGTGACAATTGTCACATGGCCATCTGCTTAGAAACGAAAATGGCGTTAAAAGATAGCAGCGACATCCCCCTCTCTCCAAAGAAAAACTCTCGTTTTTGCTTTGTTTGTTGAGAAAACGAAATATTTTCATATTGAACTACTCAGAAATCAACACAAGATGACGTAGTTAATACGTTTATTACTACTAAGTATATCCGCAATAAAGCGAATGGTTACGACCACGACCGGTGTTTACCGAGGCTGTCCGAAGTAATCCGACGACATAAAAAGTTTCAAGATGGCTGAGTATGGGAATTCTTCCATTATATAACTAATACAAAGTGTAGTTATTATCTTGTTGTTTTTCAGTTAAAACTCTATGGTCAATGTGAGGTGAGAAAGTTTCCGTTCGCCGATTATCCCCCACACGTTGGTCGACTCAAGACGTACGCATGGAAACCCATAATCGTCCAGGTATCGCTTCAAACTTCTCACAGTAATCTCCCTTTGCGACGCTGCATCGATCACTGTACCAACAAAACTATAAAGGTTACCTCCCTTTGCTAAGCTGCATTGATCACTGCCGCAAAAAGGTTCTCAATCTCCTCATAGTAATCTCCAAGACCCTTTGCTAATCTGTAACGATCACTGAAACCACAAGAGATTTAAAGTTATCTCCCTTTGCTACGCTGCATTTATCACTGCCACAACAAGGTTTTCAAACTCCTCACAGTAATCTCTCTTTGCTAGTCTGCATTGATCACTGTCACCACATTTTATTTCAAACTCCTCACAGTATTATCCCTTTGCTACATTGCAACAATAAATGCACACACAAAACTTTCAAAGTTATCTCCCTTTGTCATGCTGAATCGATCACTGCACCCAGAATATTTTCAAAGTTATCTCCCTTTGCCATGCTGCATTGATCACTGTCACCATATTTTTTTTTCAAACTATTCACAGTACTCTTCTTTTACCCTGCTGCATCGATTACTACCACCTCAAAATGTTCAAACTCCTCACAGTAATCCCCCTTTGCTATACTACATCGATCTCTGCAACCACAAAATTTTTCAAGCACCTCATAGTAATTTTCCTTAGCAACGCTGCATTGATCACTGCCACCACAATATTTGGGTGACATTTGTGACCTTTGTGGTGGCAGTGATTAATAAAATGAGATCATTGTGAGGAGTTTGGTATCGCATATTCTCTCTCACCATTATATAAGTCAGGCAAATGAGTTCTTTCCTAAAGTGGTCCCCCGCTGTTTTCTGAATTCACTCTTTTCAACAAGACTGATAACGGAGGAGCCGACAAATTCTCAACGATTTGATTGGTCCGAATGAAACATTAAGAAAACGACAACAACAACAGAAAGCAGCAAAATACACTTTTGTTTCCCCTGAATTATTGGTTTTGAAAATCAAAGAATACATTCATTTATCAGACTTCTATTAATCCACAGATTTGTATCAACTTTTCTTTTAAACCTCCTAATTCAAAACATTTTGACCACCATTTACGTAAAGGCAACTATGTCTCACAGTCAACCATGTTGTTTACTTTGAACCAAAAAACGTTTATCTCTATGTACAGTGTGTTGTTATCGTTCCTTATGTTACCAGCTAGGATTCTGCCTTGTAGATTTGTACCATACCTGTATCTGAATTCGATAGACGAGAGACTGGTTCCCAGTCTGGTAGATTTGTACCATATCGGTCTCTATATTCGATAGACGAGAGACTGCTTCCCAGTCTGGTAGATTTGTACTTGTACCATACCGGTCTCTGAATTCGATAGACGAGAGACTGGTTCCCAGTCTGGTAGATTTGCACCATATCGGTCTCTATATTCGATAGACGAGAGACTGCTTCCCAGTCTGGTAGATTTGTACTTGTACCATACCGGTCTCTGAATTCGATAGACGAGAGACTGGTTCCCAGTCTGGTAGATTTGTACCATATCGGTCTCTATATTCGATAGACGAGAGACTGGTTCCCAGTCTGGTAGATTTGTACCATACCGGTCTCTATATTCGATAGTCGAGAGACTGGTTCCCAGTCTGGTAGATTTGTACCATATCGGTCTCTATATTCGATAGACGAGAGATTGGTTCCCAGTCTGGTAGATTTGTACCATACCGGTCTCTATATTCGATAGACGAGAGACTGGTTCCCAGTCTGGTAGATTTGTTCCATATCGGTCTCTATATTCGATAGACGAGAGACTGGTTCCCAGTCTGGTAGATTTGTACCATACCGGTCTCTATATTCGATAGACGAGAGAGAGAGACCGGTTCCCAGTCTGGTAGATTTGTACCATATCGGTCTCTATATTCGATAGACGAGAGAGAGAGACTGGTTCCCAGTCTGGTAGATTTGTACCATATCGGTCTCTACATTCGATAGACGAGAGACTGGTTCCCAGTCTGGTAGATTTGTACCATATCGGTCTCTATATTCGATAGACGAGAGACTGGTTCCCAGTCTGGTAGATTTGTACCATACCGGTCTCTATATTTGATAGACGAGAGAGAGAGACCGGTTCCCAGTCTGGTAGATTTGCACCATACCGGTCCCTTTATTCGATAGATGAGAGACCGGTTCCCAGTCTGGTATATTTGTACCATTCCTGTCTCTATATTCGATGGACGAGAGACCGGTTCCCAGTCTGGTAGATTTGTACCACTCCGGTCTCCATATTCGATAGATGAATCATCGGTTCCCAGTCTAGTTCGTTCTTGGCATTTTATAAGGGAGATGATTTAAATCTTTAGAATGCTCGTAAAACACGAGTATTCTCCCTTGATTCAGACGGAAATGTAGATTAAGCCTGAGTGTGTATACAATAAACATGCATATTTCAGACGGTGCATGTATATAAAGCCTGTATTTATATACAATATACATGTATATTTCAGACGGTACATGTATATAAACTCTATATTTATATACAATATACATGTTTATTTCAGACGGTACATGAAAATAAAGTCTGAGTGTGTATACACTAAACATATATATCTTATACGGTACATGTATATAAATTCTGATTATATACAATCAGGATCTACATGTATATAAGACAGTACATGTATATAAAGTGTGAGTATATATACAATATACATGTATATTTCAGATTGTTCATGTATATAAAGTGTGTATTTATATACAATGAACATGTATATCAAATGGTTAACGTATATAAAGTATGTGCATACATACAATAGATAGGTAAATATCAGACAGAACATGTATATAAAGTGCATGTATATATATATACAAAACCATGTACATTACAGACAGAATATGTATATAGGTTCTGAAATATATGCATTATAGATCTACATGTATATATCAAACAGTAGGTTACATTTCAGACGGAACATGTTTATAGATTCAGAGTATATAAACCATGTACATGTACATTACATACGGAATATGTATAGTTCTGAGAATATTTACATTATAGATCTACGTGTATATATCAAACAGTAGGCTACATTTCAGACGGAACATGTTTATAGATTCAGGGTATATAAACAATGTACATTACAGACAGAATATGTATATAAGTTCTGAGAATATTTACATTATAAATCTACATGCATATATCAAACAGTAGGCTACATTTCAGACGGAACATGTTTATAGATTCAGAGCATATAAACAATGTACATGTACATTACAGACAGAATATGTATATAAGTTCTGAGAATATTTACATTATAGATATACATGTATATATCAAACGGTAGTCTACATTTCAGAAGGAACATGTTTATAAATTCAGGGTATATAAACAATATACATGTACATTACAGACAGAATATGTATATGAGTTCTTAGAATATTTACATTATAAATCTAAATGCATATATCAAAGAGTAGGCTACATTTCAGACGGAACATGTTTATAAATTCAGAGTATATAAACAATGTACGTGTACATTACAGACAGAATATGTATATAAGTTCTGAGAATATGTATACATTATAGATAAACATTTATATATCAAATGATACATGTATATAAAGTCTGAGTGTTTTTACATTATACATGTATATACCAAATGGTACATGTATATAAATTCTGAGTACATACACAATATACATGTACAACAAATTGTACATGTATATCAAGACTGAGTGCATATACACTAAACATATATGAAATGGTACATGTATATAAAATCTACATATACATATATACACAAACATGAATATATGAAATGGTACATGTATATAAAGTATGTGTATATATACACTAAATATGTATCAAATGGAACATGAATATACAAGCTGTGTATATTTACAATAAACATGTACATATCAAATGGTACATTTATATAAAGTCTACATATATATACACAAAACATGTATATATCAAATGGTACATTTATATAAATTCAACATATATCAAATGGTACATTTATATAAAATCTACGTATATATGCACAAAACATGTATATATCAAACAATACATGTATATTAAGTCTGTATTTATATACAATATACATGTATATATCAAACGATACATGTATATAAAGTCTGTATTTATATACAATATACATGTATATAGCAAATGGTACATGTATATAAAGTCTACGTATATACACCTATACAAGTATATATCAAACAATACATGTATATAAAGTCTGTATTTATATACAATATACACGTACATTACAGACGCTGTTGATGGAGTACGGCTGGGTATGGTGGATGGACAGCTCCGTGAGGTTCGTGACCTCCGACCTTGACAGAGCGTTGCAGTACAGCATCGATAACCACGTACTCTTTCTCACGTACGGTCCCATGCTCTCCGTAGCTTATCACACAGACCTGGGAACCATGCGATTCCTCGGGGAGGATTCCTGTAAATTCAGACCGTTCGGTGAGATCGAGGCGACCTTTGTGCTCTTCCATTACAGTGATGTCACTTCCATTCTGACTGAAACGTGGTGCGCATGCGCGCTAAATGAACAGTGCATAGCGCCCCCTGGGTCATCGCAAAAGCTTGGTTGTAATGCGAACAGAAAGTTTGACGGGCGGTGCCATAGGTTCGACCAAGCTGTGTTGTCGATATTGTTGAGGCGTTTGTACCATGAAACGAACGATTATCCCTTGGTTCAGACACCTTTCCACATACACAAGATAATGCGTGGGAATAATGTGCCGTATTTTAACGAATTAAGAAATAAAAAGAAATTGTGAATATTTTTATGAAAACTCTTGTTATAGCGGTGCTAATTGGGCTCAGAAAACTCCCCAATTCAAATGTGAAGTTATGTTGACTCTTTCCGTTTACTGTGTACGGTTTATCGAGTAAAAGGTTTAACGTCTACCGTTTGGTACGGGGTAAAGATCTAAGCCTCTATTGTGCGTCCTACGGCTTTCAACTTATTTCCCAGAAGGAAAATTTAAAGGCTGACTTACATTGAAATCAAATGTAAACAACTTTTAAATAACGATCTGCATGTACTCAACTATGGTTGTATGTGTGCTGTTATTTGTTTTAAGTTCTCAGTTAACATTGCATGTGTTCGAGTATTGTTGAATGCGTAACTTTATTTTTTTTAAGTTCTCAGATAATGTTGCATGTTTTCAAGTATGGTTATATGTGCCCCGTTATTTTTTTATGTTCTCAGTTTATGTTGCATGTGTTCAAGTATGGTTATATATGTTCGTTATTTGTTTTATGTTCTCAGTTTATGTTGCATAAGTATGGTTATATGTGCAAGTTTATGTTGCATGTGTTCAAGTATGGTTATGTTCGTTATTTGTTTTATGTCTCAGTTTATGTAGCATGTGTTCAAGTATGGTTATACGTGCAAGTGTGTGTCGAGTATTGTTGAATGCGTTATTTTTTTAAGTTCTCAGTTTATGTTGGCATTCGTCATATGTGTTACTTACCTGTTCATCAAGTATGGTTATATGTTTATTTGCAGTGTTGTTTCGAGTATTGTTGAATGCGTTCCTTTATTTTTTAAGTTCTCAGTTTATGTTGCATGTGTTCAAGTATTGTTACATGTGCCCCGTTATTTGTTTTAAGTTCTCAGTTTACATTGCATGTGTTCGAGTATTGTTGAATGCGTTCCTTTATTTTTTTAAGTTCTCAGTTTATGTTGGCTGTATCAAAAAATCGTCATATGTGCCCCGTTACTTGTTTTACCTTCTCAGTTTATGTTGCATGTGTTCAAGTATGGTTATATGTGCCCCGTTATTTGTTTTAAGTTATCAGTTTATGTTGCAAGTGTTCGAGTATTGTTGAATGCGTTCCTTTATTTTTTAAGTTCTCAGTTTATGTTGCATGTGTTCAAGTATTGTTACATGTGCCCCGTTATTTGTTTTAAGTTCTCAGTTTACATTGCATGTGTTCGAGTATTGTTGAATGCGTTCCTTTATTTTTTTAAGTTCTCAGTTTATGTCGCATGTGTTCAAGTATGGTTATATGTGCCCCGTTATTTGTTTAATGATCAATATTTAAATTGCATGTGTTCTAGTATGGTTAAATGTGTTTGTTATTCGTTTTATTTTCTCGGTTTATGTTGCATGTCTTCAAGTATGGTTATATTAGTTACGTTATTTAATTATGGTCTCAGTTCTGGTTGTAAGAGTTCAATTAAAGTTGTATGTTTTACTAGTTCTTAAAGAGATTCTATTATAGATTTGTGCTTTGGGATTAATAAACAATTAAACATTTAAAACTTGATATTCCCATTCCTGGCCTTCTTTATTGCTGAAACCCCGTAATTTTGTTAAAGAAACTCTCTCAGAGATTTGTGCTTTTGGAGTTATAAACATTAAAAAATTGATATTCACAATTCTTGTCATTTAAACAAAGACCCTTTTCCATATTTTTACTTCTATGTTGCTTATACATCGTGTGTTTGTAAAATAATGTGAAGTAAATCTTAAAATGCTGGGCAATTGTCTAAAGATAGATTTTTGTGGTGTCTGCTTTCCAAAATCATTAGATATCCGCTTAAATTTGTTAACAAAACATACTCATATAACAAGTAGGTTAGATCACAGGCCTGTCGCCAGTTTACTTGGCGGCTGGCCTAGATCTTACCTGCTGTTTACATAAGTATGAAGTCGGTTCCTGCACTCTAAGAATTAAGGTAATTTGCAATCAATGTTTCTATAATTAAATTTAAAATTTCTATTATGCAACAAGTTATTCCGGCTTGGATGAACAACTCTCGATTCTTCCGTCATAGGGACAAGCTTGTGATACGTGTTAGGGAAACATGTGGTGTCGCAGAACAATGTAAATGGACAGCATCTTGGCATTCATAGATGGCTAACAAGAGTTCGCTTCATTTGGGTATCGGATGATGTGAAGCCTTCGATCAATCTGAACACATCGGGTTTATCCAATGAAAACACCTCTGAGATAATAGGGATGCCGCCATGTTGGGTTCCTCTCTCCTAGCCACGCATAAAATAAATATCAAGAACATGCATGCTGCGTCAGTTTCTTTATTCCAATTCGTAACATTGCACAGTAAGTTTTGTTCTAGAATATGAGGGTCTGGGCACATGTGTTGTCCATATATACTCGGTTTGATTAACATTATTGCTTCGACAATTTCGCCTGGGCTGGGTTCCTTGCTCCTAGCTATGCATAAAATATTACGAACATGCATGCTGCGTTAGTTTCTTTATTCCAATTCGCAAAATTGCGCAATTTTGCTCTAGGAAATGAGGGTCTGGTCACATGTGTTGTCCATATATATTCGGTTTGATTATCATTATTGCTTCGACAATTTCGCCTGGGTCGGGTTCCTTGCTCCTAGCTACGCATAAAATATTAAGAACATGCATGCTGCGTTAGTTTCTTTATTCCAATTCGCAAACTTGCGCAATTTTGCTCTAGGAAATGAGGGTCTCGTCACATGTGTTGTCCATATATATTCGGTTTTATTCACATTGTAACGTTTGTTGAACGTTTATGCAAATTAAGGACCTAATGCATTGTTTGAGAGAACATGCTGGTATAAATATAGACAAGACAACCGCTCATTGTACGACAGTGTTTCTCACTGATCGGATGTGTGTGTGTCTTTGAGGGGTTCATTTGGTTCGGTTCATTACAACATTATTGCTTCGGTATGTCTAGGCAATGTTTCAATGCCCCATTGCAAATTAAATATACTTAGGTTATCTTTTTGAGGCATTAAGTGACAATTTCAAACTCTTTTTACTTGTACGTAGAAACAATTACTGGGCATAGACTTATTCGTAGGTGTTGGGGCATTGACCAACAAACTCCGCATTCGGAACACCTCGGCCATTTCGACTCGTGACGGGGATTACCGAGTTGATACGATTGCAGACTCTGCGCAGGATTATTTCCCTTTACTTCAGGTAAACACATTTAACCAGAGACATAGATAACAATCTATGTCTCATCTATGTCTCTGATTTAACCCTATACCAAAGGCCAAATTTTCAACTGTCCCAAATTGAAAGTTTGCAGACGACATATCGAGATGTTATGAAATCGAAAAATAATCTAGAGCAGGAAACATTGTGGGAAAAGGAGAAATTGCTCTCCTCGAGCAATTTCTTCTTTTCCAACAATGTTTTCCAGAGAAGTTTGCGACAAAGTGGTAAAATGTTGTTATATTTTGGTAAAAGGTTAACCAAATGAAAAGGGAGATCACTGCGTAGGAGAATGTGTTGAGTAAACTTTTTACTAAACTCTTTACGTGCTACCACGACGAAACGATCCGCTTCGTTGAACACATACACATTTACGACAAATATTCGAATTCAAAGTTCTGCTCGAAAAGCTGCTTGTTATTTATCACTTAACCGATTAAAAAAACAAAGAAATATTACCAACTAAACGTATGAGTTTTTGATATATCCTAGAACCACAAACAATGCAAAATTGATATAAATGTAATACGAACATAAAACGCAGTTAGCTTTAGACGGAAAATGGAGGGATTTGGAAAGCACGATGTCACGGCAACATTGTTCTAAAAAAGGTAAACATTTAGCGTATATTTATAGCTCAACGCTACTTATGCTCCCACTTCAGTTTCAATAAGACATGTTAAGCTTATCAAATCATAAAACACGTTCCGCTAATAATAATTAAGAATGTAAACACTGTCAATGGCAGGTCAATTTGTTTGTTTTGAACATGTGGGTGGGGTATGGTATGAGCAGAATCTCGTGTACCATTTACAACAATAAGCAGTTATGTGTATCTGCTTCCACAATTAGCAGTAAAGTGTTCTGCCACCAGATTAAGCAGTTGTGTGTATCTGCTTCCACAATTAGCAGTCATGTGTATCTGCTTCCACAATTAGCAGTTATGTGTATCTGCTACCACAATTAGCAGTAATGTGTATATGCTTCCACAATTAGCACTTATGTGTATCTGCTACCACAATTAGCAGTTATGTGTATCTGCTTCCACAATTAGAAGTAATGTGTGTCTGCTACCACAATTAGCACTTATGTGTATCTGCTACCACAATTAGCAGTTATGTGTATCTGCTTCCACAATCAGCAGTAAAGTGTTCTGCCACCAGATTTAGCAGTTGTGTGTATCTGCTTCCACAATTAGCAGTTATGTGTATCTGCTTCCACAATTAGCAGTTATGTGTATCTGCTACCACAATTAGCAGTAATGTGTATATGCTTCCACAATTAGCACTTATGTGTATCTGCTACCACAATTAGCAGTTATGTGTATCTGCTTCCACAATTAGAAGTAATGTGTGTCTGCTACCACAATTAGCACTTATGTGTATCTGCTACCACAATTAGCAGTTATGTGTATCTGCTTCCACAATCAGCAGTAAAGTGTTCTGCCACCAGATTTAGCAGTTGTGTGTATCTGCTTCCACAATTAGCAGTTATGTGTATCTGCTTCCACAATTAGCAGTTATGTGTATCTGCTACCACAATTAGCAGTAATGTGTATATGCTTCCACAATTAGCACTTATGTGTATCTGCTACCACAATTAGCAGTTATGTGTATCAGCTTCCACAATTAGCAGTTATGTGTATATGCTTCCACAATTACCACTTATGTGTATTTGCTACCACAATAAGCAGCTATGTGTATCTGCTTCTACAATTAGCAGTAATGTGTTTATGCTTCCTCAATTAGCAGTTATGTGTATCCGCTTCCACAATTAGCAGTTATAAGTATCTGCTACCACAATTAGTAGTTATGTGTATCTGCTTCCACAATTAGCAGTTATAAGTATCTGCTACCACAATTAATAGTTATGTGTATCTGCTTCCACAATTAGCAGTTATGTGTATCTCCTTGGGGGAACCTTTTTATGTCTTTACCATGATAGAGGATATAGCTTACCAATTGTATCAAATATTACAGGCCCTTCTCTGCATGGTTTTACTGTTTCCCTCTACCAAACGCCAAATTTTCAGACGACATTTCAAATTCAGAGAAAATTCAATATTAATCTTCTGATAGGACAGATAACATTGTTGGAAAAGAAGAAAATGGTCGTCAAGAGCAGTTTCTCCTTTTCCCACTAAGTTTTAAGAGTCGTCTGCAACAAACTGGTCAAATGCCACTATTGGTCGATAATGGGATAATCTAGGCATTGATAGTTAACCACTTAACCTGATTCAAAAACAATTCTCATGGTGCCATGCATGTTGCTACATTGACGCAGAATACACACCTGTATATACATTGTCCCAGAAAATGAAATTCTGAAAATTGAAAAAAAAGTATTTTTCCATGTTTTACAATTGCATTGTGAGTTGTTGTGTTTTACCAGCTTGTTTAAGGTCCAAATGCTAGCTACCGTTTTACTTTACAGTTTACGCTTAAGATTTGCCTAAGTCTAAAACAACTATTCCTCTTATTTTAACAATGGGCAAAGCAATATTGCAAAGTAAAACACATCATTGAAATTGTCTCTCCGAGACACTTGCAATGACGTGTCACATTGCAATATTTTACTTTCATTGAAGATGACTTACGCTTATAGTTTCCTTAAAGCCACGCTTGCGCTCATATACACTATAATTGTGAAAGTAAAACAAATGGAAATCAACTTAAAAGTATTTTAAATGCCTTATCATAGGGGAATTGAGACTGTAACACATTTACAAGATCCTTTCAAAATAGTGAAAACTATTCAGTTTGTTAACAATTAGTGATAATAGATAGTGCAGCCTTTATATTGTCATGATCCTGTGGTTATTTGCTATGTTACAACATATTCTATCATAGTTTATAACTCATATTACCCAGTTTTTCTTGACGCTAGTATGCTTTTAAGTTTTTTGTCTCTGAATACTTATTTCTTTTTGCTTCATGGAAATGCTTTTAGATTGCACCAGATGGAAAACAGGAAATAAAATTTTCTCGGGGAAGTGTAATTTTAATTGAAGGTTTATGTAAATTAGGGAACCTAATGTTGTAGAGAATATGCTGGTATATAGATATAAACAACACAACCCCTTAGTGTATGATTGTTTTTCACTGATTGGTTGTATATTGTGATTTTTAGGGGTTCATTTGCTCCGTCTGTTGCGCATCACGACCAATTTCTTCTATTACCACAATGTTTTCCAGTGTCCTCACCACCATTTTGACAAAAGGAGTTATTGCTTGTGGCAAACAAATTTCTCCTTTCCTTGTTGTGATTTCCGGAGTCTTTTCCTACAGGTGTGTGTCTATGCATGATATTTTAATTGAACAATGAGTATTTTTTTTTCGAAATATGAGATGGTTCTGAATCAAATCTCAACAAGGACTTTTAGCTTAAAATGAGCAATTGCATTTTTTTCTCTTAATTGTTTCTTCCCAATACAACTAAAGAATATCAACAACATTTCTCTTTTTTTTCTGCCCATAATGGTACTGTTTGGACCAATATGACCAATAGAACATGAGGGTAAAAGTGTGTTGACATTATTGCTAACCTTCATACAACAAAGAAATATTTTTTTTGCGACTGTCAGTACATACTTTTCAAACGATGAATATTTTCTGTTAGTTTCATTAGAAAATTATTGAAAAATCCATTTTATTTCTTTTTTACAGATTCTTTATCTTATACAAGATTCGATACCTTGTTGAACTCACTGTGTCCAGTATGTGTGAGATGAAGTTGTACAATACAGAAACTTTATGATTGTTCAAGTCAACCTCTAGACATCAGCTAAAATTGTAGCTTAACACTACACTGAAATGGAATCCCAAACTTCTCCCAACCCTGCCCTTATTGTGGTAAGTTAAAGTTAACATATTTTGTACAACTAATCCTTCACAGATCGTTAACCCTTTCCCAAACAACAAATTTTCAACTGTCCCAAAAAGAAAGAGTTTGCAGACAACATTTCAAAATGTGATGAAATTGGAAAATGATTTTCTGATAAGGCAGAAATCATTGTTGGAAAATGAAAAATTGCTCGTTATTATAATAGATATTTGTTTTTATTCTTTTATTGTCAATAACAGTTCTAATTACTCAGCAACCAACCATGGCAAAGTCAGGTTGGATAATGATATCTTTGGTTAAAATGTAGAATGCTGTATGATCGGCATAACACCTATTTTGATTGGCATAGCACCTATTTTGATTAGCATTACTCCTATTTTGATTGGCATAACACCTATTCTGATCGGCATAACACCTAATTTGATCGGGATAACACGTATTTTGATCGGCATAACACCTATTCTGATCGGCATAACACCTATTTTGATCGGCATAACACCTAATTTGATCGGGATAACACGTATTTTGATCGGCATAACACCTATTCTGATCGGCATAACACCTATTTTGATCGGCATAACACCTAATTTGATCGGGATAACACGTATTTTGATCGGCATAACACCTATTCTGATCGGCACAGCACCTATTCTGATCTGCATAACACCTATTCTGCTCGGCATAACACCTATTTAGATTGGGATAACACCTATTTTGATCGGCATAACACCTATTCTGATCTGCATAAAACCTATTTTGATCGGCATAACACCTTTTTTGATTGGCATAGCACCTATTTTGATTGGCATAACACCTATTTTGATTTGCATAACACCTATTTTGATTTGCATAACACCTATTCTGATCGGCATAACACCTAATTTGATCGGGATAACACCTATTTTGATCTGCATAACACCTATTCTGATCTGCATAACACCTATTTTGATCGGCATAGCATCTATTCTGATCGGCATAACACCTATTCTGATCGGCATTACACCTATTCTGATCGGCATTACACCTATTCTGAGCTGCATAACACCTATTTTGATCAGTATAGCATCTATTCGGATCGGCATTACACCTATTCTGATCGGCACTACACCTATTCTGATCTGCATAACACCTATTTTGATCAGCATAGCATCTATTTTGACCAGCATTACACCTATTTTCATCTGCATAACCCCTATTTTGATCAGCATAGCATCTATTCAGATCGGCATAACACCTATTTTGATTGCAATAGAACTTATTTTGATCGGCATTACACCTATTTTGATTGAGATAACACCTATTTTAGTTTACACATCTTCAGATAAACTCGCCGATACTTTTCACTTAACCAATTAGTCCATACATTTAGCTCATGTTAAACTCCCTCGACCAGAAGACATTAGAAACCACTTTGAGAGAGAGAGAATATACTCATGAATTATTTCTCCATTTGTCTTTGTGGTATATACTTAATATAAGTTAGAAAACAGCTGTTTAAATTGCTGTTAACTAATATGAAAAAGTAAATGATTATTTAACCCATTACCAAACAATAAGGACATTTGACCATTTAATTCCATCACATTTTAAAATGTCGTCTGCAAACTCTTTCACTTTGGGACATTCGAAAATTTGGCGGTTGGTAGAGGGTTAAGTAAATATAATTTGACGTGACGTGAAGATTGCTTTTTATTTTTGATGGGGCAAACTTAGAAGGATCAAAATAGTGTCTGACTTTTCAAATTCTGATTTTCGGATTTGAAGCTCAAAAGGACAATCCAAAGTCAATTAATATGACAACATATGTAAAATAAACCACCAAATAATGGCATTAATTGCTTTAAAACAATTAAAAAAAGATTAATGGGTTTTTCACATTCCAGTGTGCATGCGCAGAGAAACCTTATCTGGAGCTCATAATCATCGCATTATATAAGTATTAATTAAACCGTTCTTACAAAGAAAATACAATGTATGTGGAATACAGACATGTTAAGTGCATGGATTGATTAAGAAAGGATTAATTTACAACTGTGAGTAGACTAGTTTGATATTTTTCAATATCAATGGTAATATGGCTCTTCAAATAATGCAACAAAATATTTGTCGCATTTAATTAAATGAATGGTTTAACAGTTTGACGTGATGGGAGATATTGCCTGATGCAAATATTTCTCAATATTTTATGATCGAGTCAAATTAGATTGACTAGAAGAGGGTCAATCTATCCTCCTATATAAATTTTTGTAACTACTTCAAATTGGAAGCGTCGCAAGGCAACAGTAGACAATTATACTTTTAATTCAAGGGAAAAATCAATTGGTTTGTAAAGATCAATATAATTGCAATTAATGATTTAGAACTGGTTGACTTTATCAATATCTCCTGTGGCATTCTTTGTTTGGCTGATTTCTTTTTCATAGCTTCACAAAAACAATATCTCACTTGACTGATAGTATATCATACTGCTTTTCTCAGAAAACAAATCTTAACCCTGAAAGTGCTTTATCCTACTTCATGCTTAAGCAAACAGGTTATATCAAGGCCAGCCGCCAATTTACTTGGGGATATAACATGTTGCTCTTCGTATCTTTCTTCATCGAAATTAAGCAAATCTTTAAGGCTTTAGACAGCAGATGACACAAGAATCTATTTTTAGAAACAAAAAAAATCCAGCATTCTAAGGGTAACCACAAGTTGAAAAACATCCTCTCTATATTAGCATCAGTATTTATGAAAAACATCCTCTCTATATTAGCATCAGTATTTATGAAAAACATCCTCTCTATATTAGCATCAGTATTTATGAAAAGCATCCTCTCTATATTAGCATCAGTATTTATGAAAAACATCCTCTCTATATTAGCATCAGTATTTATGAAAAACATCCTCTCTATATTAGCATCAGTATTTATGAAAAACATCCTCTCTATATTAGCATCAGTATTTATGAAAAACATCATCTCTCTATATTAGCATCAGTATTTATGAAAACATCCTCTCTATATTAGCATCAGTATTTATGAAAAACATCCTCTCTATATTAGCATCAGTATTTATGAAAAACATCCTCTCTATATTAGCATCAGTATTTATGAAAAACATCCTCTATATTAGCATCAGTATTTATGAAAAACATCCTCTCTATATTAGCATCAGTATTTATGAAAAACATCCTCTCTATATTAGCATCAGTATTTATGAAAAACATCCTCTCTATATTAGCATCAGTATTTATGAAAAACATCCTCTCTATATTAGCATCAGTATTTATGAAAAACATCCTCTCTATATTAGCATCAGTATTTATGAAAAGCATCCTCTCTATATTAGCATCAGTATTTATGAAAAACATCCTCTCTATATTAGCATCAGTATTTATGAAAAACATCCTCTCTATATTAGCATCAGTATTTATGAAAAACATCCTCTCTATATTAGCATCAGTATTTATGAAAAACATCCTCTCTATATTAGCATCAGTATTTATGAAAAACAGTGTTAATTGAAAATATGATTATGCCTTTCATGGTTTTCACAGTTTTGACATTACAGTTTATCCGGCAGGAACAGATAACTAAGAACTTCAGCGCTTTATGGGTCTTTAAAGTACGGCAAACGAAACAAAGCAATATTACTTTTTATAGAAAAAAGTGTTTTCTTGAAGTATATGTTAACTTTCCTCATGTGTAATCATCCGCTTTCTTACACAAAAGTGTTTAGACTAGCACATTTTACGGCACTGTCCCCATATTAGGGCATTATTCTCAAGCTGTCTAAACATTGTTTAAGAGTAAATTTGACTCATTCAAATCTCATATTTATTCAAAAGTAAAGTATGTGTCTGCAAACTTTCCACATTACCAGTGATAAAAATGGTATATTTGGTCAACTGCTGCCTTTAAAAAGAAAAGCCATGTTCAGCTATAGTCTTTATATCTGTTATTTTCACAGTTTACTTGTTGTTTGTGCAAGAGGGAGGTGGAACGTTATATTTTTTCGCCAAATTTCTTTCAAATTGTTTAATTCCCAGAAATGACGAGTTTCCCTTGCCAAAAAAGACCTATTTTGATACTTTTTGATTTTGTCCTCTTGTTATTTTTTGCACTATCCGTTACTGACTGAATCACATGCACTTGTATTTTTGAAAATAGTTTTATTTAGTCATAGTCAGTTTTGTGAACATACTATGTAATGGTGATAGAAATCACAACTGGTCAGCAGAGCGAAAATGAAATGTTGAGATTACTTTCCCAGAAAAAGAAATGATCATGCCCGTTTCAGATACGTTGTTGAATTGCAAAACCAGAAATGACCTTGGTCCGAAACCAGGTCAATTACACTCTCATTTTCAATGCATATTGATGCAAATTTCACAATATCGCAGCTGAAAGACCATTTCATCAAATGGTAAACTCAAAATGTTATGAAAATGTGTTTTTGTGTTCTAATCTCAGCTTGAAGTCAAAGTTATCCGCTAGTTTCTAAAATCTGTTATCGCCGTAACAAGCCAAAAAGTCTGACTGGGATTCGAACCCAGAACCTCCTCAGAAACACTAAGGTGCTCTTGCTAGTTGAGCTATCAGACTGGAATCTGGCCTTAAATTTTAAAGATTTTAGAATTAAGGGGAAAAAGTGCCACTAATAATGAAGAAAAGGTTTAAATGTTCACAAACAAAATGAAAATCAAATGTTATGATGATTCGTTTTGGTTTTCTAATCTCAGCTTGAAGTCAAAGTTATCCGCTGTTCACTGAAATCTTTTATCGCCGGAACAAGCCAGAAAGTCTGACTGGGATTTGAACCCAGAACCTCCTCAGAAATACTAAGGTGCTCTTGCTAGTTGAGCTATCAGACTGGAATCTGGCATTTAAGATTTTATCATTAAGGGAAAAAAGTGCAACAAATAATGAAGAAAATGTTTAAATTTACAGGCAATGTTAACAAACAAAATGATAATCAAAAAAGAACTTACCATGTATTTAACCCTTTACCAACGCAAACTTTTCGACTGTCTCGACTGACCTGACGGCATTTCAAAATGTGATAAAATTGAAATATAATCAAAACATTGTGGTCTGCAACTAACTAGTCAAATGTCGTTATTGTTTGGTAATGAGTTAAATATCTATTTTCAAGATTTAAGAGTTTGAATGTTACCTATTACTCACCTCAAACTAGATTTTTGAAGTTGTTATATTGAATGTATATGTCTCCATGTCATTATGATGAGACTGTCTTGGACTACATTAAGCTTCTCTAAGTCAACTTTATAGATGAACTGTTTATGATTCATTTACTTTGGGTGTTTGCCACTGATAATCTAGAAGCTAGTTACTTTGTCAGATATTTTGATGGTGTATATAAAATAGTGGAAAACATGTGATATGCTGAAAAAATACACAAATACCTGCTTATTCAAGAGGCGCTGCCATTTCCATCTGTTTTATATCGTTACCATTGACCACATGATCACCCCGCCTGTATTCTTAGCAAACAATGCCTCTCCTTGTGCTGAGGACACTTGGTTTAAGTTTTCCTATTTACTTTATATTTAAGAAACAAAACATCGCTGCCTTAATATCTTTTTGGGTTATTATTATTATTCACCGTATATGTTTTACATCGATTGTGAAGGAAGCTAATTATAGCCTGTTCAAAGCCACTCTCGATGATTGCTTCCTGGATACTAAACCAGTAATCGCGCAGGTTTGTGGGTTAGTCCCGGAAATTTTCACCCCGCCTTACAGGGATTCGATCCCGGGACCCTCGGTACAAGAGCCCGACGCTCTACCCCTGCACCAATGTCGCCCGAGTTGAAATGTTTGTAATGCTGTGTCCACAGTATTTAAGTTATAAATTGGCTTTCTGGGATTTTATCAGTATTAACCAAGGGTTATGAACTGTCTTGCCAAAGAACTCTCCCAGGAGACCAGTGGTGCTGTTGGGGATCGATTCTGGAACTTCAAGTTACATGTCCACAACCTAAACCACGGGGACACATTCTTTTAAGGAAAGTCAAGATATCTGTCTAGCAGGTTTTTTTTGTGTTATATAACAGACTATCATAAAAAGCACCTTCCCAATTGGAAATTTCTTTAAAATCATGCAGTTTTCCCAAAAACTCAAAAGTCATACCAGCTTTTAAGCTTCCCAATTCATGAATTTCAGCGATAAAATTTCCCAAATTCAACAGGCTTGGGCCTCTTCCCAAGTAAGAGAAAAAAATCCCTGTCTCATAGTCAGTTCTTGATGATGGATGGAAGTTAAAAAGAGTTAATCATACATTTAATTGTAACAACTCCTTGTTAATTTAAGTTTGTTGGAATAATGTAAAAAAACTTACCATGTATTTAACCCTTTACCAAACGCCAAATTTTCGACTGTCTCAACTGTCAACTTGACAGCATTTCAAAATGCTATGAAATTGAAAAATAATCAAAACATTGTGTATAAAGGAGAAAGTGTTCTAAACAAGCAATTTCTCCTTTTCCCACATTCTTTCCAAAATGGACAGCAACTTGAACTAGTCAAATGCCTTTATTGTTTGATAATGGGTTAAATATCTTTTTTCAAGCTTTAAAAGTTTGAATGTTACATAATACACAAAGAACGTTTTACACATCTCAAATTAGTGGAAAACAGGTAATATGCTGAAAAAATACACAAATACCTGCTTATTCAAGAGGAGCTGCCATCTCCATCTGTTTTATATCGTAAACATTGACCACATGATCACCCCGCCTGTATTCTTAGCAAATAATGCCTCTCCTTGTGCTGAGGACACTTGGTTTAAGTTTTCCTATTTACTTTATATTTAAGAAACAAAACATCGCTGCCTTAATATCTTTTTGGGTATAAGGTTTTCTTATGTAGCTATATAGCCAAGCTAACCTCTCTTGTCATGATGAAACTAAAAAATGTTTCGAAAATGGTATTCAAACCCAAGTAAAGAAACATATCTCAATAAGCAATGTTTCTATTGGTGTGACAGTTTGAGAAAATCAATCTGCTGATTGAACCTTCCAATTCTGAATTGTCTTAAAGTGGTTCTTACAAATGCATCTCTTTAAATAAATGTCCATATATAGCAGCTCAAATTAATGAAAGCAAAATTGCAACAACGTAAAAGATGTGAGAAAAGTTACAGACTTAGTGAATTGTGCCTCTGTTTCACCGGGAACTTATCCCTTTCCCAAACAACAAATTTATTTTCAATTGTTCCAAATTGAAAGAGCTTGCAGCCAACATTTCAAAATGTGATGAAATTGGAAAATAATCTTCTGATAGGGCAGAAAACATTGTGGGAAAAGGAAAAGTTGCTTGTTACGAGCAGTTTCTTCCTTTCCCACAATATTTTTCCAAAGCTGTCTGCAACAACGTGGTCAAATGTCGTTATTGTTTGATAAAGGGTTAATGAAAACTATTGTTGATATAAAGTACTTCACGTTTATTACCCCCAGAGCACAAATCTCTTTGAGTTTGTCCATTTTAAAACATAAAATATAACATCTTTTTTGTGTTTATAATGTCTGTGTGGTTAAACTGACCATTGTAACATTGATGGAACATTTATGCAAATTAAGGTGTCTGATCCATTGCTATCGAGAACAAACATTAAGTATAAAGATAGACAACACAACTGATCGGTGGACGACAGTGGTTTTCACTGATCGGATGTGATTGTGTCTTATAGAGGGTTAATTTCCTGGGTTCGTTACACTTTTAACCATTCTAACAGATCAGATTTCTGCAACTGGTTGTAAACAAAGACTTGATTTGACAGTTATAAAGTATGAAAAATTACATTGTTTTGGTTAAAAAAAAGTCATCATCAAACTACTTTTCACCTTGTCAAGGTTGGCCGTAGTTGTTAAGGGCAAAAAGAAAAATTTCTTGCTGCAAGCAGTCATGTCTTTTATTACAACGAATCATAGGTTTTCTGTTGTTATACTAAGCTAAGATAACCTCTTTTGTCGTCTGCTTTCCAAAACCTTAAATATCTGCTTGATTTTTCTGAGGAAAGATTCTCAGAGAAGCAAACAGGTTAGATCACCGGCCAGTCACCAATTTTCTTAGGGACTGGCCTGGATCTGACTGTTTGCATAAGCATGAAGTCGGTTCCAGCACTATAATGGTTAAAAACCTCAACTGTTGATGACCACCTAAAAGGTCTTTAGAGACAATAAACTCAATTTGCATTCTTTTCTCTTTCCAGAATGACGATGCCTGATGATGATGCCTGATTGGAGGACACTCTCCAATACAACTTGATGAAGAAGTACATCAACTCACCAAGACTTCCGGACGATGAACCAGATGAGCACAAACAACATACTTAAACAGTGTTTCGACATTTAGTGAAATATATAGACCTGCTAAAGACAATAAACGGATGTTTTGAGACATTTTCCAACAAATGGTGGAATAATATTAATCATTCATAGTTTCTACAATAATGAACATCAAATTAGTGAGTGCCACTATTGCAAACACTTAACACTAACAACAATTGTGATTTCAAGTGCGGCGACAAATATGGATTTCAGTGGAATGCTATGTGGTAAAATTGCTAAAGCACTATAGTGCTTGTGGACATATTAATTACCCCCCTTACCAGTGATGGTACAACTTTGTATTTGATGCAAAACAGTCAAATATTCTCTTTACCATATCTATGGGATATTTTTGTAAATTTTTATGCAACAGATAGTTGAGAAACTTAATGACTAAGTGTTAAAAACAGCTGGAAATGGAGCAAAGTTTGCTTATTGCAAGAACTTTGCCTTTACTTGCTATGCTTTACAATTCATTTCTCTTGATAGAAGGTAAACATAAACTTAAAACTAAAGAGAGGTATTTAAAGACATATGTAAAAAAGTTGATAACTTTGCTTTAAACATACTGTTTGTACTTTCTAGAGAACTGAATGCTCTTTGGAAAGTTATTGTGTTCAATCAGTGTATGTTATGTGAAGCATTAACCAGTGTGTTATGTCAATCTTTAACAAGCATTGGATGTTCTTAATAGAGATAAAGTTGTAGTTACACTTGAAACTAATTCTGTGCACTGAGATTGGTCCAATGAAGAAAGCATAGTTTCCACTATTTGCAGTAGTAGTTTAATCAATAGGAAGAGTGAAATACGTTGTCTGAAGTTAGTACTAGTTAATAAGCTAGGAATTGGTTAATTACTTTCTGTTTCAAGGTGTCATCTTCAGTTGCTTTGAAACTTTGGCATTTGATGACATTATTTTCTAAACCATTTGCTTGCTATAATTTGAGCTCTGCCAAGAATTGGATTTTCAGTGTCAGTATCGCTCTATGGTAGATAAAAGACCGTTTGAATTGTTTGGGCTGCTTGTTGCAAGCAAATCCAAACTTGTTCTGACATGATTCTTACAGACTCTGAATCTTCTCTGTAAAGACTTGTTGTCTCTATTGAAGAATGGGTGGGAGGTAAATGTGCTTACTGGAAAACCAGGTGTATGTTTGATCATTGAAATTGGTAGCAACAACACAGGATCCATTGTGTAGCTTGTGTAAGAAATGACAGGACAGTTCAGATATTTGGTTCATGATAAGGTTTATTTTGTCTCAATTTTGAATATTAACACTGTATAACTGCTCTAGAACAATTGTTTGATTGACTCTAGTCTGAGCAGGTTCAATCATTACAAGATGCATCCACTTAATATTGCCTTTTTGGTTAACTGGTCACTACAAACTCTTTCTATTTGAGTAGGGGAATCTACCTGATAAGCTTCTTTGGCTTGATAAAATCTAGAATATGTCTGATGTGTGTTTTGATAGTTAATATTCTTTAGCTCTTTATCTTTTTAGAATTAAACTAAACTGTTTTTAATACCCTTGAACAAATTATGGTATTCTGTAGCTGTGTACTATCCTAAAAATGTATCAAAATATCATAGGAGAAATTATTTCATGTTGAAATTATTGTGAAAACAAACAGATATAAGTGTTATTTTACTAAAAAGATCATCAACAATACAAAAATCAATTTTCTCCAAGGTATATAAGCATTTCAAAGTAAAATTCTTGTTGACTTTCAATAGCTATAAATTGAAGGTTGTGCTTAGATCTTAACACTAAATATCCATAATGAAGGCGACATTGGTGCAGGGATAGAATAGAGCGTCGGGCTCTTGTACCCAGGGTCCCGAGTTTGAATCCCTGTAAGGTGGGGTGAAGATTTCCGGGACTAACCCACAAACCGGTGCGATTATTGGTGTAGTATCCAGGAAGCAGGTTTAATATTGCTTCAACATTCTTTCAGTTGTGTTGCGATGCCTGGTTCAAATTTGTCAAAATTACAATACGAGAGTGTAATAATGAACACTTGGTGATTTAATACCATCTACAGACTAAAGTTGAATAGTTTTTAATATTACTTACAACAGAATTCTGTAATTATCCCATTCAAACTTAAAAGTATTAAATCAATGGCCATATCTGGCTTAACCCTTATAGTGCGGGAACCATCTTCATGCTTCTGCAAACAGGTTGGATTCATGCCAACCGCCAAGTCAATTGGCAGCTGGGCTGTGATTTAACCTCTTGCTACTCTGAGTATCTTTCGTCATCAAAATTAAGCAGCTATTTAAGGTTTTGGAAAGCAGATAGTAAGTCAGAATATTCAAGATGTATCAACAATGGAATCATTATCAAATAACAATAATAATAATAATAATAAATACAATGATAATAATAATGATTATGATAATAATGATAATAAAATAATAATAAGGATAATAATAATGATAATAAAATAATAATAAGGATAATAATAATAATGATAATAAAATAATAATAAGGATAATAATGATAATAAAATAATAATAAGGATAATAATGATAATAAAAAAATAATAAGGATGATAATGATAATAAAATAATAATAAGGATAATAATAATAATGATAATAAAATAATAATAATGATAATAAAATAATAATAAGGATAATAATGATAATAAAAAATAATAAGGATAATAATGATAATGATAATAATAATGATAATAAAATAATATTAAGGATAATAATAATAATGATAATAAAAAATAATAAGGATAATGATAATAAAATAATAATAAGAATACTAATAATAATAATGATAATAAAATAATAATAATGATAATAATAATAATGATAATAAAATAATAATAATAATAATAATAACAAAATAATAAGGATAATAATAATAATAATAAAATAATAATAATGATGATAATAATAATAATGATAATAAAATAATAATAGTGATAATAATAATTTAAAAAAACAATAATGATACTAATAATACCTTAATTGATAATGGTTATGATGATAATAATGATGAAGATAATAAAGACAATAATAATGATAATAATATTAATAACAATATTGATGATGATTATAATGATGATGATAAAAAGGATAAAGGTCTAGTCAGAACAATGTTTTATTCATCCAGTTTCATGTACTGGAAAATATTCAGCTCACAATAAAGGGAAGTAATAGTGTTTACTACAACACAGAAATGTACTTAGTCTAAACCCTTCAACAGCTATTTAATCAATTAAACCAACCCAATGTTCATTATTTAAAATTATTTAAGAATGATACAATTAATTTCAATCTTAAGACAAAAAACATGGAATCAATTAAACCAACTATATGTCCATTATTTAGTTTGATCCTAGAATGATACAATTGAATTTGAATTAAAGGTGAAACATGGAATTGAACTAAGCATTTATAAAGATAAAAAGATATGTTCTAAGGAATTTTCTGCAAGCTTTTAGTCAGAAAAACACCAATTCAGGTTTTAAAAAAATATTGTATCTTTAAGAGATATTGCTCTCGATGAGTATCTCTCCTTTTTGTTACAATGTTTTCATTCCACATGTTGGCCAAGAATTCATAGGTACATGCTTTCCTAAAGAAAATGAGCATACACATGTTGATCGGAGATAACTTCAGTGACATGGGATTTATTTTAGTTTTCTGTAACTTTGGGGTTACCATTTCAACCTTTTTTCAGTAATACTGTTTAAATGTCAATGGATTGCCATTGGTCATCAGTTCTGGGGAATGGTAATTTGTCTGATATCTTTTAAATTCCTAGCTAATGGTCAATAGGGGAGGGAGGTAATACAGACAAATGGAGTTTGAAAAATTCTCCTTTGCCAAAACATTTTTAATTTTATCTAAATTAGGGTAATGTGGTATAAGGTTTAGCATAGTCAATAACATAGGGTTGCCAAAATGATTTTGGTCATCAATGAATTAAGTATAAAACTTTATTACTGATTGAGAGTTGGAGTTAACATTAGTTTCAACATTTTTATCAATTCATTATGGTAACAGTTTATGAAGGTAACAGTTTATTAACTTGATACCTCAGAACTATTTAAGACAATGTATAAGTCTAATGAGTTCATATACATAACTCAGGAATTATAGGAAAGTTAAATAAAGTTTACCAACTTACCTTATGAGTTCATATACATAACTCATGAATTATTGAAAGTTAAATAAAGTTTACCAACTTGCTTTATGAGTTTTATACATAACTCATGAATTATTGAAAGTTAAATAAAGTTTACCAACTTGCTTTATGAGTTCTATACATAACTCATGAATTATTGAAAGTTAAATAAAGTTTACCAACTTACCTTATGAGTTCTATACATAACTCATGAATTATTGAAGGTTAAATGAAGTTTACCAACTTGTCTTATGAGTTCATATACATAACTCATGAATTATAGGAAAGTTAAATAAAGTTTATCAACTTACCTTATGAGTTCATATACATAACTCATGAATTATAGGAAAGTTAAATAAAGTTTACCAACTAGCCTTATGAGTTCATATACATAACTCATGAATTATAGGAAAGTTAAATAAAGTTTACCAACTTGCCTTATGAGTTCATATACATAACTCATCAATTATAGGAAAGTTAAATAAAGTTTACCAACTTGCTTTATGAGTTCATATACATAACTCATGAATTATAGGAAAGTTAAATAAAGTTTATCAACTTACCTTATGAGTTCATATACATAACTCATGAATTATAGGAAAGTTAAATAAAGTTTACCAACTAGCCTTATGAGTTCATATACATAACTCATGAATTATAGGAAAGTTAAATAAAGTTTACCAACTTGCCTTATGAGTTCATATACATAACTCATCAATTATAGGAAAGTTAAATAAAGTTTACCAACTTGCTTTATGAGTTCATATACATAACTCATGAATAAAAGGAAAGTTAAATAAAGTTTACCAACTTGCCTTATGAGTTTATATACATAACTCATGAATTATAGGAAAGTTAAATAAAGTTTACCAACATGCCTTATGAGTTCATATACATAACTCATGAATTATAGGAAAGTTAAATAAAGTTTACCAACTTGCCTTATGAGTTCATATACATAACTCATGAATTATAGGAAAGTTAAATAAAGTTTACCAACTTGCCTTATGAGTTCATATACATAACTCATGAATTATAGGAAAGTTAAATAACGTTTACCAACTTGCCTTATGGGTTCATATACATAACTCATGAATTATAGGAAAGTTAAATAAAGTTTACCAACTTTCCTTATGAGTTCATATACATAACTCATGAATTATTGAAAGTTAAATAAAGTTTACCAACTTGCTTTATGAGTTCATATGCATAACTCATGAATTATAGGAAAGTTAAATGAAGTTTACCAACTTGCCTTATGAGTTCTATACATAACTCATGAATTAAAGGAAAGTTAAATAAAATTTACCAACTTGCTTTATGAGTTCATATACATAACTCATGAATTAAAGGAAAGTTAAATAAAGTTTACCAACTTACCTTATGAGTTCATATACATAACTCATGAATTAAAGGAAAGTTAAATAAAGTTTACCTACTTGCTTTATGAGTTCATATACATAACTCATGATAAATAGGTAAGTTAAATAAAGTTTACCAACTTACCTTATGAGTTCATATACATAACTCATGAATTATAGGTAAGTGAATGCCCCGTGAATGTTTTCACACAATGTTTTCTCACCATCTGTCAAACGGCATTCGAAAGATTAAATGCTCTCAGAGATGCTTACAGCAATGCAAAACAAAGCTGTAAATTTAATAGCAATGGATAACAATGATATAAATAACATTGAGTTTAATGTATATTCAATCGAATATCGTCGCATATACTGTGCAAAACATTTTATTTGTACAGAAATTCTCGCCGATGCGGGGGCAGGTATTTTCGCCGTTGCGTAACATGTGTTATTTATAGATATGTTATTATTATGGGATCCGGCGCCAGTGATCTTAACTTGCATTGGTTGGACAAGAACATATTCAAGTTTAGAAGACCAACCAGGACCTTTAGCATCATTATTTGGTATAACCATCTTGTTTTACTTGTCAATACATAAATGTGCATGTATGTATATAACGCATGTATTTGTATTCTGAGCTTATTGCACATGTTCTTGCATTGAACCCTCAAATTGGTATCTTATGTAAATTTTGACTGTTTTACACTTGTATCAGTTATTCTGATCTCTAAGTTATATATTATTTGTGTTGAAAAAAAACCTTAAAAATCAAAGCCAAACTGTTAAATAATGAAATTGAAGGTATTACTTATAGAATATGTTTAATGACTGTGATTTGCTGAAAACAAGAAAAAGAATATATTAAATGAAACAGGCAGAAAAACAAAGGTTATAAATATACAATTTGAGGGCATTTTGAGGATCGTCACAGAAGTAGTTCGTTATTTTGCGATAAAAATAACATATAGGATATTGCATTATATTCCCTAAAAGGCAATTGTTGCAAAAAAGACTATAATAATCTAGGTAAAATTTCATTAAAACTTATACATATATTATTGCTATTGAAAAAGACATATGTTTATTAACATCTGTGACAATCCATAAATTCTTACATTAGATCCATTTCTAGAATTTACCTTTTTTTCATGAAGCCCCAACCATTACATCTTACAAAGAACATAGATGAAACCAATGTGAAAAAGATAGGAATTGCTTATAACGAATAATTCCACCTTTTGTAACACTAGTTCCTACCAAGTAAGATAATTCAAGGGTTCAGTGCAAGACAATAGTAAACACATAAACATGAAACACTTATTATAGTATTGCACTGAACCCACGAATTCCACAAGACAATAGTAAACACATAAACATGAAACACTTATTATAGTATTGCACTGAGCCCACGAATTCCACATTATAAAATTGGCATCTAAGAATGGTTTTAGCTTGGGTCTTTTATAAAAAAAAATTGAGGAATTCCTCTGATAGGGATTAATTCAACAATTCAAAGCTGTCAGACTAACAATAATAATTAACTTCAAATCACTAAAGCCATAATGTCGCCCAAAAAACTGCAGAATTTGGAAAAAAAGAGTTAAACATTATGAAACATATTAGAACATAGCAATAAGCCACATTATCATGAGTATATAACGCCTGCACTATCTATTAGGGATGTTTCAGAGTGCCATATTTCATATTCGATGTAAAATAAAAATTAGTTTTAACTTAACTAAAGATGTACATGGTGGTTGTAAATCCCCTGTGTAGTGGATTCCGCCTTGGAACCTTTCGTTAATCCACATTCGGCGCGAGTACTCTTTATGTATCCAGGAAGCAGAATCCAGAGCAGTTCATCTAAGTTGTAAGAACTTGTTTCACAATCGATGTAAAATGAATATAAGTTTAAACTAAACTAAAGATGTATTTGGTGTGTTTGAATACTCTGCCTACATATTCTGCTTGGAACACTTCATTAATCCACATTGGATGCGCACACTCTTTATGTATCCAGGAAGCAGAATCCAGAGCAGTTCATCTAAGTTGTAAGAACTTGTTTCACAATTGATGTAAAATAAATATGAGTTTAAACTAAACTAAAGATGTATTTGGTGGGTTTGAATACTCTGATTACATATTCTGCCTTGGAACATTTCATTAATCCACATTGGATGCACATACTTGTAGAAACAGAATTGAGAATAGTTAATCTAAGTTGTAAGAACTTGTTTCACAATCAATGTAAAATAAATAACTTGAAACTAAACTATAGATGTATTTGGTGGGTCCGAATCCGCCGTGTATTGGGTTCGGCCTTGCAACAGTTCATTAATCTACATTTCACACGAGTACTGGTTATGGTCCAGGAAGCAGAATATAAAGCGATTCATCTAGGTTGTAAGTACTTGTCTCGCAATCAATGTAAAATAAATAAGTCTAAATTAAACTGAAGATTTATTTGGTCGTTTCGACTCGCTTGAGAAGCAGATTCTGTCTTGCGACCTTTCATTAATCTATATTCCAAACAAGTACTGGCTATTTTTCAGGAGACAGAATCAAGAGCGATTCATGAAAGTTTTAAGAACTTGTTTCACAATCAATGTAAAATAAATAAGTTTATATAAACTATACTAATACTGATTGAAGAAGACCCTAATTACTGAACTAGCTGCGAAGAACCATTGATCTTCCATAACAAACTCCTCACAGTTATCTCCCCTTACTACGCTGCATTGATCACTGCCACCACACGATTTTCATACAGATTTGAATGAAATCTAAATGTTTACTTTTTTTCAAATTTTTACCGGATATAGAAGCTAATTTAGCCCTTATAGTGCTGGAACCAACTTCATATATATTAATGCAAACATGTTATATCCACGGCAGCCATCACGTTAATTGGCAGCTGGTCTGAGACCTAAGCTGTTTGCTACTCTGAGTATCTTTTCTCATCAAAATTAAGCAGATATTTCAGGTTTTGTAAAGCAGACTACACAAAAATCTATTTTTTGAATATTACCCATCATTCTAGGGGTTAGTAATAATGTCTTCTTCTGTTGATTTCTGATCAGCTGCATTGAAAAATCTTTCGTTTTCCTTACAAATAAATCACAAATGGACGAATTTTTGTTTACTTGTTTGCCGAAATCTTTAAACGCCATTTTCGTTTCTAAGCAGATGGTCATGTGACATTTGTGATGGCAGTCATCAATCGCATGAAGGAATATCGTTGTGAGGACTTTGCTTTCATGAGTCGAAGAAAATTATGACCATGCGAAATATCTTTAGAGTAGTTGGAAAGTCAGGGTTTGTCTCATAAAGGTTTGTACGACAAGTTCTGTTAAACGTAAATATAACGAAGAAACATAATCCCTCAGTAAAGCGTTTACTTTGAAGTAAACAGAACATGAGTCCTACCTGTGTGACCTTTATTGTACTTTTAAAGGCTCATGAAAGGATATGAATACAAATAAATTACTGAAAAAAATATATGGAGTTCTTTTATTATGTTCATAAAAGTCATGAAAGTTAGTTTATGAATGTTGTGAGACCCTATTCAATGAACTCCTTTAACATCAAGTATTTTGTGCCTGAGAGATAGTCGTCTCCAATTCAATCATGTTAAACAACTATCTGTTTGTTTACATTTTTCCAATAACGAAATCTGATTCGTCAGTTAAAATGTGCATGTATGTGTAACTGTATTATGTGACCAGGTCAGAGGTGAAAAAGCATGCAATCTGAATTATAAAAGGGGCCGGTCTGGGTTATTCTTGTTGGCTTTCACGTTTTACTTGTGCTGATATTTTGTTTTTGGTGATAACTATTTGGATCTGACCAAAAGTTTACAAAATTATATAGTTTGATATAGAATTAATCTCCTTTCATGTGCCTTTAAAATTATGTCTTTTTCTTTTATTCACAAAAACAAAAGTTCCCTTCGAGTATCAAGGATTTGGACACTTTTGTAAATGTAGACATAAACTTACAAATCTTTGAGAGACAGGCTCATGGCATAAAGTCAATCTGAACACATCGGGTTTATCCAATGAAAACACATCTGAACACATCGGGTTTATCCAATGAAAACACATCTGAACTCATCAGGTTTATCCAATGAAAACACCTCTGAAATAATAAGGATGACGCCATATTGTTTCCCACGGAATGACGTCAATTCACTTTTGTTTTCAAAAATAGATCTTAAATGTGAAATCTAAAAAGGCGTTTAATTTGATAAAGGAAACAACTATATATGTCACAACTTATAATTTCGCTATTCATATGAGTTACAGATAAAAAGTAAGTTAAAAGTATGTCCAACACTTCCATATACATTGAACTACTTAACTTGCACGCTACGAAAAAGTGTTAATCGCCGGGGTTGATTTACCCAAAAAATTGTAACCCTACACTTATATCAGAGGTGAATTTAACAGCTCACGGAAATACCCGAGTAGTTCCAATTGGCATAAACTGCAACTTAAACCAACTGTGTTCTAAAGAAAGGCAATGATCTGAATCCTCAAGGATACAATGCAAGACTCTAGTAAATGCTTCAAAAGCGTTGAACCCTTGATCTTTCCTTCAGCCCATTTCTGGCAGACCTTCCCCTTTAACCCATTACCGAACATTAACAACGTTTGACCAGTTTGATGCAGATGACTCTTGAAAACATTGTGGGAACTCTTGAAAACATTTTGGGAAAAGGAGAAATTGCTCTTAACGAGCAATTTCTCTTTTTCCCCACAATGTTTTCTGCCCTACCAGAAGATTATTTCCAAATTTCATCACATTTTGAAATGTCCTCTGCAAACTCTTTCAATTTGGGACAGTTGGAAATTTTGCGTTTGGCAAAGGGTTAATTGGTTGTTAATTTGTTGTTCTCCCTTCAATTTCCTGTAACATAGGTTTTCCTGACTTGGAGCACTGTATCTGTCTGTTGGGTGACACCAGCATGTCACACCACTCAGGATGTCATGTTGTGTAGTTACAGAACCAAGGCTTCCCAAATCCTGCAACAACTGTTGCTATGCCGACTGTTGCTATTCCGACTGTTGCTATGCTGGAGCTGGCTGAAAAAAGAAAACCTGTTCAATTAAAAAGCGTTTAGAATTTAATTAAAAGTTTGTTCTGTTTATGAGGAATAATTCCCCTGAGGGAAATGTTATTTGTGCAGAACAAATGAATGATTGAAATAGGACGGGACTATTTCCCATAAACAAAATAAACTTTTAAATAAATTTAATATCACATTTACTATCAAAATGTCAAAACATACCATTAAAATGTATTGTTTGTACATGCTCTGTGGCAAGTCAATCACAATACATTGACCTATTTACTCATGCAGCGGATGCAAGTCGATCATTTAACCGAGCCTTCATTGCTTTTTTTTTCTATAGACAGTATTCCAATGTAAACAATGAAGTCAAATTGTGTGGTCCACAATTCGGGAAAACAGCACTTTAAAACATCGCTAATAAATAATTTAGAGTTACATTGCACATCTGTCAAACACAATGTTCTTTGGTGAAGGAGTTAATTCAGTCTTACATCAAACCCATGACTTGATAGGTTTCAATAAATTGTTGTTACAAAATAAGAAAGGGTGAAAGTTTCTCGTACAAAGTAGTAACCTTCTGCCAGACTGTTTCCTACTTTATAACAAAATTCACTTGTTATTCTTAACTCATTATCAAACAATAATGACATTTGACGAGTTTGTTGCAGACGACTCTGGAGTGAATGGAAAACATGAGTGGAAAAACAGATATTGTTCTTAACAAGCAATTTCTCTTTTTCCCGAAAAGTTTTCTGCCCTATCAGAAGATCATTTTTCGATTCCGTCACAATTTGAAATGTCGTCTGCAAACCCTTTCATTTTCAGGCAGTCGAAAGGTTGGCGTTTGGTAAAGGTTAAAAAGTCTGTCTCACAGATTGGGATTTTAACTTTTAAAATAAGATGACTACATAGATTTGTAAAATAACAATATACAAGATTATTAACGGCTTACAAACAACGTATATAACCATACAGAAGAAATATAGATCATTTATTTGCATTGCAGATATTGCAAACCATATAAACAGGTTTATATCCTAAACAAAAAGCTAAACATAGAATAAAAGATGATATTCTTGAGACCATCATTACATGGGTGTTGGTAACTTTTAATTGCTCTTGTTGTGTGATGGTAACAGGGTGCACAAGAAGGAATTCCTGTGTTTATCATCCTGCTTTCCTAATAAACAGACCCGAGGCTCACTTCACATTACCTAACAAAGTCATGGGATTTAAGCAACTTAGAAGTATTTGATTTCGTGACAATGAATGTTTGTACCAAATGTTTATTATTACAAATCTCTAAGTTAGTCCCTTTAAAATAAGTGTTTGCTTTTCTATAGCAACAACCTACAAGACAACCCTTTTATAGCTTCATAATAAAATGCATAAATGCTGGGTAATTTTCTAAAGATAGATTTTTGTGTCGTCTGCTTTTCAAAACCTAAAATATCTGCTTAATTTTATCGAGGAATGATACCAAGATTAGCAAACAGGTTAGATCACAGGTCAGCCGCCAATTTACTTGGCCGCGGCTGGCCTGCATCCAACCTGTTTGCATAAGCATGAAGTCAGTTCCACCACTGAAAGGTTTAAAAACAACCTCTCTCTTATACAGTCTACTCTTGTTATCTCAAACAAGAAAAAAATATCGAGATAACGAGAGCTCGAGACATTGATAAGGCGTTTGCAAAACAAAAAAAAACTTGTGTTAAATATCTTACAACTGAGTGGTCTTACTAGAGCTGTCACCGTCGTGTTGCATAACACTCACAACGGCATATACATTACTTGTAAGATGAAATGTGCTTTTTTTTGGATTCTTTGTAAAGAAAACCCAGAAAAACATGTAGATTATTGCAGTTTGAAAGGTATTTGTAGATTGGTAAAACACGTTACGATTCGACACTCATAACTTGTCGGCACAAAATCAACTTTCGCGTTAACCATGTGAATTACACTTTCATTACATCTAAATCATCAATTTGCTCTTAAATTCAAATTTGAGCGTTATATTACATCTTCAAATCCATAATTGGTTCGCATTAGCTCGTTTTTTCAGAAATGTTCAAATTATGGAGTTCTTAGCCCCGCCCAATATCCCACAGAGAAGCGACATCCAATCAAAAACGATTGATGGAATGGAAAAACTCCACCTAGTAGAGTTTACAATGGTACTGACCAAAGTCCATGTACAGAGACATCCTATCGCAACAAATGCTATGTTTTCTATAAATAGAACATGCAAAGTTTGAAGCAAAAGTGTTTACAATCACGTAAAATGACAAAAATTAGAGTTTTGGGAGATTGAGGTGCAATATAATGTGATTATCTTTAACCACGCGTGTCTTTGTTGCAAATCATTATTCCATTAATAAATGATGGTAGCGGTTGTGTTTCACGAACAGCGTGCTCCAATACTGTGTCCAAGAACAACGAGGCAGTAACAAGTTCATTTCTAAGGGCTGTGTAATAATTGCAGTTAAAGGTAAAGTGACATGCCCTACTCAAGTGTGAATGGATAACGAGGCACGTGCCGGTATTGACGTGATTAACATACCAATAATCTACCACACATTAGCAGGAGCATCAAGGTAATCTAAGAAAGAAACTCACACCTTTTGCTAAGACGCGGGGAACGATTCACACTTCAAGATAAACCACCGTAATTACATATGAAATCGGGACTCGGGACAGATTTTTACCTCGAGATATCCGATTTATCGAGATAACCAAAATCGAGATATGCGATGTTTTTTTATTTAGATAAAAAAGGAAAAAAGTTGGGACACTAAGCTTACCTCGACATATTGAGAAAATCAAGATATCCGAAGAGTATACTGTACTTGTTATTTCTTGCTGTTTAAACATAGAGAAAACACGCTGCATCGATTGTCTCACCTGAATTCCAGTCATGCTATAACCAGACAATACACCAATGATCCAAATTTATCAGCAGGCCCAGCAATGGAATTTAACAGAAACATTTCTCTCACATCTTCTTATGTCGTGACAATAACAGAAACCGCATCTTGCCTGGGGTTCAGCTAAATCTGAAAAAAATAAGGGATATGGTTATTCATCTATTTATTTATTTATATGAGGTTTTACAATGCATCGACATGATTTCATTAATGTTGGGATGCCAAACTCTAAATGATCAAGGACGACCCCATACTCAACTGCCTATAGGGGCTGGTCAAGCCGGAAAGAACCATTGGCATATAAGTAAGTCAGTGGGGAGACTGCCCCTAATAAAAATCAAACTGCATGCAGTCACCGGGATTTGAATGTACATGTATATGGTTAGTATTATAGAGATATGCACATCCAACTGGTTTTAATGATCAGAGTTTTATCTACTGTTAGTAGATTTATTCATATCATCTATCTATAAAGGTTTTACATAGCATCAACATTGTTTCAGTTATGCCAAACTCTTAATGATGGATTAAGACCCAATACTCAACTGACCATAAGGGATGGTCAAGCCGGGTAGAACCATTGGCATTCCATAAGTCTTTTGGGTGACTGCCTCTTATGAAAATCCAAATGCTGTCACCAGGATTTTAACATACATGTATATGGTTAGTATCTATAGATACACACACCGAATAGTTTTATTGATCAGAGTTTTATCTATTGATGGTAGATTTATTTATTTTATCTATCTATCTATATAGGTTTTACGCAGGTTTAATGCCTCAACATTATTTCAGTTATGCCAAACTCTAAAAGATGGAGGAAGACCCCATACTCAACTGCCCATAAGGGTTGGTCAAGCCGGGTAGAACCACCAGCATCCCGTAAGTCAGTCAGGAGATTGCCTCTCATGAAAATCCAAATGCCCTTACTGGGATTTGAATGTATATGGATATAATTTATAGAGATACACAATGTGAACACAATGTTTTTATTGATCTGAGTTTTATCTATTGATAGAAGTTAATAAATAGCGAATATATATGGTAATTATAATGATGGAGAAAGTTTATCCGTGAGGCTATGAGAAACACGAGTGTGAACTTTAGTGAGACTTCTCTCAGTTTTTGAGCTTTACCAGATAAACTTTCTCTATCATCAGCTCTTAAAATGTTTTGGATGCTTTCCAATTTCAAGAAGAAAATTGCTCATTACGAGCAATTTCTTCCTTTCTCACAATGTTTTCCAGAGTCGTCTGCACAAAGTGGTAATTTCTCGTACTTTTGGTAATGGGTTAACTGACTTTTGTTTGTAGATATGGATCAAATCTATAGGTAAATGTATAGTTTTAAAACTAAACAAAGTTCTATTTATTCTTATTTCTTGTTATATGACGATGCGAATTCAATCAAGAATATCTATTTAAGTCTCTTGGAAAACACACTACTCATGATAAAAAATAAACAGTTCTTACTTTTATGGAATAATTTGATTGTTTGGATAAATCATTCACTGACAATTACATTGATTGTTTGGATAAATCATTCACTGACCATTACATTGATTGTTTGGATAAATCATTCACTGACAATTACATTGATTGTTTGAATAAATCATTCACTGACAATTACATTGATTGTTTGGATAAATCATTCACTGACCATTACATTGATTGTTTGGATAAATCATTCACTGACCATTACATTGATTGTTTGGATAAATCATTCACTGACCCATTACATTGATTGTTTGGATAAATCATTCACTGACCCATTACATTGATTGTTTGGATAAATCATTCACTGACCATTACATTGATTGTTTGGATAGATCATTCACTGACCATTACATTGATTGTTTGGATAAATCATTCACTGACCCATTACATTGATTGTTTGGATAAATCATTCACTGACCATTACATTGATTGTTTGGATAAATCATTCACTGACCATTACATTGATTGTTTGGATAAATCATTCACTGACCATTACATTGATTGTTTGGATAAATCATTCACTGACCATTACATTGATTGTTTGGATAAATCATTCACTGACCATAACATTGATTGTTTGGATAAATCATTCACTGACCATTACATTGATTGTTTGGATAAATCATTCACTGACAATTACATTGATTGTTTGAATAAATCATTCACTGACAATTACATTGATTGTTTGGATAAATCATTCACTGACAATTACATTGATTGTTTGGATAAATCATTCACTGACCATTACATTGATTGTTTGGATAAATCATTCACTGACCATTACATTGATTGTTTGGATAAATCATTCACTGACCATTACATTGATTGTTTGGATAAATCATTCACTGACCCATTACATTGATTGTTTGGATAAATCATTCACTGACCATTACATTGATTGTTTGGATAGATCATTCACTGACCATTACATTGATTGTTTGGATAAATCATTCACTGACCCATTACATTGATTGTTTGGATAAATCATTCACTGACCATTACATTGATTGTTTGGATAAATCATTCACTGACCATAACATTGATTGTTTGGATAAATCATTCACTGACCATTACATTGATTGTTTGGATAAATCATTCACTGACCATTACATTAATTGTTTGGATAAATCATTCACTGACCCATTACATTGATTGTTTGGATAAATCATTCACTGACAATTACATTGATTGTTTGGATAAATCATTCACTGACAATTACATTGATTGTTTGGATAAATCATTCACTGACCCATAACATTGATTGTTTGGATAAATCATTCACTGACCCATTACATTGATTGTTTGGATAAATCATTCACTGACAATTACATTGATTGTTTGGATAAATCATTCACTGACAATTACATTGATTGTTTGGATAAATCATTCACTGACCATTACATTGATTGTTTGGATAAATCATTCACTGACAATTACATTGATTGTTTGGATAAATCATTCACTGACCATTACATTGATTGTTTGGATAAATCATTCACTGACCATAACATTGATTGTTTGGATAAATCATTCACTGACCCATTACATTGATTGTTTGGATAAATCATTCACTGACCATTACATTGATTGTTTGGATAAATCATTCACTGACCATTACATTGATTGTTTGGATAAATCATTCACTGACAATTACATTGATTGTTTGGATAAATCATTCACTGACAATTCCATTGATTGTTTGGATAAATCATTCACTGACCATTACATTGATTGTTTGGATAAATCATTCACTGACCATAACATTGATTGTTTGGATAAATCATTCACTGACCCATTACATTGATTGTTTGGATAAATCATTCACTGACCATTACATTGATTGTTTGGATAAATCATTCACTGACCCATTACATTGATTGTTTGGATAAATCATTCACTGACAATTACATTGATTGTTTGGATAAATCATTCACTGACAATTACATTGATTGTTTGGATAAATCATTCACTGACCATTACATTGATTGTTTGGATAAATCATTCACTGACCATTACATTGATTGTTTGGATAAATCATTCACTGACAATTACATTGATTGTTTGGATAAATCATTCACTGACCATAACATTGATTGTTTGGATAAATCATTCACTGACCATTACATTGATTGTTTGGATAAATCATTCACTGACCATTACATTGATTGTTTGGATAAATCATTCACTGACCCATAACATTGATTGTTTGGATAAATCATTCACTGACCCATAACATTGATTGTTTGGATAAATCATTCACTGACCCATTACATTGATTGTTTGGATAAATCATTCACTGACCATAACATTGATTGTTTCTTTATATGTTTATCATTAGAGGGTTGTGTTTTGTGTTTGTAAATAATAGTGTGTAGTAATTTACATGCGATAAAACTGTTTTTCACAACCAAAGAATTTGTTGTTTTCAAAAAAGCATTTTATGTAACCAATTCACCGCACTTCAAATTTACCAAACTTGCTGCCATCTGTTGGAACAATCTGAACACATCGGGTTTATCCAACGATATTGCCTCTGAGATAATATGGATGCGTCCATATTATTTCTCGTGAGACTTAAGTCACTTTACTTTCGTTTTCAACAATAGATCTTAATGTGAAATCTAAAATGTTGTTTTATTTCAATAAAGAAACAGTTATATATATAACAACTTATGATTTCGCTAATTTGTATGAGTTACCGATAGAAAATAATTCAAAAGGATGCCCAACACCTCCATATATATTGAACTACTCAACATGGACGCTTAGAGGAAATGTGTTATATACCTAGACGATTGACCCGATATATTGTCACCCTACACTTATATCCGAGGTGTATTTCTCAGCTCACGGAAATACCCGAGTAGTTCTGATTGCTGTTGGATGAGGTCTGTGGTAGTATATATACAACTCAGAGAACAAGGTTTGTGGGTTCGAATCATATACAGTATTCAGGTCAATTAAGTTTGCCATTCTTCATTAATCCACAATCAGTTTAGAGAATATGATTGGTGTCTTGAATCTGTTATCAGGCAAGGTCCACAATCAGTTTAGAGAATATGATTGGTGTCTTGAATCTGTTATCAGGCAAGGGGTATGAATAATAAACCTTTCCCAATCAAAGACACCAAACGTCTATTCTATTTATCATGTAACCTTATTGGAGTCTAACTAGCTACAAAATGAAAATAAAACACAAGAAAAAAGGAAACTTGAACCTTATAGTGCTGGAACTGACTTCATGCTTATGCAAACAGGTTAGATCCAGGCCATCCGCCAAGTAAATTGGCGGCAGGCCTGCGATCTAACCTGTTTGCTACCCTGAGTATCTTTCCTCATCAGAATCAAGCAGTTATCATAGGTTCTGGAAAGCATACGACACAAAAATCTATTTTTAGAAAAATATCCAGCATTATAAGGGTTAACACAGTAGACACATAGAGAATGACCTGTACATGATGTTGGATGTCATGACGTACATATGCTTTCATAATTCCTAATGTGACTGCGTGTTATATGGTAAGTATCACTAATGTTATACAGCACCTAGTTATTGGTTCCAAAATCTCAATCATGACAGGATGAAAATCGGTCACACGATTCACCGAAGTACCGTAATCCCACCGAAACACCCGTTAAAATCATAGTAACACCTAAGCCCCCTTTGGTAATACAGGAACAATGGCATGTATAAGCTGATGTAATTGTAAAAAAATAGCTCATTACGTTAATTCATCATTCATCGAAGCTTTTGATCCAAGCACATGCGCAAGTGAGTTCACAGATGACAGCATGTTCACAGCTTATGTTAAAAAAGTGGTCTTGCAAATTATAAATTAATTAGCACTAGGCTTAACTTACATGCGGAACATGCATAAACATAAGTATTAAGGTAATATGTTAGTAAAGGCAAGTTGTATAAACTTTAATTTTTTGTACTTGATAATTTCCTTTGATACATCAAAAATGATCTTTGAAAAAGGAATCACTCAGCTTGATGTACCTCTTACATCCTTTATGTAATTATATTGGTAAACGGTTTTATAATTAAATTTGATAACTCTCGTTAGCATATATCTCAGGGGTATTCCGGTGTTTCGGTGGTATTACGGTATTTCGGTGATTCGAGTAACCCGATGAAAATTACTTAGTGTTAAAGCAACTACTAATAAGACTTTTTGTATAACTTAAAGATAAATTATTTTTGAAAAGGCCAAATCAAGGACTCTATAATAAACTTTGAAAAGAAGGAATTGACAAACACAATGGTAAAATTATAATACATTTATATAAACAAAGGAAATCAAACCCAAGTCCCTCTTATCCTGAGGTAAAGCCTGCGAAATATTCAAGAACATGTTCATGAACTTCACGAATGTTCATACACGTAAAATAACCGTCCATGAGCACAAAATTCTTCATGAAATTCAAGAACAGGTTCAAGAGTATATTCATGATGTTCATGAACATGTTCTAGCTATCCATGAACAAGTTAAGAACAGCTCTGTGCTCATTAATGACCATTAAACATGTATGAATGTTCATAAAGCTTATGAATAAGTTCTTGAATCAGGGGTTCCCTCAGGGCAAAGGCTCGTCAACAAGATAAATGGTAACTAAAAATACCACCTCTTACTCTATGAAAAGATCTTTGTTTACAAAAACCTGTTTAAACATCTGCAATATCTGAGATTTTAATATTCAGTATCTTTTCTATACAGTTGTGAGCAGGGTTGGGAAGCTGTCAATAATAAAATCCTATGCTATATTAGAAATCTATGTTGTTATTTTACGGATGAAGACAATTCATTTAAGAGTTAGAATCGCAATGTCTGAGAGAGTCTCTTTATAAAGAAATTTAAAAAAAACATCTAGTTTTGTTTCAAACGACTATTCTTCAGTGTGAATCACATAAAACAACAGCTGTAGTGCAGCTTTAAAGGTCATATTTCCCGATAAACAAAATTTTCTTCAATTATGGTTTTTGAATTAGGTTATGGTTTCGTTATGACGGAGGTAATGATTTTTTTCTCATACAGAAGCGAAAAATGTTGTTTTTGACTACTTTTATTCACCTTTATCGATTTTTGTGAATGACTTATCTCCCTTGTTGTGACGTCATTTGTGCTTCAAAGTGATATGAACTATCGGTAAGAAGAATCTAGTTCTCAGTAACGACGGTGTTTTTGCACGAATTTCGGACATTTTAAGTGTTGAATTGTGTTTTGGGAAACGTAAATTGGATATTAAATATGGTATTTTGACAGGTCTTCTGGTGTTATTCTGCTTTTGGTCGCAGGGATGCGAGTTTCTTCCGTTTTCCGACAAACATAAAAGCTGCAAAAAGTTTCGATAAGTAAATTGGACCGTGTTTACTTTACAAATAATGTACAGAGAAGTCCATGTACAGAGACATCCTATCGCAACAAATGCTATGTTTTCTATAAATAGAACATGCAAAGTTTGAAGCAAAAGTGTTTACAATCACGTAAAATGACAAAAATTAGAGTTTTGGGAGATTGAGGTGCAATATAATGTGATTATCTTTAACCACGCGTGTCTTTGTTGCAAATCATTATTCCATTAATAAATGATGGTAGCGGTTGTGTTTCACGAACAGCGTGCTCCAATACTGTGTCCAAGAACAACGAGGCAGTAACAAGTTCATTTCTAAGGGCTGTGTAATAATTGCAGTTAAAGGTAAAGTGACATGCCCTACTCAAGTGTGAATGGATAACGAGGCACGTGCCGGTATTGACGTGATTAACATACCAATAATCTACCACACATTAGCAGGAGCATCAAGGTAATCTAAGAAAGAAACTCACACCTTTTGCTAAGACGCGGGGAACGATTCACACTTCAAGATAAACCACCGTAATTACATATGAAATCGGGACTCGGGACAGATTTTTACCTCGAGATATCCGATTTATCGAGATAACCAAAATCGAGATATGCGATGTTTTTTTATTTAGATAAAAAAGGAAAAAAGTTGGGACACTAAGCTTACCTCGACATATTGAGAAAATCAAGATATCCGAAGAGTATACTGTACTTGTTATTTCTTGCTGTTTAAACATAGAGAAAACACGCTGCATCGATTGTCTCACCTGAATTCCAGTCATGCTATAACCAGACAATACACCAATGATCCAAATTTATCAGCAGGCCCAGCAATGGAATTTAACAGAAACATTTCTCTCACATCTTCTTATGTCGTGACAATAACAGAAACCGCATCTTGCCTGGGGTTCAGCTAAATCTGAAAAAAATAAGGGATATGGTTATTCATCTATTTATTTATTTATATGAGGTTTTACAATGCATCGACATGATTTCATTAATGTTGGGATGCCAAACTCTAAATGATCAAGGACGACCCCATACTCAACTGCCTATAGGGGCTGGTCAAGCCGGAAAGAACCATTGGCATATAAGTAAGTCAGTGGGGAGACTGCCCCTAATAAAAATCAAACTGCATGCAGTCACCGGGATTTGAATGTACATGTATATGGTTAGTATTATAGAGATATGCACATCCAACTGGTTTTAATGATCAGAGTTTTATCTACTGTTAGTAGATTTATTCATATCATCTATCTATAAAGGTTTTACATAGCATCAACATTGTTTCAGTTATGCCAAACTCTTAATGATGGATTAAGACCCAATACTCAACTGACCATAAGGGATGGTCAAGCCGGGTAGAACCATTGGCATTCCATAAGTCTTTTGGGTGACTGCCTCTTATGAAAATCCAAATGCTGTCACCAGGATTTTAACATACATGTATATGGTTAGTATCTATAGATACACACACCGAATAGTTTTATTGATCAGAGTTTTATCTATTGATGGTAGATTTATTTATTTTATCTATCTATCTATATAGGTTTTACGCAGGTTTAATGCCTCAACATTATTTCAGTTATGCCAAACTCTAAAAGATGGAGGAAGACCCCATACTCAACTGCCCATAAGGGTTGGTCAAGCCGGGTAGAACCACCAGCATCCCGTAAGTCAGTCAGGAGATTGCCTCTCATGAAAATCCAAATGCCCTTACTGGGATTTGAATGTATATGGATATAATTTATAGAGATACACAATGTGAACACAATGTTTTTATTGATCTGAGTTTTATCTATTGATAGAAGTTAATAAATAGCGAATATATATGGTAATTATAATGATGGAGAAAGTTTATCCGTGAGGCTATGAGAAACACGAGTGTGAACTTTAGTGAGACTTCTCTCAGTTTTTGAGCTTTACCAGATAAACTTTCTCTATCATCAGCTCTTAAAATGTTTTGGATGCTTTCCAATTTCAAGAAGAAAATTGCTCATTACGAGCAATTTCTTCCTTTCTCACAATGTTTTCCAGAGTCGTCTGCACAAAGTGGTAATTTCTCGTACTTTTGGTAATGGGTTAACTGACTTTTGTTTGTAGATATGGATCAAATCTATAGGTAAATGTATAGTTTTAAAACTAAACAAAGTTCTATTTATTCTTATTTCTTGTTATATGACGATGCGAATTCAATCAAGAATATCTATTTAAGTCTCTTGGAAAACACACTACTCATGATAAAAAATAAACAGTTCTTACTTTTATGGAATAATTTGATTGTTTGGATAAATCATTCACTGACAATTACATTGATTGTTTGGATAAATCATTCACTGACCATTACATTGATTGTTTGGATAAATCATTCACTGACAATTACATTGATTGTTTGAATAAATCATTCACTGACAATTACATTGATTGTTTGGATAAATCATTCACTGACCATTACATTGATTGTTTGGATAAATCATTCACTGACCATTACATTGATTGTTTGGATAAATCATTCACTGACCCATTACATTGATTGTTTGGATAAATCATTCACTGACCCATTACATTGATTGTTTGGATAAATCATTCACTGACCATTACATTGATTGTTTGGATAGATCATTCACTGACCATTACATTGATTGTTTGGATAAATCATTCACTGACCCATTACATTGATTGTTTGGATAAATCATTCACTGACCCATTACATTGATTGTTTGGATAAATCATTCACTGACCATTACATTGATTGTTTGGATAGATCATTCACTGACCATTACATTGATTGTTTGGATAAATCATTCACTGACCATTACATTGATTGTTTGGATAAATCATTCACTGACCATAACATTGATTGTTTGGATAAATCATTCACTGACCATTACATTGATTGTTTGGATAAATCATTCACTGACAATTACATTGATTGTTTGAATAAATCATTCACTGACAATTACATTGATTGTTTGGATAAATCATTCACTGACAATTACATTGATTGTTTGGATAAATCATTCACTGACCATTACATTGATTGTTTGGATAAATCATTCACTGACCATTACATTGATTGTTTGGATAAATCATTCACTGACCCATTACATTGATTGTTTGGATAAATCATTCACTGACCCATTACATTGATTGTTTGGATAAATCATTCACTGACCATTACATTGATTGTTTGGATAGATCATTCACTGACCATTACATTGATTGTTTGGATAAATCATTCACTGACCCATTACATTGATTGTTTGGATAAATCATTCACTGACCATTACATTGATTGTTTGGATAAATCATTCACTGACCATAACATTGATTGTTTGGATAAATCATTCACTGACCATTACATTGATTGTTTGGATAAATCATTCACTGACCATTACATTAATTGTTTGGATAAATCATTCACTGACCCATTACATTGATTGTTTGGATAAATCATTCACTGACAATTACATTGATTGTTTGGATAAATCATTCACTGACAATTACATTGATTGTTTGGATAAATCATTCACTGACCCATAACATTGATTGTTTGGATAAATCATTCACTGACCCATTACATTGATTGTTTGGATAAATCATTCACTGACAATTACATTGATTGTTTGGATAAATCATTCACTGACAATTACATTGATTGTTTGGATAAATCATTCACTGACCATTACATTGATTGTTTGGATAAATCATTCACTGACAATTACATTGATTGTTTGGATAAATCATTCACTGACCATTACATTGATTGTTTGGATAAATCATTCACTGACCATAACATTGATTGTTTGGATAAATCATTCACTGACCCATTACATTGATTGTTTGGATAAATCATTCACTGACCATTACATTGATTGTTTGGATAAATCATTCACTGACCATTACATTGATTGTTTGGATAAATCATTCACTGACCATTACATTGATTGTTTGGATAAATCATTCACTGACAATTACATTGATTGTTTGGATAAATCATTCACTGACAATTCCATTGATTGTTTGGATAAATCATTCACTGACCATTACATTGATTGTTTGGATAAATCATTCACTGACCATAACATTGATTGTTTGGATAAATCATTCACTGACCCATTACATTGATTGTTTGGATAAATCATTCACTGACCATTACATTGATTGTTTGGATAAATCATTCACTGACCCATTACATTGATTGTTTGGATAAATCATTCACTGACAATTACATTGATTGTTTGGATAAATCATTCACTGACAATTACATTGATTGTTTGGATAAATCATTCACTGACCATTACATTGATTGTTTGGATAAATCATTCACTGACAATTACATTGATTGTTTGGATAAATCATTCACTGACCATTACATTGATTGTTTGGATAAATCATTCACTGACAATTACATTGATTGTTTGGATAAATCATTCACTGATTGATTGTTTGGATAAATCATTCACTGACCATTACATTGATTGTTTGGATAAATCATTCACTGACCCATAACATTGATTGTTTGGATAAATCATTCACTGACCCATAACATTGATTGTTTGGATAAATCATTCACTGACCCATTACATTGATTGTTTGGATAAATCATTCACTGACCATAACATTGATTGTTTCTTTATATGTTTATCATTAGAGGGTTGTGTTTTGTGTTTGTAAATAATAGTGTGTAGTAATTTACATGCGATAAAACTGTTTTTCACAACCAAAGAATTTGTTGTTTTCAAAAAAGCATTTTATGTAACCAATTCACCGCACTTCAAATTTACCAAACTTGCTGCCATCTGTTGGAACAATCTGAACACATCGGGTTTATCCAACGATATTGCCTCTGAGATAATATGGATGCGTCCATATTATTTCTCGTGAGACTTAAGTCACTTTACTTTCGTTTTCAACAATAGATCTTAATGTGAAATCTAAAATGTTGTTTTATTTCAATAAAGAAACAGTTATATATATAACAACTTATGATTTCGCTAATTTGTATGAGTTACCGATAGAAAATAATTCAAAAGGATGCCCAACACCTCCATATATATTGAACTACTCAACATGGACGCTTAGAGGAAATGTGTTATATACCTAGACGATTGACCCGATATATTGTCACCCTACACTTATATCCGAGGTGTATTTCTCAGCTCACGGAAATACCCGAGTAGTTCTGATTGCTGTTGGATGAGGTCTGTGGTAGTATATATACAACTCAGAGAACAAGGTTTGTGGGTTCGAATCATATACAGTATTCAGGTCAATTAAGTTTGCCATTCTTCATTAATCCACAATCAGTTTAGAGAATATGATTGGTGTCTTGAATCTGTTATCAGGCAAGGTCCACAATCAGTTTAGAGAATATGATTGGTGTCTTGAATCTGTTATCAGGCAAGGGGTATGAATAATAAACCTTTCCCAATCAAAGACACCAAACGTCTATTCTATTTATCATGTAACCTTATTGGAGTCTAACTAGCTACAAAATGAAAATAAAACACAAGAAAAAAGGAAACTTGAACCTTATAGTGCTGGAACTGACTTCATGCTTATGCAAACAGGTTAGATCCAGGCCATCCGCCAAGTAAATTGGCGGCAGGCCTGCGATCTAACCTGTTTGCTACCCTGAGTATCTTTCCTCATCAGAATCAAGCAGTTATCATAGGTTCTGGAAAGCATACGACACAAAAATCTATTTTTAGAAAAATATCCAGCATTATAAGGGTTAACACAGTAGACACATAGAGAATGACCTGTACATGATGTTGGATGTCATGACGTACATATGCTTTCATAATTCCTAATGTGACTGCGTGTTATATGGTAAGTATCACTAATGTTATACAGCACCTAGTTATTGGTTCCAAAATCTCAATCATGACAGGATGAAAATCGGTCACACGATTCACCGAAGTACCGTAATCCCACCGAAACACCCGTTAAAATCATAGTAACACCTAAGCCCCCTTTGGTAATACAGGAACAATGGCATGTATAAGCTGATGTAATTGTAAAAAAATAGCTCATTACGTTAATTCATCATTCATCGAAGCTTTTGATCCAAGCACATGCGCAAGTGAGTTCACAGATGACAGCATGTTCACAGCTTATGTTAAAAAAGTGGTCTTGCAAATTATAAATTAATTAGCACTAGGCTTAACTTACATGCGGAACATGCATAAACATAAGTATTAAGGTAATATGTTAGTAAAGGCAAGTTGTATAAACTTTAATTTTTTGTACTTGATAATTTCCTTTGATACATCAAAAATGATCTTTGAAAAAGGAATCACTCAGCTTGATGTACCTCTTACATCCTTTATGTAATTATATTGGTAAACGGTTTTATAATTAAATTTGATAACTCTCGTTAGCATATATCTCAGGGGTATTCCGGTGTTTCGGTGGTATTACGGTATTTCGGTGATTCGAGTAACCCGATGAAAATTACTTAGTGTTAAAGCAACTACTAATAAGACTTTTTGTATAACTTAAAGATAAATTATTTTTGAAAAGGCCAAATCAAGGACTCTATAATAAACTTTGAAAAGAAGGAATTGACAAACACAATGGTAAAATTATAATACATTTATATAAACAAAGGAAATCAAACCCAAGTCCCTCTTATCCTGAGGTAAAGCCTGCGAAATATTCAAGAACATGTTCATGAACTTCACGAATGTTCATACACGTAAAATAACCGTCCATGAGCACAAAATTCTTCATGAAATTCAAGAACAGGTTCAAGAGTATATTCATGATGTTCATGAACATGTTCTAGCTATCCATGAACAAGTTAAGAACAGCTCTGTGCTCATTAATGACCATTAAACATGTATGAATGTTCATAAAGCTTATGAATAAGTTCTTGAATCAGGGGTTCCCTCAGGGCAAAGGCTCGTCAACAAGATAAATGGTAACTAAAAATACCACCTCTTACTCTATGAAAAGATCTTTGTTTACAAAAACCTGTTTAAACATCTGCAATATCTGAGATTTTAATATTCAGTATCTTTTCTATACAGTTGTGAGCAGGGTTGGGAAGCTGTCAATAATAAAATCCTATGCTATATTAGAAATCTATGTTGTTATTTTACGGATGAAGACAATTCATTTAAGAGTTAGAATCGCAATGTCTGAGAGAGTCTCTTTATAAAGAAATTTAAAAAAAACATCTAGTTTTGTTTCAAACGACTATTCTTCAGTGTGAATCACATAAAACAACAGCTGTAGTGCAGCTTTAAAGGTCATATTTCCCGATAAACAAAATTTTCTTCAATTATGGTTTTTGAATTAGGTTATGGTTTCGTTATGACGGAGGTAATGATTTTTTTCTCATACAGAAGCGAAAAATGTTGTTTTTGACTACTTTTATTCACCTTTATCGATTTTTGTGAATGACTTATCTCCCTTGTTGTGACGTCATTTGTGCTTCAAAGTGATATGAACTATCGGTAAGAAGAATCTAGTTCTCATAACGACGGTGTTTTTGCACGAATTTCGGACATTTTAAGTGTTGAATTGTGTTTTGGGAAACGTAAATTGGATATTAAATATGGTATTTTGACAGGTCTTCTGGTGTTATTCTGCTTTTGGTCGCAGGGATGCGAGTTTCTTCCGTTTTCCGACAAACATAAAAGCTGCAAAAAGTTTCGATAAGTAAATTGGACCGTGTTTACTTTACAAATAAGCAAAAGACATATTCTCCAAACAAGAACAGTAGGCTGTGTTACTTTCACTTCGAAGACGGCAAGTTTACGCATTGTTAGGCGTTTCCAGAGAATTGATTTTATTGATCTTTAAATGATCGGACCCAATTCAAAATAATTTATACAGGTGAAGACGCTTCAAATGCATTCTACTTATTGAGTAACTGTTATATTTCCCTTATTTGAAATACATCGACAACATTCACTTTACCTTGATGTATTGGTTTCAAGACTGTCAATGCAAACCAGACAAAGCTAATCTCACTTTCAAACACCAATCAAGCGATAAAGCATACAATCATGTGTCAAGACATTGGTGTGACGCGCGAATGTGTACATTGTATTTCGGAATGACCCCAAATATCTATCAAAAGTCGTTGTTTTATTACCCAATGTACCAAGTTGCTAATGATAATGTAAGCCTGAAGTCCTTTTGTTACGCTGTTTCCCACATGATGTCAGGTAAAGGAATTTCTTTTTTCAAAATTAACGTTGTGGTAACTGATGTTCGTGATTAAAACAATTCCTGACTGTTAGTTTGGGGTGTTAGAGCCTCGTGTAGTCTTGCTAGATCTTTATATTGAATTTGCACTGTGTAAATGTAGATAAATTCAAGAAAAGGATAAATCACGTTGATTTCATCTTTTTGGAAAGTTAATTTCTTTGAATGACTCTTTTACTCGCCAAGCTAGTTTTGTTTGGAACAGATTAACTATGCTACATACTTAGTTAGGAATACTTAATTAGGCTGCTTTACGATTATATTACGTAAGAATTCAAAGGGTTGCAAGAATATGATAATTTCATCCAACATCATAAGTTATTGTATTGCGATGTCCTGGGGTTTTAAACGCTTAAATGCATCTTGTTCTTATTTGCAAAACTTGTTTTATGTTTTAACATAATCGTAAAAACGTTACCATTGTACATAAATGAGACAGAATGAAACATGTACGTTGATTGCTATGATAACAAACCGATTAAAACAAGCAAGTTTCTTTTATCTGCCGTTGTCTTTGAATGAAAATTCAAAATAATGAATATTTGATATCCGCAAACTGTCTCTGAACTCATCAACGCAAATGATAATGGGTTTGATCTTAACTTAAGCGTCTGCTTTTCGGAATTATTTAAATCACACACCTCATTTTTTTGCTATTGGTAATATTGGTTTAAAATGACGTATGTCACACTGAAATGCAGGTGTTCAAACATGATTATTACAAATTTATATTGATAATTTAGTAATAAGATCACTAAATATATAATTTACACATTTGAACATAATCTCTTTGTTTACAATTTATTTGATTATTGTCAGTTTACCTCACATACAAAGGGTCAATCAACAAACATCGGACATTACAAGGATTAAGGGTCGTGATGCAAATTAACGCCAATCTGCCATATTTGCACAGTATGTATCAAGTCTCAAGTCCTTTATTGTTTAGGCGATAGATAGCCTCTGGCGTTAATCTCTTAAATATCTCTGTTGTTAATTAACAGGTCTGACACGTTCTGCTATTCCAGACATGAAATAACAAGCGGCAAATCTCACACTTTCAATGCGCGGCAATTAAATTTTGCTTAAAAATCCATTGTTAAGACATAACCATATAAGACCAAGCTCTCACAGGATGTTTTGATTGATAAGGTGTCAGGACATATTTATCTCTCAATGTGACTTATGTCTAATACTTTGTCGTTATGATATTCAAAGAAGAGAACATGTTGTCTTTTCTATTAGAATAGTTTGACACTTTAATAAGTATATGACAATCAATATTCACCAAAACGGTATTATCTCTATGTTTTCAACCAAAAAAACGTTTTAACATCAAAATCAAGTTTTGTCAAATTGATATTTAAATTCCAAAATCATAAAAAATAAATTCAAATATGTTTATTTAAGGTTGTTAGTAAAATAAACTATGACGATTTTTTTGTTTTAGCTGTTAAATATTAAACCTGTCCGAAAATTAAATGCTCAATATGTCAAGGCTACTTACACGAGAGAAAACGAACATAAATGTAAACTGAATATGAAGAACAATTCCTAAGTCAAAACAGTTGATCTAGTAAGACGACATCGGAATCAATTTCGAAATCTTAGACCTCTTACTTGGGGTGGAGACATGGAAAGTTGCCGGATGACTTTGACAAATACTCTTGAATGTGCCAGTGTTTACAGGGCTTTTTCTCTCTATAAATCTACCTCCGGTAAACGGTACCTTTCCCCTTCAGAATTTAAAAAAAAAATTCCCAATTGAAAAATAAATTCCCAATTGGAGGATAAAATTCCCAATTCCATGACTTAGACCTAAAATACTTTGTACTTTAAAACTCGTATTACACTCTCAAAATCAATTATTTCCACCATTAAATGAGCCGTAAGATTTCATACCCTAGTCTATAAGTCCGTATCCGAAGCTAGGACATGTCCGAAAGTGTGATTTCGCCGTTTCGTAAAACCGGAAGTAAGCTTTCGCCGATTTTTTTCCTCTGATAAAATTAGGCATAAAACAATTGAAAGTTTTGCATGCACACAAAAAATCATTTCATAATTCAGAATCTAACTATAAAACCCATTTGATACAGCATTTATGATTTTCTGACTTTCAAAACACATACATGACATTTGGAACTACTCGGCTAATTCCGTCAGGACATAATAAGTTGAATTTTCCGACGTGTAAATATAACGGTCACCGGTGACACGCTGGTTTTTCGTCTGCTTAGTTACCAGTATTAGCGTCTGCAGTACAAAATGTCGCACAATAACAAGTATTATTTGAAACGACTAAAATCAAATAATGCATCAACAAAACCAATCAACACATTCTTTAAGAGTACAACTGTACGTGATGATGGTTCACTCGAACCGACGACGTCAAGCTCTACACTGGAACCGACGACGTCCACCTCTCTACCGGAACCCACGACGTCAAGCTCTACACCAGAACCGACGACGTCCACCTCTCTACCGGAATCGACGACGTCAAGCTCTACAACGTCGCCGTCGAGGTCGGATTCAAGTTTATGTGGAAGTAAGTCAAGTTCGAAGTCAAATTGTGATCCATCCACATCAAACAACGACGACAATAAGGCACCAAAGCCCACACAAGAACTAGGACCTAAAAATACGTTGGCAACTAAATACGAGTTGCACTATGAATGGCTTTTCTTTAGCTTTTCTAAGAAAGGGTATTGTTGCAAACACTGCCAAGTATTCTTCACTGACAATTCCAGTAACAGGTCGCCTTTCATTTTTGGAACAGAGTTGGGGGATCACCCCATTAGGAAATTAGAATCCCACCAGCAATCCAAAGCTCATCAGGAGGCTGTTGCAAAGAACCACTCTCATTCTGCTGTATCTAGTGGTAGTCAACAGACTATTGATTCGTTGGTGAGAAAGAGAGAAACATTGAAACTTGAGACTCACAGAAAGTATATTGGTTCCTTGATAAACACCACATATTTTGTTATTAAAAAGCAATGGGCGCTTGATAGTGTTCATGATGTAATGTACCACCTTAAACGCGAAAACTGTCCAAATATTGAACAATATGAAAATTTGTACCCCCAGTTTATGTACACATCATCTAGTTCTGTGTCTGACATTGTTTGTGCCATTGATCAAATGGTTGAAAAGGACATCCTTGACAAGATAAGAATGGCTAAATACATAGCTCTCTTGGCTGATGAGTCAACTGATGAGGCCAACAGGGCTCAATTTGCTATTCTGATTAGATGTTTCGTTGGAAACAAAATAGATGACCATTTTGTCGGCATTGTGAACGTGATAAGGACAACAGCAGAATCCCTCATGGACGCAATACAAGAGTTCCTCCAGAGTAAGGGCATCGACATTTCCAAGGTGCTTTTCAATGGATTTGATGGATGTAACACCATGAGCGGGCAAAACAAAGGTAAAAATTATAAATGTTTGACTTTAATCAAACACATTCCAAGCAATTTGATCTTTTCCACAATGTTTTCCTAATTTAAAATGGGGAGGTGGGGTCAGATTATTTTGGTTAATTAGCCCATTACTTTTTGGATATGGCGTTAAACATGTCTGTAGCTGATGATTTTTTAAAAAAAAATATATATATTGTGATAAAAGAAGAAATTGCTCATTATGAGCATTTTTTCTTCTTTTGTCACAATGTTTTCCCTTCTATCCCAAAGGAAAAATCACCCACTGGCTTGTTCCCGCAGATTTGATCACTGGTTTGATTTGTTTTCTTTTAGGTCTACAGAAAAGGTTTCGTCATGTTGTTCCCCATTGCCTGTACATTAACTGTCGCAGTCACAGGCTTGCCCTCGCAGTGAAGCACTTAATGAAGTTTTTTCCAGTACTGGTCAGTGTGGATGAGGCTTTGCTGTCTATTTACCACCTGTTTGACAATTCACCTCAGAGATTTGGTGTCTTCAAGGACGTCCAGGAAAGCTACGCCATTCGCGAACTTGTACTTGTAAGGGCTGCAGCTACGAGATGGCTTTCACATGGACAGGCTTGCAAGAGGGTGATTGATCGTTTTGTTCAGGTAAAATAGTGTTATCACATACACATATTACACCTGCTAAAATGTTTCTATTTCAAATGATACAGATTAAAGTCAACTTGCATTCTGGATAGTCATTCACTTACACTATACTCATTATTTAATAATGCTTTGACCATTAAGTTATTAAACTAGTGATCAACCTCTACAGTTCAAGACCCATATTATTCATTGGCATTAAAATATTATTAACAATCAAACAAGGAATAGCATGTGCTTCTCAGGTGTGACTCACTGAGATGCAATACAGCATATACTGACTGTCTTCAAGGTAGCGGTAGAAACAGAGATTATCGTTAGGTTTAAAATGTTTCTGTACCTTGTATTGTAGATTGTCGACACCTTAGATGAGCTGATTGAACGAAAGAGAGAGCCAGAGGTGATTGGAATACGGGATGCCATAACAAACAAAACAACGCTTTTTGCCATCATAGTGCTGTGTGACTTGCTTGACCCAGTCAATTTCTTTTGCAAGTATTTGCAGGGGTCGGTGGACTTCTCAATGGTGACAATTAAATTGAAGGTAATTGAACTCAAAATAAATATTTCGGATTGAAATTTTATGATATGTAAACAGGATCCTACTATGGTCTATATCACATAGTCTACTGTCGTAACTCTTGTTTATGATTGAAACTAGTTAACATGCAAGAAAACAATATATTTTTACCATGACTAAATTGTTGATGTTTTCCCCTTCTTACTTTTAAGGACCTGATTGACACTCTTCATAACTTAACTGAACAATTCAGAGCAACAGTGAACAATACCAATGTGCCCCTATACATGTCCAGAACAGCACAGCTTTTTGAGGAAGTAGATGAACGAACAGTTTACACTAGGAGACTGAGGTGAGATTCTTGCTGACCTTTATCTTAATGATACAAGACGTTCAAATAAATGTATGTTGTTAATGACACAATTCCATTTCTGTTAAGTTTGTTTGAATTTATTTCACTTTGACCTTTCAGGAACGTGGGTGTACATACACATCATCAGATGGTGGAAGAGGTTGCTGTTCCAATGGTACTTAAACTCATCGCTGAATTAGAAGATGCGTTCCGCCCTTCACCAGTGCTGGCAGCATTTTCAATCTTCAACCTATCACATCTTCCAGAAACGATGGTTGAATTAATTGATTATGGAAATGTTAGTACCAATATATTACATAATTCCATGTATGTATTGTTTAAGGATTGAATTTGACTAACATATTTTTCAAATGATTTATAATAATTACTAACTTATTGAAGTAATGAAATTAATAACAATACATGTATTTATTTTTTAAGCATGAAATTAGAACCCTATCCTCCCATTATGGCGAAGTTCAAGGAGACGATTTTGAAGGTCATAGGTCACAGAGTCCTGCCTTGTTCAACAAGGATGCAGCCATTGCAGAGTTTTCAGCTTTTAAGCCACAAATGCTTATGATGAAGTCAGTGGTTATTTCATTTGTCCTTGTCTTAGCCTTTTGTGCTTGTAATTGAGAAATCAATAGAGAATTAAACATGATTTGCATTGGATCTAGAAAATTTATTAATGATAATCAGATTCAATCAATAATACTTTACAGAAGAAAAGTTTCTTGTTTGATTCAGAACTGGTAAATCAATCTTACAGTACTTTATTTTTAAAACTTGCTAAAGCTTTTTTCGAGCAGAAGGGAAGAATGAGTTTTGAATATAACAATTCATTCCAGCTGAAATAGAATCTAGATGTACTGACAGGCAAGAAGTAAAAGTAAATTGTTTCTGGGGGTGTTTAATTGGATAATACTTACCATTATAAGTATGTATTTATACTTTATAGGCAAAGAGGAGAAGACGATCCTTTACATTACATGATGAGAGACGATATTCTTCGAAGGACATTTCCAACAATGTTTGATCTGTTGATGCTCTCAAGATTAATTCCTACAAGTACAGCGTCTGTGGAGCGAGTTTTTTCTTTGATGAACAATCTTTGTACCAACCATAGAAGTTCCTTAAAGCAGGAAACTCTGTCCTCACTAATGAGAATTTGCTCTGATGGACCAGAATATCTCGATGAAGAGCAATTACAACAGATTATTGACAATTTTAAAAACATTAGACCCAGGGCCATAGACCTGTGATTATATCACCATCACTTTGCCAATGTTCTGATCCAAGAGTAAACATGTGTAACAGTTATAATTGTAACTTCATATCTTGTTAATTATAGCTTTACCTTTCTATGCCAAAAATTCCCAATTTTGATGAAAATCGCGCTTTTTTTCCCAATTCCATCGGTACAGGTACCTTTCCCAAAAGGGTGAGAAAAAGCCCTGGTTTAGTTTGAAATTTGGATGTGTGGTGAAAATGTGAGTTAAAGGATAACCTTCGTATCACAAGTAAGTTGATGTGTGGTGAAAATGTGAGTTAAAGGATAACCTTCGTATCACAAGTAAGTTGGGTTATGATACGGTTTGTTTGTTCGCAATTTATGATCTTCTCCCGTTTCATTTCATGTATTGATAAGACAATGCAGGGTGAATTTGACAGTTAATAGTTATACGATGTACGGTTTTAAGACAATTCGTTTATTCAGATCTATGTCTTTGTTTACTACTCAATAAAACCTAAATATTAATAAAAATAGCTGTTTTCACAAATATCGTCAAAATTTCAAGCCGACTCTTACAAATGAAAACATTTACAAATCTTTTCAAATTTACGCGTTACGTCACTTACTTTTTTTTTTCAGAAGAATATTCTTATAATATGAAACATATTCAATAAAGAAAATGCACTGTCAATCCAAACATTGACTAAAGGATTGCTATTTCGAGGAAAATCGTCCCAATTTCAAGTTGTTCCTTTCATATGAACGCATTGACATATCCTTGTAAATTCACGCATTAAGTCACTAATTTAATTTTTTCAAATGGATATTCTTACAATATGAAAAATATCCAGTATAGAAATTCACTGTCAATCCAAATAATGACTTAAGAATCATTTATTTCAAGGAAAATCGTCCAAATTTCAAGCCGTTCCTTTCATATGAACAGGTTTATGCAATGACAAATCCATGCAAATTCACAGGTTAAGTTATTAATTTATCTTTTTTCAAATTGATATTCTTATAATATTAATCATATTCAACAAAGAAAATGCGCTGTCAATCCAAACAATAACTTTAGGATCGTTTATTTGAAGGAAAACACCAATTCTAACCAGCGATCGCTCTTCACGCCCTTTACATGGCGCATTCAGTGGATCACGAGTGACGTCACAGCAAAGGGAAGTAAGTCATACGAACTTTTTATTAACCGGTGCGCTATGGCAGTGATTTATGACGTAATGCGTTATGCTAAAATGTTGCAAATAATTTCAATGCGATTTTTTTACTTCATATTTTAATTTTATGAAATAAACCCAACCTGTACATATGACCTTTAAAGGAATTAATTTTCAACTTCTAAATATTCCCCACATCTGTGAACAAACCCCTTTAAAGACATCCCACTTCTAGTTAAAAGGAATCCGTGCAATACTAAAGCAAGAAATATTAACTCCTATAGTGCTGGAACCATCTTCATGCTTTGCAAACAGATTAGATCCTGGCCAGCCACCAAGTAAATTGGCAGCTGGCCTGTGATCTAACCTGTTTGCTACCTAGAGCACATTTCCTTATCAAAATTAAGCAGATATTTAAGGTTTTGGAAAGCAGAAATATCTATTTTTAGAAAATTACCCAGCATACTAGGGATTAATAATACAATGCCCCTTGAATGATAGGCAACTGAGGGAATACAAGGAAAACCAAAAAATCGAAACGATTCAAGAATTAATTAATTAACTTCATGAACATTAAACAGAACATGTTCATAAACTTGAAGAACAGATTCAATAATGTATTCATTACCTCTACTTGATGTTCATGGACATGAATTTTGTGTTCATGAATGGCGATTCAATGTTCATGAACATTCATTAAGTTCATGAATAAGTTCTTGAATCTTTTATAGGTGTATTGAATATTTTTGGTGAAGATTAATCCAAGGAATGTTTGTCAAAATATTCTATGTTCATGAACAGCCATTTAACATTCACGAACATTCAATGATTAAAATTGGCCTTTGATTGTGGGAAAAGGAGAAATTGCTCTTAACGATCCTCTATTCTGACTATCAAAACCATAATCGTGCTTTGTGCATTCTTTCAAAAAATGCATCATTGTACAAAACTTATCTGCATCTATCAAACAAATTCTTGAATTTTGTTTAAAGCTACGGTTTGGCAACACCACTTTGTCATATTTGTTGGTGGTTTATTCGTTTTCATTTTGAGCATAATCTCGCCATTAATAATATTTCTTACCTCCCCTGTCATTGAAAGGCTTGATTTATCTATAAATGGGTTTATCATCATGTCAACATTATTGTTATGTTGTGATCCCCTACTTTTGATGGTGAAATACCCCATACTCAACCACCCATAAGGGCTGGTAGAGCTGGGTAGAAACATTTGCCTTATCCCTCTTCAGGATTTGAACCGACGCGGAGCGGGGCCATGTGATTTCAAGTTCTGTACTCTAACCACTAGGTTACAGAGGCTCCTGAATGGCTTGATAATAGAAGGGAAGCAATTTCATGTTTCAATCCGTACATGTATGTATTTTTTTTAGGGATGGGAATGAATATTCGAATAGCGGGTCGAATATTCGAATAGCGAAATAGTATTCGAATATTTGATTTTAATGAACCCATATTACTGTATGTTTACCATAAATTTCATTCAAAAATAATGTTGTTTTATTTTCATTTTCTTCCTCTTAACCGATCCCAAATCTCGAAGAACGTGCCTAGCTCCCAGGTGCAGTTACGATGTTTTTACAACGTATGTCACACAGTTAAACACCTGTGACAAATTACCACATCTTTTGACAGTTTGCAAAACGATTAATTCCTAAGTGTGAAAATAGTCTATTTTAAGCCGCTAAATCTAACACCTTAATGATCTGCACTTGCTCCTTATTATTCAAAACAAGTCAATCACGCTAATTGACAATTGTCAGTGTCAACCAATCACGTAACTTGTTTGTCGTGAAATTAAAAAATTACTCTTTCAATAACCAATCGTAATCATGATTGCATATGCACAAAGACCAATCAAATAATGTGTTAGAAGGTATATTTTTCTTCAGAATAATTTGTCAAACTTATCTTCAATCTAATTTCTACATCTATTCGATAAAGATCACAATGCCTCCATGACGTGTCTGGAATTACTTTACACATACATGTATACAGATATCGGCTATACACAAAAGGTTTGAACAGAGGACTAGTGTACTAGTATTCGGACATGCAGACATTCGGACATCAAAACGAATTCTAAAATCGAATATTCGAATATATTCGAATAGTTCTAGTCGAATATTTGAATAGTGATTTCACTATTCGTTCCCATTCCTAATTTTTTTCTTATCCATTTTTTGTTTCTTATTACTACATACTTTTCTTGTGTTTTGATCTATTATTATTTTGTTTGTCTTTATTTCATTCTATAAAGGCTCAAACATAATATGATGATAACCGATATGAAAGCGGATAATCGCTGTATTTTCTTTGTGTTATATGTAAACATCAAAATGAAAACAAGTCTCTTATTACCTAAACAAAGCTATATCGAGGGGGTTTAATGCAAGACTACAGTAAGTGCTTCACAAGCGTCAAGCACTTATTTTAGTATTATACTGAACCCTCGATATATATCATCTTGTAAACTTGTCATTTAGGCGGAAATATAAAATCAAACAAACCTTTATTATTAAACCACACACATCCAAAAAGACTGTGATATGGAGCTGGGTTTCATCATGAAGGGTACCAACATGGTCTGTATATCTGGCTATTGGTGTTTAGTTTTACAGTTAGGAAACTTCCCTGCTCCATCTACATTAGAATTCATAGCAGCAACGTAGTCCTTCACAGGATCATTATTGTTGAGCCTGAAAAAGATTAAGATTGTTTTATTTCAGTGTGATTTATTTCCTTATATGTTAAGTACCGTAAAACGGACCAATTCCCAAACAAATTTACTGACCATTTGCCCCAATTTTCCAATAAAGCTCATGTTTGTGTACAGTTTTTCATGAAATTATTCTCAATTTAAGAGAAAAATGCCGCAATATTTCCCAAATGTCCAGTACTGGCTCATTCCCAAGTTTTAAAAAAAAATGGTTTTGCATGTACAAGCAGGGAAGTGATTGACAGAAGGGTGATGGACTAAGTGTACCATTGTCTTATTGCATCAGGTTTTAGTAGGGCTGGGACGGGTACCCGAGTACATGCCGGGTAAAGGCCACTACCCAGGCACCAAATCACTAACCGTTACCTGACGTAATGTTTACCTAAGTCAAATGTTAATGTGATAATAAGCACTCGTTGAGGAGTGCATCAGAAGTTTCTAAATTCTAAACTAGCATTCATTAATCCCCAACCTATTTCTCAACATGTAGAAATATGTCACACACACTACATGTATACTCTCCAACTTGAAGGCTGATCAACTTGAAGGCTGATCATCAGCTATCAAAACTATCAACATTTTTTTTGTTCCAATCATCGCAGTAAGTGGCAAGCCCCTGGACCCAATACTCACGGCCATTCTACATTTGAACGGTGATCTAAGAGAACGAAAATAAATATATCTAAGGGAGAACAATATCCACTCGGGTACGGTACCCGCGGGTAATATCCCCTCAGGTACCAGGGTTGTAAATTGCTACCCATCCCAGCTCTAGATCTTAATGCACCATTTTCAAGCCTAAGGGTACCACTCTACCGGGGCCTAGCATACTATTCATAAATATATCTAGGGAAAATAATTATTTGTTTTTGTGTATTGTTTTATGTGATAGAAATGATATTAAAAGGTATTTTATTATCAAATATTGAAAAAATGTATTAATACACATTAATGTGCAAGCATAAAACATATAATTAAACTGCAAAACCAATGGTGCGGATTTGATTGCCAAACATGTTGATACCTCAATCTAAATTAAAATATATTGTGTTTACCTGTAAATTCATAGCTTTGAAAGACAACTATTTCAAATAAAGGTTTATATCATATACAAGAATGCCATTATGGATATGATAATCAAATATTCCAGTACTTTGCGGTAAAGTTTATGTTATGCCGGTCTTTCGGGAAAGATTCAGATAGTTTTGCTCCTAGTTAATCATCATTTTTGACTGAATAAACGACCAATTTTAAAAATGTGACACTCGAATCACAGGTGCTTAGCTTAGACATGATGCTTAGACATCAAAATTCATTGAAATCTCGGCACCGAAAAAAATTCTCCTCATTTAGGTGTTGGCCCGGTGTTGAATCACTTCCGGGTCGTTGTAGCCAAGAAAGTAGTTCTTTGAAATATTGAAAGTCCCACTTCCAAGGTGTTTTCACAGGAAAGTGTTACATTTAGAGTATATAATATTGGTACTGTGTGATTGCTTTGTCTTCTCCTGATGTTTTAAAAGTGTTTTGTTTGTATTTTACAGGACTACTTCTCCATGCGGTGAGAACCAAAGATGTCTGACCGAAAGGTGTCCGAACGCTGAATCTAGGAGACACCGATCATTTTGGTACTGTGTAGTACGTCGGAATCGGTTTGTTTACTCAGAAGCCTCGTTTCAAAATGACCTTCACCTTAAAAATGTTACTATTTTTGGAAAACCGTGTTTGTGTGTATTGGGATATTATCAAAGATTGTTTCAAGCACCTGTGACTCGAATGGGCCGTGTTATCAGGGTGAAAAAAAATGTTTGAAGAGTAACTTGTACAATGGGTACTCTACGCTACATTCTATCCCGTGACATCCTTCAGGTGTCGCATTCTAGTAAATAAGTTTAAAATAAGAGCACAAATCTCAGTTAGTCCCTTTCTATTTTTAGTATTTTCTGTATTATTAACAAAACAATGGAGTCTTTTGTCTAGAAGTGCTAGTACATAAATTACATACCCTACATTATGGTAATTGTGTAATGAAGAATTAGACTTGTACAAAAATTGACAAAAGTGCGTGTGCATTAAACGGTGTTTGTTGGGACCGGTGTTTGTTACGAGAATATCTGGTGACGAATGTGAATAAACAATGACAGCCAATCCATCTTTAATTAAATTCCGTTGAATTTTCTAACTGTTGTGGGATCAAAAATGACTTGCAGTTTCCACTTACCTTGTCGAAAACCGACTTTGAACTTCCATTTATCTTTGTTTTCCTTTTGTTTATTATTTTACTCAAACATGCCTGGTAAAGCGGTCGGCATTAATTTATCCCTATTACAGTGACGCACCGCTTAGAGGTACGTTGAATTATTCATAAGTAGGCGGAGCCACAAAACTATTTATATACAACAACTACCATGTAGATTAAGGTTTCGCGTAGAAAAGGATGGTAAAATTTGATATCAAGTCTCCCCTATGATTGAATATATATACGCTCACTACAAATATAATTGATTTGATAACTGGCAAAGAACAACATGGCAAATGAGATGTGTACATTTTATTCATTTTACGTGTAAGATTTTCCCCTGTTAACGGAAGGTTCTTGTTTTTCCCTCAACGTTTTCAACAGCCGTCTGCAACCAAATGGTCAAATGTTGTTATTGATTGGTCGTTTGTTAATAAAGGTAAACTCTGCAGCGAGGTATGATACATGCAAGTGACCTGGCGAAACAATAACACCCCTATTACAGGTACAGATCGCCCCTATCAAAGATAGAAATAACCCCTATCAAAGGTACCGATACAAATCACCCCTAGTAAGGATACAGATCGCCCCTATTAGAGGTACAGATCGCCCCTATTAGAGGTACAAATCACCCCTATTAAAGGTACAAATCACCCCTATTAAAGGTACAGATCACCCCTATTAGAGGTACAAATCACTCCTATTAAAGGTACAAATCACCCCTATTAAAGGTACAGATCACCCCTATTAAAGGTACAGATCGGCCCTATTAGAGGTACAGATCGCCCCTATTAGAGGTACAAATCACCCCTATTAAAGGTACAAATCCTTATTAAAGGTACAGATCACCCCTATTAAATGTACAGATCACCCCTATTAAAGGTATAGATCGCCCCTATTAAAGGTACAGATCGCCCCTATTAGAGGTACAGATCACCCCTATTAGAGGTACAAATCACTCCTATTAAAGGTACAAATCACCCCTATTAAAGGTACAGATCACCCCTATTAAAGGTACAGATCGCCCCTATTAGAGGTACAGATCGCCCCTATTAGAGGTACAAATCACCCCTATTAAAGGTACAAATCCTTATTAAAGGTACAGATCGACCCTATTAGAGGTACAGATCGCCCCTATCAGAGGTACAAATCACCCCTATTAAAGGTACAAATCTTATTAAAGGTACAGATCGCCCCTATTAGAGGTACAGATCGCCCCTATTAGAGGTACAAATCACCCCTATTAAAGGTACAAATCACCCCTATTAAAGGTACAGATCACCCCTATTAAAGGTACAGATCGCCCCTAATTAGAGGTACAGATCGCCCCTATTACAAATCACCCCTATTAATACACCCCTATTAAAGGTACAATCATTAAGGTACAATCGCCCCTATTAGAGGTACAAATCACCCCTATTACAGGTACAAATCACTCCTATTAAAGGTACAGATCGCCCCTATTAGAGGTACAAATCACCCCTATTACAGGTACAAATGACCCCTGTAAGAGGTACAGATCGCCCCTATTAGAGGTACAGATCGCCCCTATTAGAGGTACAAATGACCCCTATTAGAGGTACAGATCGCCCCTATTAGAGGTACAATCACCCCTATTAAAGGTACACGTCCCTATTATAGGTACATATCACCCCTACTACAGGTACAAATCACCCCTATTAAAGGTACAGATCGCCCCTATTAGAGGTACAGATCGCCCCTATTAAAGGTACAAATCACCCCTATTAAAGGTACAAATCCTTATCAAAAATACAAATCGTCCCCATTACAGGTACATATCACCCCTATTACAGGTACAAATCACCCCTATTAAAGGTACAAATCCTTATTAAAGGTACAGATCGCCCCTATTAGAGGTACAGATCGCCCCTATTAGAGGTACAAATCACCCCTATTAAAGGTACAGATCACCCCTATTAAAGGTACAGATCGCCCCTATTAGAGGTACAGATCGCCCCTATTAGAGGTACAAATCACCCCTATTAAAGGTACAAATCCTTATTAAAAGTACAAATCGCCCCTATTACAGGTACAAATCACCCCTATTACAGGTACAAATCACCCCTATTAAGGTACAGATCACCCCTATTAGAGGTACAATTCACCCCTATTACAGGTACAAATCACTCCTATTAAAGGTACAGATCGCCCCTATTAGAGGTACAAATCACCCCTATTACAGGTACAAATGACCCCTGTAAGAGGTACAGATCGCCCCTATAGAGGTACAGATCGCCCCTATTAGAGGTACAAATGACCCCTATTAGAGGTACAGATCGCCCCTATTAGAGGTACAGATCGCCCCTATTAGAGGTACAAATCACCCCTATTAAAGGTACAAATCCTTATCAAAAGTACAAATCGTCCCTATTACAGGTACATATCACCCCTACTACAGGTACAAATCACCCCTATTAAAGGTACAGATCGCCCCTATTAGAGGTACAGATCGCCCCTATTAAAGGTACAAATCACCCCTATTAAAGGTACAAATCCTTATCAAAAGTACAAATCGTCCCCATTACAGGTACATATCACCCCTATTACAGGTACAAATCACCCCTATTAAAGGTACAGATCGCCCCTATTAGAGGTACAGCCCCTATTAAAGGTACAGATCCCCCTATTAGAGGTACAGATCACCCCTATTAAAGGTACAGATAGCCCCTATTAGAGGTACAGATCGCCCCTATTAGAGGTACAAATCACCCCTATTACAGCCACCCCTATTAGGTACAGATCGCCCCTATTAGAGGTACAGATCGCCCCTATTAAAGGTACAAATCACCCCTATTAAAGGTACAAATCCTTATCAAAAGTACAAATCGTCCCCATTACAGGTACATATCACCCCTATTACAGGTACAAATCACCCCTATTAAAGGTACAGATCGCCCCTATTAGAGGTACAGATCGCCCCTATTAGAGGTACAAATCACCCCTATTAAAGGTACAAATCCTTATTAAAGGTACAGATCGACCCTATTAGAGGTACAGATCGCCCCTATCAGAGGTACAAATCACCCCTATTAAAGGTACAAATCCTTATTAAAGGTACAGATCGCCCCTATTAGAGGTACCGATCGCCCCTATTAGAGGTACAAATCACCCCTATTAAAGGTACAAATCACCCCTATTAAAGGTACAGATCACCCCCTATTAAAGGTACAGATCGCCCCTATTAGAGGTACAGATCGCCCCTATTAGAGGTACAAATCACCCCTATTAAGGGTACAGATCGCCCCTATTAGAGGTACAGATCACCCCTATTAGAGGTACAAATCACTCCTATTAAAGGTACAAATCACCCCTATTAAAGGTACAGATCACCCCTATTAAAGGTACAGATCGCCCCTATTAGAGGAACAGATCGCCCCTATTAGAGGTACAAATCACCCCTATTAAAGGTACAAATCCTTATTAAAGGTACAGATCGCCCCTATTAGATGTACAGATCGCCCCTATCAGAGGTACAAATCACCCCTATTAAAGGTACAAATCCTTATTAAAGGTACAGATCGCCCCTATTAGAGGTACAGATCGCCCCTATTAGAGGTACAAATCACCCCTATTAAAGGTACAAATCACCCCTATTAAAGGTACAGATCACCCCTATTAAAGGTACAGATCGCTCCTATTAGAGGTACAGATCGCCCCTGTTAGAGGTACAAATCACCCTATTAAAGGTACAAATCCTTATTAAAAGTACAAATCGCCCCTATTACAGGTACAAATCACCCCTATTACTGGTACAGATCACCCCTATTAGAGGTACAGATCACCCCTATTAGAGGTACAAATCACCCCTATTACAGGTACAAATCACTCCTATTAAAGGTACAGATCGCCCCTATTAGAGGTACAAATCACCCCTATTACAGGTACAAATGACCCCTGTAAGAGGTACAGATCGCCCCTATTAGAGGAACAAATGACCCCTATTAGAGGTACAGATCGCCCCTATTAGAGGTACAGATCGCCCCTATTAGAGGTACAAATCAATCTCATTAAAGTACAAACTCTTATCAAAAGTACAAATCGTCCCTATTATAGGTAAGTACATATCACCCCTACTACAGGCTACAAATCACCCCTATTAAAGGTACAGATCGCCCCTATTAGGAGGTACAGATCGCCCCTATTAAAGGTACAAATCACCCCTATTAAAGGTACAAATCCTTATCAAAAATACAAATCGTCCCCATTACAGGTACATATCACCCCTATTACAGGTACAAATCACCCCTATTAAAGGTACAAATCCTTATTAAAGGTACAGATCGCCCCTATTAGAGGTACAGATCGCCCCTATTAGAGGTACAAATCAACCCTATTAAAGGTACAAATCACCCCTATTTAAGGTACAGATCACCCCTATTAAAGGTACAGATCGCCCCTATTAGAGGTACAGATCGCCCCTATTAGAGGTACAAATCACCCCTATTAAAGGTACAAATCCTTATTAAAAGTACAAATCGCCCCTATTACAGGTACAAATTACCCCTATTAGAGGTACAAATCACCCCTATTAGAGGTACAGATCACCCCTATTAGAGGTACAAATCACCCCTATTACAGGTACAAATCACCCCTATTAAAGGTACAGATCGCCCCTGTTAGAGGTACAAATCACCCCTATTACAGGTACAAATGACCCCTGTAAGAGGTACAGATCGCCCCTATTAGAGGTACAGATCGCCCCTGTTAGAGGTACAAATGACCCCTATTAGAGGTACAGATCGCCCCTATTAGAGGTACAAATCACCCCTATTAAAGGTACAAATCCTTATCAAAAGTACAAATCGTCCCTATTATAGGTACATATCACCCCTACTACAGGTACAAATCACCCCTATTAAAGGTACAGATCGCCCCTATTAGAGGTACAGATCGCCCATATTAAAGGTACAAATCACCCCTATTAAAGGTACAAATCCTTATCAAAAGTACAGATCGTCCCCATTACAGGTACATATCACCCCTATTACAGGTACAAATCACCCCTATAAAGGTACAGATCGCCCCTATTAGAGGTACAGATCGCCCCTATTAGAGGTACAGATCGCCCCTATTAGAGGTACAGATCGCCCCTATTAGAGGTACAGATCGCCCCTATTAGAGGTACAGATCGCCCCTATTTGAGGTACAGATCGCCCCTATTAGAGGTACAAATCACCCCCTATTAAAGGTACAAATCCTTATCAAAAGTACAAATCGTCCCTATTACAGGTACATATCACCCCTACTACAGGTACAAATCACCCCTATGAAAGGTACAGATCGCCCCTATTAGAGGTACAGATCGCCCCTATTAAAGGTACAAATCACCCCTATTAAAGGTACAAATCCTTATCAAAAGTACAGATCGTCCCCATTACAGGTACATATCACCCCTATTGCAGGTACAAATCACCCCTATAAAGGTACAGATCGCCCCTATTAGAGGTACAGAT